>BMAW01106619.1:63944-160285 GCA_019974015.1 Nephila pilipes
AAAAAAAAAAAAAATTGGAAAAGCGTTGGAACGATTATATCACCCTAAAAGGTGATTAACAAAAGGTGTTATGTTGATGAATAAAAAAAAAAAAAAGCAAAAAAAATGTTGTTTTCAATGTTAGACTTGGGAGTTATTGATCGATGTGTTAGTTACTTTTGACAGTAGTTCAAAATTATGATGTCCATCTGTAATGTGCTTCTTGTAGCTTCTCAGTTTGATGTCAATTAACAATCATAATAACAAACACGTCAGAATGTGATAAATAACCATTGCCCATTTTTAGAATATCTCAAAAGTTTTTGATTTATATTCAGCCTGGAGATATTTCTGGCCCTATTCAAGCACACCGTAATCTGAAGTTATGAACAATATAAAATACTTCATCCCTGTTTGTTGAAGTGTAAGAAGTCACAATAGGATTTCTCCCCTATGCATCGCGTGGCTTCAATAGTCTTGTGATTGTGCTTGTAAGTTTTTGAAATGTGTTCGAAACATAATTTTACTGAAGACTTGTCGCGTAGAAGAGTAAATTCATATTAAATTATTCGGGGATAAAAATTCTTATATTGGACAGTCCGAGTTCCCCTTCTACGTTAAGAAACAACCTATCATTCAAGAATTTTACAGGTCAGTGATCCATTCCTTGATGATGTTAAGACCGATATAATTATCAATATAGGTACTCGCCCAGATCAAAACTCACTGGAAAACATTGTAGTTTCATTCCCAAATACAATATATATTTAATGTTAGTAACTTCTTTCTTGATTATCAGCAGATATTTTTTTCTATCCCTACAATAAAACAGGATTTATTGTTGATTATGACGTTTCATTCTGTTTCAAACCCACTGAGATGCTTTAACCCAAATTACATTTCCTATATTGGAGATAATTGTTAAAGAAGCACAAATTACAGGTTTGTAAACATATATTCAAAAATTACAGTGTTAGTTTAAACTATGTATGTTGAATTTCTGAGGACTGCGGACTTGCGATGGTGCTTTTGGCGCGAAAAAGTATTTATAGAAAGATTTCTTCCAGCAACTAGTGTTAAATACCAATCCTTCAGAGTCTAAATGCTACAAACGTGTGGCATTTGTCTCGAATGCAATACTTTAGTTCCAAAATTCCTTTCCAATTGTCAAAAGCAGACTATTTGTGACACTCCATAAACTTCCGCTGTAACGGATTGCTTTTCATTATCTTCTAAACGACTAATGACCCTCCAGTGTATAATTTCAGTAGTTCTCTTTATTGGGACATTCTATTTATTGGTTAGAAGGAATGAAAGTCTTTTTTTTTTTTTTTAACTTACCTCTTCTAAAGGAATACTTTAGATTTCATTCAAAAAATAATTTCAAAACAGAGAAGCTGCACTTACAGATATGCATGCAGAAAAACAATTAATTTTTACAATATTATTTTCCATTACAATTACTGAAATTATTTTATTCTTATATTAAATTATTCTTATAAAATTATACTAATTAATATTTAACTAATTAATATTATACTAATTAATCATATTATTATATTAACTTATTCTTATAAAATTATACTAATTAATATTTAACTAATTAATATTATACTAATTAATCATATTATTATATTAACTTATTCTTATAAAATTATACTTATTAATAAAGAGTTATACTAATTTACTCTATACAACTAATTAGATGTATAAAAATTAAAATATATGGACAAACAGTCAAAGTGACAGATACTCAAAATTACTCAGACACTTTATGGGCAAATAATGAAAGGACTGAAAACTCCACTCCCGTTCGAATTGATAATTACCCAGCACCATTGTGAGTTGATTCCACCTTTGCTTGTTTCGATTTGACCTGATAAAACTTTGTCAGCACATGAAATTATTTGAATTTTCTTTACATACTATTTTCGACTTCAATTATTAATATATTTGTGCGCCGGAAGTAAGAAATTCAACATCAGTTTTTGCAATTTTACGGGGAGGGGGGGTGCGGAGATAATTTTTTTTTAATTAAAAAATATATTTTTTTTATTTGTCACAACTTACTTATAAATTATAAGTCTTATTTATAAGTAAGTATTTATAAGTTAGTATTTTTTAAGTCTTATTTCTTTTTGAACTGTATTAGACTACATTTTTTAAAAAGTGACTTGGTGTTTTTTACCTCTGATGTGCAGATGTTTCCTTTTAGAAAAAAATTAATATCTTGTGAGTGTTTTAGTATGATTTCAATGATAATTGCTTTTTTATATTTATTTCATTTAGTTATAATAATCAGAAAAAAAAAAACATTATTTTCTCAAGCAACATAAAACTAGAAACTAGTTTTAACGTTATAATCCCTTTATGGAGAACAATTTTAAAATCGATAACATGAAGTAATAGATCTCTTTTAAAGAGGTTTTTACTTGCATGCCTTTATTTGAATACATTTACGTAATTCTTTGTGTACCAAGAAGAGAAGAAAACCAAACAATTTCAAAGTTGAATCATCTTGAGTTTTGCATCTCCTCGTCCCGTTTTCTTAGATACTTTTTTTTTTACTCTTTTATACTCTTCCGATGATATTTCGTACATCATGCAAAGACTCTTCCTTATACATATTCAGTGCCTGGTCTGAATTTCAAATGAGTATTTACCTTTGCTTGTGAATTCCCAGTCGTGCCGTTTTTAAGACTTCCCCACTTACGTGTGTCAAATTCTCAAAACCTTCTAGTTTATGTTTGCATTTGATTCAATAGAAACCTATGTGAAACTTTAAAACCACACTTTTTTCTCTTAAAGAACCGGATTAGTGTTGACGGTTATGTCTTTTAGTTAAAAAGCTTGTTTACGTAAAATTGGCATTCCTTCCGGATAATTTTAACTTTGGTTTTGCTTGGTTAATATTCTTGTTTTTCTGAATACCACTATTGCGATATGTTAAAGAATTTTACCTGTTTTTCATTAAAAATAATGTATATATATATATTTACACTCTTAAACGATGGATGTATATCACTCTCTGTCTGTCTCATAATGTTAAGCTGCTTAGAATTTGTATGAATTTACTTTAAGCATTTCATTTCTTGTTCCTTCCTTATAATTTTTTCATTACCATTCGTGTTTTAAATGTCAGAATTAACCTTATAATTCCCTGCAAGCTTTTAAGAATTTGTAAGGTTTATAATATTTAATCTTCAGCAATTAATTGAGTGTTGATAAAAAGTATGAGTTTCAATAAATATTCAACAACTTAGTCAATCACAATAGCTTATAAGAAACAGTTTCTTTTGGTCACTGAATCGACTACCAGTCCTCAAAAGATTCAACTCATCCACATTCAAGAATAAAAGGGTCAATCCGTACACATTAATAACAAATAATATATCACAACACGTACAAAGAAAGGAAACTATCAATAGTCTATAAATCTGCTAATTACATTAAAGAAATATTAATTTTAATATGGATTTGATAACAATGCATTCGGTCATTTGGAAAAGAATTTTCTGTTATGTATGTAACCTTTATAACATTATAACATTCCGATGAATTTTCTTCCTGATTTAACACTACAGCTATACTAGTGTGTAATTTATATTCAATCAGTTTAGAACTTTAGTTAAAGATAAGTAAGAGAAGGATGAGTTGATTCTTAACCTATCACTAAAGAAACACGAGGGCTATTGGCGATGAACCACGTAATTTTGAACCTCGGTCAGTTCGTACATCCCTCTCCAAATTCCGACACCAAATCATCGGTATGACTTTGAAACACGACCTATGAATACATTATCCAGTTGTAGTTATAAAAATGCGTGTACTGAAGCAACTTGTTTTAGACGCTTGCTGCTTGGTGAGTTAATGTCTATTCTACTCAATGGCTAAAATTCCTATGGTGACACTAAAAAAAAAAACCAATATTTCCATGCTATGTGGGGCGTAATATACGACGAGACAAATAGCATAAAAAGTGAAACGTACAATCTACTGTTTTGAAACTCCACACGAAAATTCGAACACCCAGCATTGCTTCAAACTTCCTCGATGTAGTCGGTGGATGCTTTTCATCAATATTTTATTTAACATATATATATATATATATATATATATATATATATATATATATATATATATGTTGAAAAATTGTAAACGCTTTAAAAGGCAAGAACAGGATATTTATAAGATAGAACAAAAATTGAAAATAAAACACAAATGAATCTAAAATTATTGTTATTTTTTTAACTAAGAAATAAATTATATCCTTATCTTTATAAAAAATTTTCAAAAATTTGATAAAAGATATACTTAAAAATTAATATAACCTCAAATACTAAGAGTTAACATTTATATAAAAAAATAAAAAAAAGTAAACTGAAAAAATACATTGTATAAATACAACTTTTAATCAAATGTAAAACAATTAAATTATGGAATGGAATTACTAAAATAATAAAACTAGCATAAAACTGGTATTTTTTTTTTTTGGGGGGGGGAGGATTATTCTACAATTATGGGTCCAATATCCCATTTTTGTAATATGTCACATTAAAAATTTCAGTAACATTAATAAATAATTAAAATATTTAGAATAATGAGTCATATTTAAGAAAAACACGAATGCAAAACTAGAACTAGATCTTAGATATATGCCATACAAACAATATAAAACGATTATAAAATGAACTAAAAATAGTATTAAAAAACCTATAATATATTCTCATATTAACCTTTGAATAGCACATTAAGGTAATGTGTAAAAAAGAACCCGATGAATATTAAGAGAAAAGAACATGAATGGCAACGCCATCTATCAGAACAACTGAAAATTAAATGGAATAAAACTTAAAAAAATATGAACAAAATGAGAAAGAGGAGTAAAACAATTAGAAAATAAAAAAAATAGTATCAAAAATTAAAATGATAAAAAAAGTAAAAATAACTATAATTCTTATAAATAGGAAATAAAATACTATGTAAAAGATAATTATAAGCAATTAACTTAAGTAAAATATAATTATAAACAATTAACTTAAGTAAAAGATAATTATAAACAATTAATTTAAGTAAAAGATATTTATAAACAATTAACTTAAGTAAAAGATAATTATAAACAATTAACTTAAGTAAAAGATAATTATAAACAATGTTTCAAAAAGAATTAGTACCCACAAAACTATTTCCTAAATTTTCTCAGTGAATCACGAGACAATTTTATTACAAATATTAATATAAATTTTATTATTTTTAATATTAAAACAAATATCAAAGTATTCAGATTCAAGAATATTATTATCAGTTTACTCGGATATTTATTGTGCTTCTTTTAATAAACCATACAAATAACGTACAATTAAAATCTACTCCATCTATTCTAATTATAAATTATATATTATTTAAAGTAGTAATTATGTTTAAAACACTTTTTAATTTAAATTACTTTGAAAGAAATTCTTAGTTTGCATCTCATTAAAATCATTTCTACAATGCAAAAATTGTAGAACTTCCAGTAAGAATAATTTGTGAAGAAAATCTCACAAAATAATGATTTTCGATGATAAAATTCCAATATAAACCAAATTTACTGACTACTCTCAAGTTCCTCATTAGTTCCCAATAATGTAACTTAAGGAACTCATTACCTGCTTCAGGCAAAGTTTCTTTTTTGCTGTTATTTAAGATATTCCAGATGAAAACTCACAGGGATGCTTAAGAAAGGTTTGATTCTTTTATTTGGGATAAGGAATTAGATTTAGAATAAATGACTTTCTTATCATTTACTTGTATTATATCTACAATGTTTCTTTAATATACACAAAGAAACAACATAATTTTTTTTAAACAATAATTTAGAACTTTTCTTGAGTTGTTTCTTGCACAGTCAAATTTTCGTAATTTTTCTTCAAATCAATTCAGTGTATTGAATAGCTTAGAATCTGTAAGCATATCTATTTGAAAGATCCAGTTATTATTGGATATTTTCTACATATTTTGGACACATATTTATTATTTTCGTATAAAAATGTCAACAGAAGATAACAGATTAAACTATGATTAAAATGTAATCATTACATTGAATTATTTATAAAAAAGGGTTGATGTGAAAATACTACTAATTTATTATTCCTAGTCCAACAGAAGGTTTCTGAATGAAACCTTTTGTCATTTTAATGATTAATTTTTTTACAATTATTAAAAAAAATTGCAGTATAAAAAAATAGGGTAAACATTGTTTAGAAAATAGTACATATGAGAAAATGTCAATCTAGTGTTTGGGAAGTGCTCAAAAATAATAATATAGTTTTAAAACCTTTAACTCTAGAAAACCTCTCGATAGGAGAAAATTATTTCAGTGCATTTTTATGTTTCTTTTGAAATCATAAGTATCTTTGAACTCTATTTCTAATATATATTATTTCATATGTCTTAATTTAAATTTACTGCTTTCTAAATATAAAACAGGGTTTTGTTTAGTAATCTGGTATGACACTAATTGTGTTACCATAACTACAAAAATCATCATTTCATTTACAAGATATCAAATGGTTTTTCGGAACGTATATTTAAATTTTTTTTAATTGAAGATGGTTCAAAAATACTTCAAGTTCCTAAACGAGCTATTCTTGGTTGTGAACAACTTATTCTTAATTCAATATACACATGATACACTAATGTATTAAAAATATAAATATATAATTACATATTATTTTATAATGTATTTGTGAAACCTTTTCAAAAAACCTTTCCCTGAACTTTTCATTATTTATTTATTTCTGTACTTACCAAAAGGCTTGTTAAAACATAATGTTTGACTATTGAAATGTACAGGACTTATGTATTATAAGGTGAAACTCAAAAATGATAAATAATAAAACTCATTTTGGGAACAATGGTAATTCATCAGACAAAGTACAATTAAACAAAAATCAAGGCAGATATTTAATACTTAGATGGACATTAGATATCCTACATGTTCTTCTAATGAAACTTTACAATGATACCGATGCGCAGAAATAGTTTCCAGATAATTCACCACTTTCTCACGTTCAATCGTAGAGGAAATGAATTTTATTACCCACTTGTCATCTTGTAGTGTCTGATCGGGAAACACGACACACTTGTGAATGAGAACTTCACTGGAGGATTCGTAAAAAGCAGTACGCATGGAGAGAGCTGTACCACGAAGCTCGCATACGAAGCCTCTTTCTAGATTGAGACTTCCCCAGATTTTAACCCAGTGAGGACAATGTCGAAAGCTTATATAAGAGCTCTATTAATTTTTTCATTGTTTTTCATTGTAATTTCTAAAACCTTTTGGAATATTCCTTACGCTTCCAGATCATTGTTTTAAAATATTCCACTGTGATATATAAGAGTATGTATTTTCGGTCTGTTTGAGTGCTCAACCAAGTGTAGCTGCTTTCAGTGAGTTAATAAATCTCATTACTCCGATATCTATCTTCTATTCAAATTGAATAGCCAAGTGATCATGATCACACACTACTTACCTTGTTATTTTTGTCAAATCATGGGTTTGAGCCCTCAGACCTCTAAAGACCAGCTGCGTAGCACAACTGATGCACGTTAAATCTGGTTGAAGTCCCAAGTCTTCCCGATGGCGCTGTGCGGAAGAGAAAGGTGCCAGTTATTGCGTCGCTTTCATTACTTGAACGAGATTCAACATTTCGAGGTCCGTCGCCAATACCCCTCGTGCAGCTTCTTGGTGTGACGTTAATAAACAATCACATCTTTTCAACCTGATCCTATACATCTACGTCACAATATATTTACTATAAAATAATTTTCAGAAGAATTGATTGCATATTTGTAATTGGCAACAAACTGGATTCTTACCGTTGCATTTGAAAGTAATTATAATTATATTTGTATTAGTACACTGAAAAGCGTTTTCATATAAAATTTAGTGAAGTACATTTTTTAGAGTGAAGAAATGATTAGAAAGTCCAGATAGATAGATACATGGAGAACGACAATGGAATCTAATATTAGGGCTAAAAGAAAATCTATTGTTTTAATAAGTGAAAAGTCTACAGCTATTGAAGCGTGAGTGTCTCAGCACTTACTTGAGAAAATCGAAAGCAGATAATAAAGAAAGAAAGAAAAAAAGAAATTTCTCAAGTGGTAGCTATAACTTCGGAAAAGACCCAGTAAATTGGTTTTCTACCAGACTTTTTCTTCTGAAATACCTAAGCATTGAAAAAAAATTCTGTTAAGAAAGGAATGTCGAGCTCTAATAAGGAACACAGGCTTCAAACTCTTCGTTGAGATTACAATCCGGTTTAGTTTGTGTACCTTTTAACTACCGTAAATACGATTATGAATTAATTAATCCCTTTGAGGTCGAATATTGACTCGTGATCTCTTATATCTAGAACTAATAATTAAAATCATTATTTTGTCTTAAAAATTATTTTTTTGATGAAATTTTGAAGACTCTGTTATTTGTAGACTATATTGTAACAACATAGTTTTCAAGATTATGCTGATTACAAAAATCTAAACAAAGAGAAAAAAAAGTTATTTTCGCATTTAATGAAAACAAACAGCTTTGACTTATATAGAAGCAATTATAATAGAGAAAAATTATTCTAGTATAATTCTTAAGATATCGTTGAATGAACCAAGCTGATGAAACACACAATTTTAAATATTTAATTACATAATTATTATACTTTTAATTTTTATTTGCGAATTTAAACTATATATTCATTATATCTATTATTACTATCAATGTTTCAAAATGTCATGTGGAGATATTGTACCCTAAAAATGACACAAATATCTAAAAGCGTTATATTACTTTATTCCAATAGTATGACATTTGTATTGAAATAACGTACAAATTGTCATAGTTTTAATTTAATTATTTAACGAATTGTCTAAACTTTCTTTATTCGTGTGTAAGTCATTTTATTGACATCCGAAATTTAAAACTGCTTTATAGTTATTTTTTTGATATTCATGTTATTAAAATATTAAGTTGTAAATACTTTTTCATAACTAATGTAATTTATTGAAATATTTAGTTATAGTTATAAACAATTGTTATTTTATGCAATATTTATTTTGCAGAATATGTTTGATAATTCTGTGCATAGATTAATGATTTAGGTAATTATTTTATTTTTAAATCCGCAAAATTAGAGATAAAGCTAATTTTCTCTCTCTCCACTATTAACAGTTTTTCGAAGTGCTTAATGGGGAAAATATGTACAGATTTATAAAAAAATTAGTACAACTAAACTCATACTCCTCATTATGAGAAATACTTTAAGGAAACTGAGAAACAAACCGTTTAAAGGATATCAATTTGTAGAAGTATTAGGAATTTTAAAGTATTGAAAACATTTTAAGAAATTTAAATTTTCGATAAAATGGAACTTTTTTTTTAAATGCTTTTATTATGTATTCAAATACATAAATGCAAATCATTCAGGGTATCAGCAATTAATTTACCTATAATTGTCTAACTCACATGCCTCAAATGAATCGATAGTGGACAAAAAGATAAGGTAAATTCATTATTAATGAATTTAATTTATAATCATAAATAAAATGTAGTATTATTTGTTACAGAAGTTATTCACTTTAAATAATTAAGTACAGATTATATTTTGTTTCGTCCACCAGTTTACTTTAACAAAAATATTTCTCTCTAATATTCTCATTACATATTTTGAAAAATGTAATAATTAATTAAAGTTCATGTCAAGTGTTATATGTCAACTAGTCAGAAACTAATCATCACATTTATAACAGATAATTTCATTTCTGTTTAGTTTGGCATTTACTCAAAGTAAGCCAAAATTCACTCAATATTAAGATATGTAACACATCGATCAATAACTCCCGAGTCTAACATTGAAAACAACATTTTTTTTGCAAATTTTTTGTTTATTCATCAACATAACACCTTTTGTTAATCACCTTTTAGGGTGATACAATCGTTCCATCGCTTTTCCAAATCTTTTTTTTTCCCCCCCCCGGGGTTGGTGTTTGTGAGGTCTGTGGATTCGCAAGAAATCTTTTTTGTTGCGAGTAAATAGCGATAAACAGCTTTCTGAATCATCGACTCGTTGCTGTTTTTGTTCCATCGAAAGCAATCGCGGCACCCACTTGGAAAAACCTTTTTCACTTCACTTCAAAAAACCTTTTTCCTGGTCCGATCGACTTAAAATTTTGACACGTTTCAAGCAAAGGTTAGTACTCTAGAAAGACCTGGTTACTGGTTTACTACGAGCGCCATCTCTGGGTTAGTCTCGGGAGTTATTGATCGATGTGTTAGCTTTGATATATCGTGCAATATTTACGGGCCACTCAGTCAACAGTAAAACACGCCATTGAAAAAAAAAAAATTAGAAAGTGAAACAGAAGATAATTATCAAAACAAAATGGTAAAAAAAATATATCGAATGATTTCGAATTTTAAATAATTTGTTAATTTCTTAACTTTCTTCAATTTTTGTAAGATTATTTAATAAGTAAAGTTTGAAATTTAATACTGGGCGAGGATAGTAATGAAATACGTTTCCTTTTAGATCGATGAAAACATTTGAAAAACAGGGAATTGTTTCCTTCATTTTCCGCCCATAAAATTTTTATTCGATTTCTTATAAAGTTACGAAAGTCGAAAACTGGAAATAATTTTTCTTACCAAGAAAAAATGAAATATTGTCTTAAAACTATTTTATTTTAAAGCTATAGAAAGCGTAAGTCTAAAATAGGTCGCAGAAAGTCACGAATGAGTGTCAGAAATCACTTAAGAATTGGTTAATTTCTCAAATATTGCTACAACAGTAATATTTTCTTTTGTCAAACAAACTATCAATGGAATAAACTACATTATTAACCTAGTTAATAACTCCCCTGATAAGTAATGAATACGTCCCGAATATTATTGGAATTTGAAAAAAATATTAGGAATAATCTTTCAAACCATAATTTTTCTGTCACGATAAATTTATTTTTGCCAAGCACCTTCTGAAAAAGTAACAGATAAATATTGGAACAAATTATGCTTACAAATATGATTTAACCTAATTCCTGTTTATATAAAATTTTGTCATGTTTATTCTCTACGCTTAAGCAAACTACTCTAAAATATGAAGGGATTTTTATTTTTACAATTTTTAAGGTATTAGCTCTGTGACGCTGGCAAAATCAGTTTTTATAAGTCCGAATACTTTTAGTGTCCGAATACTTTTAATCATACAATTCTGTTAATTTCCATCATATTTCTTCGTTAATATGATATCTTAAGAAGTTAAATGAAGTTTTAGTGAAATACGTTCAAGTTAACAATTTATGCAATTATTCTTAGAATAGTTAAATTTTAATTTTATTAAAATGCATAGAATTTGCGAACTATCCCCAAAGAAAATAATGGTACTCCTCAACATCAAAACGGCTGGTTGGTCATGGTCACTGCAAAATTTACTTTGAAAAGTGATTGCTTTGAATAAACTTTTTAACGTCAGTTCACATATATTTGAAGCCTTTTGTTTTGTTTTTGAGGCTTTTAAGCGCATCATTTGTTTTTCTATATTGTTTAACAGGAGTGTAAATTAACACACTTACAAAACGTTAAAAGTGGTCAAAATGTCACCATTGACAGTTGACCATTTGTTTTTCAAATACCTTAATTACTTCGTGCTCGGATGTTCTTTGTTATTTCATTTGAGCATGCACATGCGCTATTGTTAATGAAAGGTAATAACAACATTTGTAATATTGTCGATTGCATGTATCTGAATTTTTTCAGTTCAAAAGGACTAAATATTGAAGAATGCTTAGAATTATCTGATCAACGAATTTACTATTCCATTGATATTTATAAACCTTTAAGAAAATGGTGGTAAGTTTCTCCAAAAATAATTGCACATTCAAACTAAGTATAAATCAATAACGAAAAATCAGTACCAAAGCAATAACATCTTTCTATATTTATCGTTTCTCAAATTTCTCAATTTAATATTAATACTCAGGAATCTAATTTTATTAACTTCAATACGTTAGATTTCACTTTATGGTGGAGGAGTTATGGGAAATCGTATTATTATCTTTCAACAAAAAATGATGATTCCGATCAAGATTATTTTACTTAAAATGAAATTCTCAAACTAACCTTCAACTCCTCAGAAGAAATAAATAGCAGGTGAAATCTAGAAATATACTATATAATGTCTGGGAGATACTTTAAGGAGAGATATCTTCTTATTGAAAGAAAGAAAATAGGACCTACACTGTACACTAAGTAAAAGTATTAATAGAAATGAAATTCTTCCTCTAGTGTTTGCTGGTTTCCGAATCCAAACGAAAACATATTCAAAACTGTACCATTGTTGAAACACGCCGTATTATTAGGGAATTTTTTCGAAGAATGCCTTTATTATGGTAGTTAACGAAATTAGATTAATCACCTTTTTATCACAGTTGAACAACCACTCATCAAAAGAGAGAGATCCTCCAGTATTCAGTGAAACTAAGCCTCAAATGACCAATATTCACAAAATCGTAGAAGTAGCTGATAATCTAAGAACGTTTTTATATGCAATAATGTTTTACATTAATGCATTTAATTTAACGCGAAAACGTTTTGAAACATTTTCAAATATCTTTTATTTTGCACCTTACTAACTTATTAGGCATATTGTATAGTTTCTTGAAAAAGCAGCATGCAATCTTAACTGGCTATTCTGAAATCACCAGAGAAATAGATCAATGTTCGTTCTCCGAATGATAACCAACGACTTACAATTTCTAATTTTCCCAAAATAGTGATATTTTATTACGTATTTGTCTAAAGTTTATTATTATAAATGTTTTATGCCTTGTAAATTGCTTAAAATAATTTATTTTAAAATTTTACTGATACTTGTGTTAAAAATGAAATATTTACTTATTATTTCCATTGCAGTTAAACTGACCTCTAGTGGCTTTTTTAGGTGTTTAAAAGTATCTGTCATTCTAGTGATAAAAGGACATTAAATGAGTGGCATTTAAATATATTGTCCCCCCCCCCCCCATACAAATTTCTTAGACAATAATCATGAATGATAGACACCGAAAATCACATTTGTTTTCCTTACATACAATAAAAATCCCGATTTAAAACTTCATGTAATTAAAGTTGTTCAAAGGTTGCTTCAAATTTTCATTTATAAGTTTACAATTTAGCCGCTTAATATTCCTCAAACACAAAAAAAAAAAAAAAAAAAAAAAAAAACTGAAAAAAATTTACAATGTTTGACCAGTTTTGCTAAGAATATGAAATATCCTTCAATGAAGACTTATAGAAAAAAATATGGTTCTCATCTAACAGAGACTTTATTTAATCCCAGTTAATATAACACCATTACAACTCTTTCACTGAAAATGTACTTCTTTGTTTATCTACGAAATCCTTCCCGTAATAGATCTCAAGCGCGCGGATCAGGACTTCGTCAATTTCCCCATAACTAACTCTTAAAGCTCTTTGTCACACGTTACGTCAACAGTGAAAACTCATGGGACAGCTATACTTACATTAGGCCTTGGTATGATGCATTATTCCAGACAAGAGGAATTTGCTAATTCATCAAAGATTCCTTTTGTTTGTCGTGCCCTACGTCTCGGTGGCGGGAGATTTTGGAAGATTCAGGAACCAATCCCCAAGATAGCTTCCCTCCAAAGACGAGCCAGAAGTAAACAAGAAATCTCCCTGGAAAATGGTTGAAATAGAGAAAGGGATCAGTGCACTTCTTAATTCCCTTATTGGTATCAGGATATTGAATAGTATATTTAAAAGAGTGTCTGAATGCCTTGATCTTTAAGGCTGTCGACCCGAAATTGGAACTGTTTTTCCCATTGATAAAATTTCATATTTTTTGTTATTTCTGATACTTGTTAAAAATCTTTTGGACTCTATTAGAAATTGTCAGTATATTTTTAATAGACTTTACATATTTCGTTTCCTGTACAGGCAATCTCTTAAAAGACGTATAGATGTAACTTGTAAAATACATTTTATTGTTTCAAAAAGTTTTTTTTTTTTTTTTTTTTTTTTCAATTTGGTAGGAAGTAATGATTCATTCGCCATTTTAAATTCAAATATTAAGCATAGTTGCTATCTTTGATTTTTAATTTTGTGGTCCAAATAAAATCAAAACTCAAGCTATAGTCTTTATATATGTGAATAAGCAGGAATTTTAAATCACCTACTTGTAATTAACTTTTGTTCACTTCCAGAATACGAATATACGATACCACGCTTGTTTTAGAGAAATCTGTCAATTTTATTCGGTTGTATTTATTTGAAAATGAGCAATATATCCAAAACATCATCTTCCATAACTTCTAACATTAGTTATATAAGCATTAATAATACCTAATCTGCTACTACCGCTTGGTGGCTATTTATGCAAACTGCTCCACAGATTGCTGTTGATAGATGGTGGAGTCATGTATGTTGGAATTTTTTTTTATCACTGAAAATTGTATGGACGCTCGTATTCCTAGTTACCTACCATGGCATTCGCTGCTTCTGGTAGCCAGCCATGGTAGTCACCATTCTAATTTTTTGTAAATATTCTTTGGCACATTATCATTGTTTGGTAAACTTTTATGTAAGGAAATAAAAAGAAAGCAACCCCCAAAAGCTTAGTTATTTGTAATATAAGCTTTGTAATATAATTAAACTTTTTTTTGGCAGATTTCTAATTCAAATACAATAATTGGAAATATGCCAAAAAAAGGATTAATTATGTACGTATTTTTAATATTTAGTTACATATTTCTCTTGAACAAGGAATGTTCTAGGATGCATCGGTGTACCTTGACACACTCTCTGAGAACTACTGATGCTGATAAAAATATTTTAAAAATAAAATTCTTAGTTGTACTATGTAAAAATCCACAATAAAACTGGAAATAGCATTATTCTTTGAATGCATGTTATGAATTCTAACTGTGGCTTGCATAACAAACCATTTTAATTGTTTCATTCTAATTTTCTATTTCAATGATTATTTTGCAATAGCCTAAGAATAAAAAAATGAAAGAAAACAAGTAAAGATATATTCAAGAATGAAAACAAGTCAAATTCAAGAATGAAAACAAGCCAAAATAAACTTACTTGTTATAATACTTCATGTTTCAGTTTAATAAAAAACAATGTATTATACGATGAAACAATATTTAAGAACAATAACGATTAAAAGCATAAAATTGTTTGTTATATTTTTTATCCATTTTTGAAGCAAAGGCGATTACATTATCAACATTATTAGGTAGAGGATTGTAGTAAATTTAACGAAGTATTTTACTCTTGTCAAAACAAAATAGCAGAACAGCAGTTTCAATAAGAAAAATTATTCTCTTAATAATGACTGGGAAACGGGCATAGTATCTATAATTATTTGATTGATTCGAAAATGAATGCAAAGATTGGGCACTACAGATTTATCTCTTTATTCCTATTTAAATTTAGCTATACAGATAGTTATAGACACTTGTAACATCTGGTGACTGTTGGTGCCATAAAAGTCTGGCAGCCCTTCTTGGCCGAGGAAGGGTTGCTAATGTAATAGCTAATGTAATGTAATCTGTAGGAATATGTACTGAAGAGGTAGATGTAACATTGGAAGGGAGTTTCGAAGGATAGACTGGGAAGTGCAAATAAAATTTGTAGTTATTTGTTAAACACTAGTACCTTGCTGTTCCTAGTAAGTAAGACTAAAATGTATTGCAAGATTTGTTAAAGAGATCACGGGACTGCCTGAAAACAGTTAAACAAAATATGTGTCTGTTAAATCAGTAAAATATTTTTATTGGACCAGAAGATGAATTTTGAAAACGTTACATGGTTGATTTATTACATTTCAACTTATATATAGACAGCCTATCTTTAATGTAAACATTATAACATGATTTTGAAATAAAAATAAATAAATTATGATTTGGTAAATGTGGCATGTTTAGAATGAAATCACACTATAAAATATTATTTATTTCAGACATTCACAAACACACAATGAAAATTCAAATTACAAAATACGCGAATAACAACAACAGACTTATCAGTCTAATTCTTAAAACTAATCCATCAAAGCTAACACGCAATTCAAAAGGAATCAGGATTTTTTTTTATTTGACTCAAATTTCATTTAGAGAGGACATAAATGCTAAATAATATTCAATACATTTAAGTCACATTTAACGGGAGATTGGCATCGTACTTTATTTGAAAATAAATTATTCATCTAGCAATGCTCAAAGACAAATAAATGTGCTAAATAAAATATCATGTATATGTTATGAAGAAAGAAAGCATTCCTAAAAAATCCTAGTCTAAAGATTTATGTGATTATATAATTATTTTCATGAATCAGAGTGCATATTATACTCCCCCTCACAATTTTTATGTACAATTTTATGATCAATGATTTATTTGTTTAATCTGTTGAACAAATTTTCTTTATTATGACATAATTCAAGTCTTAACAATAAGAAATTCCAAATGTTACCTTCAGCTCTTTCAATTTTAATATATAGTGTCATCAAATATTAATTGAATTTATGTATCAAACAGTCTAATAAAATAATCATTAAATTTCTGAATTTATATATGTTACCGCTGTAGCTTAGTCACAAATTCGCGGCTGCTGTTGTTTCTTCGAGTCATGGGTTCGAGTCCCGATAATACTAAAGACCTGTCGCGTACGAGGCTGATGCACCTACAATCTGTGGAGGCTTTTAAAAATCTCTTTGGAATGGAGGAGAAATTTGCATAGAGAAATGTCGGTTCACAAATAGGTTTTATAATTAAATTATTTATTTTAATGATATAAAACAACTTTACTCTAATATTAAATCCATAGTAAAGTACTTTTCTTGACAATAATCAATACTTTTTTGAAGGAGGGAGGGACAATTCTAAACTGCATATATTATTTAATTAGAAAAGTATTGATATTTTACTTTGAATAATATTGAAAAGAAATTTCAGGAGGAATATAGTCATCAATTTAAAAATTAATATAGGTAGATTTGTCTTAGCTTAAAATTATTCTCTAACCAATGTGTGATTCATTATTAAAGTTGAAATTATAAGAAACACTAGGGAAATCGGTGATAGATCTCGTACTTCTGAGCATACCTCAAATTAGGTGGACGACATCTCAGCTACCATCAACCTCTCCAACTTCTATAACTAGCCAAAAGGGGAACGTGAAACCTTGACGGATTTTACGTGCATGAACACTTCTGTAAAGAGGTACTTTAACCGTCACACTACTGAAATCCACGCTAGTTCTTGGTAATTTCAAATTGCAATGCAAGCCTTTATACAAAAAAAACTAATCTTAAGTGAAAACTAATCGCATTTTCTGACGGTACAGTTATACCGCTCTTGAGATAAATTATGTATTCTGAATATTTCAGGAATATGATGTAAATACATATATTTTCACAAAAAATATTTTTGGTATTTTTAATAATCTTAAATATTAGAATGTGAAGGAAAATATTACAAATCTGACTAAAAATTCTTTTTGGCAGATGACAATGATGGATTGCTGCAGTAATCATGATCCTTAAATTATAGTTCCTAAACTCACCCACGAGCTAAATTTCTTAGGCTGGAACAGTCAATATTAATTTTGAGAACTCTGTATATTTCAGAATATGTTGAACTTGAAAACTGCAAAAGAGAAAAACCTTTAATAAATCGGATATCTGTTTTAATTAACCAAGATAAATTGTAAAGGAAGTAACTGAGATTTTGAATGAAGACCATTTATTCTAAAGTGGAAGTAAATACAAAATATTATTTTTTTGTAATAATCATTCGAATATGAAAAGCTATTTTGGACATTGCTTTGGGATGATTACAGTAATTTATTTTTTTCTTGAAACCTATACTTTATTTATCTATTTTATTACAATAATAATAAAAATGATATTGAATTTTTTTGTGAACTGTTAGCAATTGGCTAATTGTATAAAAATGACAAATGAGACATGGTATGTTTTCAAATGTTATATAAAATAAATTTAAATTTAAAAGAATTACAGTTAATATATATTGTCGAAAAGTATGAAATAGTACACATGCGTATTCATTTCTGTTCACCACTAAGAAATAATTTACCAATTAGTATGAAATTAATCTCATTTGCTTTTATGTATAGTTTGTATATTGAATGAATCGAAAATTAATTATACTTCTTTATTTATAACTTATATTAAATGCAATTGTTTTTCTATGTTACTAACTCAGTATATGGTAGCAATGAATATAAATCATACTTTATAAATTGAGTAAAAATGATATATACTAGCTCTATATGTAAAATAATACAATAATCTTAAGTTATGCTTTCCCGTTATAAGAAACTGAAAATTTAACATAGTAATGCTAACAGTTTTGCAAAATATATTAATTATACTTTTCTTAAAGGAAGCCATCATCATTAAAAGAAAACATTCAATTTAACAACGAAAATTCTTTAGATGTGACATAAAGAAACAAATAAGAATACATCGAAAAACATTCATGACTATAGTCAAACAAATGAGTAAGAAAGAATACTAAAAATGATCAATTGATATGACGCAGGAAAGATCTATTGATTTGAGGTTGTTTATTGATATTGCCTAATTCCATGTCTAGTCTCAGCTAGACCATCCTCAGAATTCTATTCTCTCGCAGAAAGTCATACATTAGATGAGCTTATTGAATAAATCTTCTAAAGACAGCCTTGGGCACTCCAGGATGTGACCTGGAGAGTCTGATCCGTGTGGCACTTCAGGCACGTCGAGAAAATCTTATGTCTGCAGTGAAAAGTAAGGCTCCGCAGGACATGATTGTCAAGGTTTTTTCTGTCAGACCCGAGAGTAAGAGATGAGGTGAAGTATATAACATTCTAAGAAAGTTAATGTATCATATTCTGGAATGTTCAGCATAAATTTTAGATAGATGTAATTTCAAATGACCCCATACATTCGAACTCTCTATAATTTTATATATATACTAAATTTTTCAAAGCAACTAATCAGGATTATATGTATGCATATTACGATTTATTGGTTATGTATATTATATTTAATTATATGTCGTTATTAAGTACAGATATAGGTAATAATATTACAATATATAGTTTATGGATAAAAACTCCTCATAACTCTATTTTGTATTGTACATCATAGTCATAATAAAAATCTTTAAGCCAGAAATTAATATTTTCATTTTCTTGCTTATTATAATTATGTTGTGTTAATGTCTCGTAAAATAATGTATTCTACAATACTTATAGTGTTTAATATATTATTTGGCTAAAGAATGTACTTGACTTAATCTAAGTGATTATGAATAATGGTACAAATCATCAGGATTTCTTTTTGCAACTTTAATTTTGGTGGTGGGAAAAATTTTCAATATTCAAAAAATTCTAAGCAGATAAACCTAAAGATACCAGTTCCTTTCCGTTTCAGAAACACCAATTATTTCTACGTCATGATAAACAAATACCAAATCTTTTACCAGTATCTTTCACTTTAAAAACATATACATGACGATATCATACAAAAAAGATATTTTTAATTAGTTTAAAAGTAACGAAATCTTAAGTTTGGAAAAATGTCTAGGTATTCAGAAGGACATTTCTACTTTTTGTTCAATGTTTTATCCATTGAGTCTTAAACCTTATTATATTTAGATGAACTTAAATGGCCCTAAATCTATATTTTGATTTAGAAAAATAATCTTTTCTAGTTTGGTTAATGTCAATATTCACTATTTTTTCTTTAGAATGCTTTATTACAAGAATTTCACTTGATATAATTCTTATAACAAAGAAGAAAATTGTATCGATTCAACAGAATGTATAAAGCAAATCATTAGTCACATTGATTGAACTGGGTTCCTATAGATAAATGCATCTTCCTCAATTATAACAGAATTATAATAATTGTAAAATGGCAAAGAAAAAAAATCATCAAAGAGAAATAAATTATTTTCACTTCAATAAATATTTTATTTCAACTTTTTTTCTTAAGCAAAACAATGTTTAAATCACTTTTAAACTATATTATTTAAAAACAATCTGAATGCTACATTATATGATGCTATTTTAAAATTATTTGTCTGAACTTTAATTCAATATTTTACTTATTTTACTTATTATTTTCAAAAGTATATAAAAAATAATTTCAAACCTACATATTTAAAGAAGGAAATGAATCAACAAATACAGAAATTAAGAATATTTATTTTGAACTTGAAATTATTATATTTTATATTTATTTGTTTGAAATAAAAAAAAGTACAAGTAATTACGTAACTAACTTAACTTAGTGTGTTACTTACAAAAGTTAGTTATTCCATTCGCATTTTACTTTGATCGTCAAGATATTCAACCACAAACATCTCTGCTATGGTCTCCAACAAATATCTCTCCTAAGGTCAATACCATCCATCAAGGCAAGAACAAAAACGGGATTGTTAGAAGAATTGATCCCGAGGGTATTTAGTGAAAGCCGTGGAAAAAAGTACCATATTGAAAGGCGTTATATTTACAAATATTCAGGAATAGATGAAGCACAAGTAGCTGAAATTCTTAAGATTAAACTGGACTTGTACAGATTAGCAACACTATAGGCAGAAAAACGGCACTTATAAAAATTAGGATCAGAAACATGTTGCAAAGTACTAGTAATGAAGTAATATCTCATTCAAAAGCGTTCAGTACAACAAAAAACTGATAGATCTACAAAGTGATACTTAGCACCTAAAAAAGCGAATCCAACCGACGCGACAAATTTGCATATTTTCTTTTCAGTGAAGCATTTTTCACATTTTTATTTTCATACAATTTAGCTAAAAAATGTTATACTTAGTATCGATCATTTGTATTAGTTTTAGTTCCTTCTGACATAATTTTTATAAGTTATTACAAGTCCAGATTACATTTGAATTACTCGTAATATTCATCAATGGTAAATGAAACACTAAAATTGTTCAGTAAAAAATATGCCCTTACAATCAATCATGAGGTAAATATAACAATTAATCTAATTATAAACAATTTTAGATGTCAAAGGAAATTTCATATGTTTTTCCAAAAATACTTTCGAAACCAGATATCTTTGAAGTAATTTTATAATATTACATTTTATGCAAAGTAAATTAAGTAGAAATGAATCATTTCAAACAAATTTCTGGAATAAACATTTTTTATAAAAAAGAAATGTAGCTAAGTACATAAGAAATTCATTTTTCTTTAAGCATGATATTAAATTTGAATTGCTCCTAGAATATTGTCGATTTATGTGATTTATAATATCATAGTATTTTGAAGCTATTATTGAGATATATTGCAGCTAGTATATTTCAACTCCTTTATTTTTCTAATTGAACATTTAGGCTTATATTTTTACAGGAATTTGCATTTATTTTCCAACTCAGTCGTTTCAGGATGCTAGTGAATTATTACATTGTGTAGTATATTTATTAAAAATAATGCATTTTCATTGTGTTTAGTTACAAAAAATTTCATTTTGAAATTCATATGTGGAACTTATATACAAAATATTTTTTATCAGCTTAGTTATAAATGATACGTTAAGAAGGATATTATAATATTTACAAAAATTTTATTTATGTTATTGAAAATAAGTACCTTCATTTTTCCAATTTCAATTTCAAAATATAACAAGCATGTTCATGAACGTTAAAGTTTAAACATATTGTTAAATTTTATTAAAAATAAAATGTGTGTGTGATCCACAAACCTTAAATTACGAAGACCTTTAAAATATACCTGTTTTTGACGAAAACGATTGTTACTATAGCAAATGAGTACAGCCATTGTTTGTTTTACTCATCAGAATAATTCCAAAAAAAATATGACACTGTTTCATGGGCCCGCGGCTTCTTACCGCGGCGTGTTACGCTTTGTCCAGACGATTTTAGATATTAAGCCTAATTCGAGAAAAAAAAACTCCTCTAAAATCGTCTATTCATGAAAATATTTTGGTATATACATATATTATTTAAAATTTATTAAACTTAATATATACGAACAAAAAAAGATTTAATCGAAAAATGTATGTTTTAAACGTAAATTAATGACATAAAAATCATATCTTTTAAGAAAATACAATATATATTTTCATTTTTTACATAAATTCCATGGTGTAGTTATGTACCTTTACATGGAACATATAGATATAAAAAAACCTTATTTTGCTGCATAGTATAATTATATAAAAAACATAATGCATAGTCCTACGTCACATATCTTACACATATATTTTGATGCTTCAAGCAAGATATTGAGCAAAGGGCACATCTTCATCCTTTCTTTTCCCTTTAAATAGATTGTGCAGATTTGGATTATTTTCGTAAACATCACTGTCAGATTCATTCATTAGTTCGCATATCTCAGTATCAGATAAATACTTTCTTTTCGCTATGACTGTCACAACAAATAAAAAACCGACCGAATGAAACGAACAGCTGAGAGCATCAGCTGCCAAAAGCCCTCACCCCCATAAAGAGCCATAAATTCCCCTTCGAACTTCTAAGAAGCAAGTAAGATAAAAAAAAGCAAAGCGCAAGCAAGTGCACTCTTTAAATCATGTCATTACATCCGTAACATGAGCTTTTAACATCTACCCCCTTCCCCATAAGTCAAATCCAAGCCCATATCACCAAGGACAACACTCCTAATAACCTATCTATATAGATTTCGCGGTATTGCAACGCCATATAGTAACATTAAAAAAACTAATAAAACGTTTTCACAAAGCGTATCTATATTGATACGTTGGTTCGTAGATGACACTCACGTACCGTATCATATTTGATATGCTAGGTAAAGGATAGCAAACGCGAGCGTATTGCATTTGATACTCTTGAAACGAACGGGTTAACTCCCATACTAATTAAACCTATTTACTCTAATGTCCTTGTAGTCTGTCGGAAGCGGTATGTAATCACTTCTTGATGTTGCTATGTTCTCGCTTTCTGCTTTCTTTGTACTGACTGCGACTAGTCATCGTTCAACCATTTCTTGCAAATTGTCTACTTTGGAAAGTAGGAAAACAATTTAGAGGAATCTTTCATTGAACATTGAACTGCAGTTTTTCCGACATCGTTAAAATAATCGCATATGGTGATAACGTTTGTAAGCTCGCATGCGAGGAATAGTAAAAGTTAATCTTAAAGGAAATACTTAAATTTAATTAGTCAATAAATAAATAAATAAACAATAAAGTAATTAAATAAACAATAGATAGACGATAGATCTGCAATTAAGTTTTTATCTTCTTTCACTCAAATTCTTGCGGCTCAGCTATGAAAATCTCTGGAGGTTGTAGTCTTCATTTATTGTTTAGATACATTTATTGTTCCGCATCCTAAAATTCAATTCTGAAATAAGGTCAGTTCTTCAGATTAGAGTACTTTCTGGAACATAAATACATGCTAACATCACATTAGTGGATGAAGAATACATGTCATCTTGTAATCTTGAAGGTGAAACGGTCGCATGTTACATTCCATCAACGAAACATTCGGAGCCTCATATAACGACGCAAACAATGACCTTGAGTGTGATTTGTGGATCAGAAAGAATAAAATTGAGTAACATTTAAGGCTTCAGGAGTGGAATATGTTGGCTGTCTATCTAAGTATTTCCATATATAATGGCAGATAATGACCTCATTAGTATTTTTTAAAAAAAATATAGCGAAAATTTTTTTCTGAAACGAGACACTGCAAACTTATTATATTTTAGATAAGAGAAATGGCAACGCGCGAGTGTCTTATTGATGATTCTAATTAGCGCTTTTCACAATAGAAATAAATAATATTCTATAGCTGTAGAATATGTTTTAGATTTCTCACAGCAGTCTTGCAATTGATTGAAATAGATTGCAAAAATGTTTGTTGAATATTGTTAGTCGATCACGTAAAAAGGGAGCAAATTAAAATGAATATGTTTGAATTGAATGAATATAATAAAATGTATTTATCTATATAAAGAAATGTGCTCTACTATCGAAAATGTTTGAAGGTTTGTTGCAAGAAAATTTAGCATTTTATTGTAGAATATCTTAAACTCTCTGATATCGTAAAAACCCATATATATATATATATATATATATATATCCTTTATTTACCAAAAATGAGAAACAATTATAAATATCTATTTTTATTTTATATACTCAAGAATGTATCCAATTAAAAACATAAACTTTACACTTAATAAAAAATTTACAAAAAAAAAAAAACAGTTTTTCTTTAACAGTGTTATTTCATTGCTTATGTTTTTGGATTACGATTCGCAGTCCTGAAAAACCCCATGTATAATAAAATATTTAGAATATGGTCCATAACTTCAAATTTAATAATTTAATATACATGTAGAATTAATGTTTGAATTTATTTTTAAAGTGAATACAGCGGAATTTTCAATGGAATCATTACATATTTCTAACACCTGATGGAAAATGCAATTTTCATCATTACACAAAACTATATAAATATAACGGAACAATAACTAAACAAAATGGAAAGTACATATTATTTTGGTGTATTTATTTATTTTTATTTTGACTCACATTTTGCATTTATTATGTAATTTTCATTCCAAAATAAATATCGAAAATTGTTTGAAAAATTCATTGGTGAATTCAAGAGAATTAATAGAACCCAAATTATATAATTATAACTTTTTTATAATGCATAAACTCTAAAATGTCCTATATCTATTAATGGAAATTTAAGCCAAGCAACTAATTATATTTTAAGAAATTAATTATAAGCATATTTATCTCTTTTTCTCCAACCAGCTACTTTGGATATGAGTAAGATATTCTAAACTTCACCGAAGCTGAATATGTCCTCATATTTTATTTTCATCCTGCGTGAAGTAATAAAAAAATTCACTCTGAGAAAAATCTTACTAAAAGTGCGCTGCAACATCACACAAAGGATGGTATTAATAAATGTAAGCTTCTTCTCTGCTTGACTCTCATGTTAATTAAAATGATGCGTATTTTTGTTTCGTTTCACCTGAGCTCAAATATCTGTGTTTAATTCTGGAATTCTTTTTCTTTAACTTGACTTCATGTAAAAGAATTCCAAGATTTCATTACTTTATAGTAAAACAACTAATTAAAAATGCATTTTCGCGGGGTAAGCTCTTTCTAAACAAGCAAGCAGGAGAGTACAATATGCTTTGAGCAGAGGTAAAACATATTTTTTTAGCACATACAAGATTTAAAACTTCTCTAGTGTTAATTATTGTGAAACAATAGGTAATTTTATACGACATATTAAGGGAAGCTTTTCACAGCAAAACTTTGCATAAATAATATGCCTAACGAAAACTAAAACCAAAGTTACTAAAACATTGTATTAGTTGTGTTATCGTGAAAAGTTTTATATCAATTAATAAAAATCAATATTAAAAATTTAATTATTCTTTTTTTAAAGAAAAGAAATATTGCGACATTAATTTATATCATTGAAGAAATTAGGAACATTTTTCATTAACAAAGCCTTGCTATACAACATTGTTCTTGAAAGCAAAAGAAATTTAATTTATAGTTTATTGTTAAGCAATCAAGTGTAAAACAAATGCATTTGAGATTTGGTACATTCAAAAGTTTAATGGCATAACAGGGAATTAATACTAACACCTCTATAAATAGAAATAATTTTTAAAATTCAAATGAATTTGAAGTGACTCCATGAATTACTGAATAAAATTCAACAAATATAAAAACATTATTAATAAAAGTTCTTTTTCAGTGGCTAGTATGAATTCTCAAAAAGTAGTGATAATTGTATGAACTGATTATTGAAAATTGTTGAGTTGATTGTATATATATAATTAAATTTTTGAAGAAAATCTTTAAATAACTGAAAATATATTTTAAAATAAAACTACAAGGTGTTATATTAGCACTACATCAAAAAACATTGAGAAGCCATTTAATTTCAATAATCTATTCTAAAAGGAATAGTAATAAACAGGAGGCTGGGAAGTAAATAGAAGATCAAATAAATTAAAATATTAAGAAGGAAGAAGGCCATTTAAACGCATTATCAGAAAATTAATACATGATGACGAAAAGAGAGTACTATAATTTTAACTAGAAAAATGAAATAGTCAAGGATATAGACAAAATATTTCATTTAATAATAGAAACAGAATAGATTTCTGTGGTCAGAGTAACTAAAGCCACAAACAATGTCAAACAGTAAGGAAATAGAGGTAATAATTTATTCCACACTTTAGAAAAGCTGAAAAAAATTATAAAACAATCATTGAAATGAAAAGAAGAAAATGTAAAGAAGTTCTTATCATCCTGTGAACAGAATTGAAAGTTTCGAAAGATAACACCTATGCGGGTAATAGAAACAGTTTCAAAAATCTTCCGTTGTCCAGTTCACCATGTCTACGGAAGAAAGAGAAATAAATAAATTCTTAAAATGTTTTAAAAATATAAAAAAAGCAAAGATTTATTTAACGGTATGTTTATACATTAAATTTCACAATGTTATGTATTATAAGTTAAAAATATTTTACAATAATTTTTCCATTTAAAGATCTGAAAACTATAAAAAATACAGATGTTAAATATTTTTATTATGTTGAGCTAGAGAGAAGAACATTAATTGAAAATGTGTTACTGTTATCAAACATTATATGTTGTGTTTACTGGTATGATCAAAAGGTTGAAAATGAAAATGTTTTATTTAGTGTTAGTAGAATATGTCTACATTCTTATTATATGTTTCACTTGTCAGAGTGTAATATATTTTTATGTGCTTTTGTGTTAACATGCATATTTGAGTAAGTGTTAATAAATATTTTTTACTTCTGTTTATATGAATATATATGTATTTTTCTAACTTATAATAAATATACAAATCTAAAAAATGTGTTTTGAATAGAATATTATGAGTCAATATATTTTAAGTGAATGAGAATGCGAAGTGAGATATGCAAGTACATTATAATGCTTATTTTCTTGACAAACATAACTTTTAGCTTACAATTTGACAGAATTTACGTTATCTATTATGAAGTATGAAATTTTACGCACAACGGTTTGGAATGAATATGCCCTAGCATTATTATTTATGATATTCAAGATATAAGTAATTGAATTTTGAGCTACATTATAATTAAATTTACATCAAAATCAACTTAGGAAGAAACCTTAGAATTGTAGACATATATATATATATATATATATATATATATATTACACTTGCCAGCGTTATCATCATTTTAATGACCTAAAAGTCATATTTGTCCATTTAGATAATGTTAAATGTTATCCAACGAAAAGTTTGTGATTCAAAATATTATAAATGTATGACAAATATATATTTAAGCTAAATCATTGTTAAAATATCTTTTCCAAAGGCACACGAATTTTTATAATACTTTTATCAGCATACACATCAACAAAATATGAGGCAACATTTTGACATCTTTCACGTACTATTTTTCACAGAATCATCTGCTTTAAGTTCAGGAAAATAATATATTATGCCTTAGGAAAATATAATTTTGTTCTGGTTTGTCATATATTTTTTTTTATCTGAATGCCGCATAAATTTCAAACTAGTCCGTAACCATCTGTAGAATTTATTATATTATTTCTAATATTCAAAATAGAAGATCGAGACACGCCTAAAAATCTACTCCAAAACAGTAATATTTTTCTTCACAAAATTAATGAAATCTAGCAAAATTATTGAAAATAAATATAATACCAAATATCAAACTTCCACATGTCTTATCGGTTGCAATACATTTCATACTGTTACTTATACATAAGCATAGCTTGTATTTTTGATTTATAAATTTCATTAAAATTATGTTATTCAAATCAATAACAAGAACATTAACAATATTTATAGAATAGAAAAATGTATGTATTGTCAGTTTCACTCATATTTATTTCATTTTTTTTACATTTTTTTCTGCTTTTCTTCCTAAAAAGTACGCAAATGACAATTTAAATCAATTTAATTTTCGCGGTAATGTAAAATGCTTTTCTCTAATAGAGTTTCGAGAAAACATCAAAGCAGAGTTAATATCAGCTTATTGTGCTTGATGTGAGACCTATTACTGATTTTTTTCAATTGACTTACAAGCTGTCACTGTTTAAGTGATTAATTTAATGGATCAGTAACTTCTAAACAGAATAATTAGAACTATCACAGGAGCATGCCTTTTTATTTTGAATCATGGTCAAATGCCAAGAACAGTATCTCAGCGAAGTCCCACCACCACATCTAAACAGCATTTAGTAAAAATATTGTTCAAATTTAAATAGCTGTGAAAAATTCAGAGAGTAAAAGGTATATTTTAAATATAATCTTAATAAAATATTTTTAACGAAAAACACATGAAATTTGTATAACACAGAAGGCTTTCTTGTATATTTCGATACTTAAATACTTTTAAGGATATAATCCATAAAGTTGGTTTTTAAGAGACTTTTGTACTTATTTTTACCTTATTCTGTATCAGACAGCTGCTGTGGTAGCCAGTGCTTATGGTAGTGGACCTGAAGCTAGCTTTGCATTCTCCGAATCACGCGTTAGAGTCTGGTACCCCTAGAAACCCATCCATGCAGTGTGGTGCTCATCACTTTAAATCTGGTCGTGGTCCCAGTTCTTTCCTTTCACAATATGGGATTCTAGAGAAGGAAGTGCTGTCTCAGGTACCATCCTCATCACGTAACCGAAGTTGAAATTGATGTGGTCAATTTTCAATAGCCATCTTGTTTCGTCGAGGTGCTATGTTAATAAATAATCATAATTTTGCCAACTTACTGCTATAGTACCTCATTACAGAAAAAAAAAATTACCACTTTAAAATTAAATTTTTAAACTGTTCCTCTTCACTGTTTTTCATAAATTTAATATTCGCGAAACACTTGATTGCAAAGCTTCATTTATACATATTTAAGAAAGTATATCGCCGTTGACGCGATCTTTAAAAAATCACGTATTGAGAGAAGGAGATATAAACTTTAAATGGCAGAGTTCAAAGAACTCAGAATTTCGTCCGATTTACCCTCTCTTTTGGGAATATCAGCAAAACATCATTAATATTCTACCCAGGTGTGCTATTTTTTACATTTCATAATGTATGCTTTATCTGTCTACTGCATATTTTGTGTACCATTGGAATTTCGAGTAAGTGTTTATATTTGCATGCGTCTTACGATACGCATTTTATAGAAAAACTCATTTAAGTGAGAAGAATTTTCAGATTCTTCTTGTTTACATTTACTATCAACAAATGGCGATGAGAAATCGACGTGAAACTAAAAATACACAAATTTATGTACAAATATTTTACGCTTTGATTCTTATGTCCAGCTCTGTTTTTTGTAGATATTGGAGAAGTTACGCTCGAAGAATTTTGTTTCATAGATTTTATTTTGATTTTTTTACTGTTTTACTTTACGAAAATGTCAAGGCTCAACGCTCTTCGCTTTTTTTTAATTTTCGTTTCCGACTGTGACTTAAAAACATTAAGAAATATTATTTGATGTATTATCTACAGCTATAAAAATTAAAAAGGACGCATGATCCATAGAATTCAATTTTCATTTTTTTAGTATGATATGGGCTATACAAATATGCCATCATAATCATTTGAGTTATTTTATATTGTACAGTTTGACTTTGTTTTTCTTGTTATTCTATGTAATTACATTTTTAATATTTATCTGTAACTGCGTGCTACATGTTGGCACTTAATTAAATTTTAATTATGCTTTTGTCTCATCTAACATTGCTCATGGTATGGACATTGTATCCAAATGATAAATATTTGTTTTAAAACCATTTCTTCCAAGTTCAGACAAAAGGCATTTCAAAATTTTAATTTAAAGTTATTCTTTAAGTTTAATCATATATCCACAATTAATGTTCTGATACTTTACAGAATAATTATTAAGTTAATTCCGTGATATTTTTCTTTCATATCATTCCAAAATCGACAAATATACATCTTGTACACCTATTTCTACCATGAAGTGATGTATGACATCCTAATGATTTCATTGCGTCTACAAGGTATTACTATTAAATATCGAGACTCACGCTGTAAAATATTCAATTTTGATGTCCTGCATATTTACTTCAGTTCACTTCCAATATGTACTCCTCCTTTATCGCAACAACACTCTATTTGAATCTTCCATTGTTTGAAACAGTGCTACAAATTTTCTTCTGTCAACTCCTTCAGGACGCGTGCCGCTTTCTCTTTCAAAGCTTCAACAACTCAAATCTTGTCCATTTTAAAACATATTTCACCATAGGAAACACACAGAAGTCGCATGGCCCAAGATTTGACGAATAAGACAAAATTTCTAGCACTGGGATGCTGTATTTGGCTAGAAACATGTTGACAGGCATAAATTGCACGCATACTTAACCGAGGGTCTGTTTGGAACAATTTGCAAATTTTTAAATCCCTACTATTAGTTCACACTCTCTCTCTATATATATCTTGTTCAAATTTTCAATTGTTAATAAAATATTTCGTATTCATCCACTCAAGTTCAAATACATTTTTAAGCTTGTAGTGAATGACACTTGATGTTAATACAGTTTTTTCAAATATCAATTAAATTTAACTGGCAGAAATACAGCTTAGCCTAACCACTTGGGGCGATTTCAAAAATTACCAAACTAGGCGAATTTTTTTGGCCGAACGTTAAGTCAGCGAAGCGGACCAGGATAGCAACATTTGGCAAATTACCACCAAATTAAACCAAGGGTGGTTGGGCTAAACTGCATTTCAACCATTTAATTCCCCGAATGAATTTATATTGCCATTTAATAGTGTGATTCTGTCATATGTATATACATATTTATATTAATTGTAATTATTTAATAAAAGGTAATTGAAATAAAAACTTTCTTTGTTGACCGTAGTAGGAATTGACTTTTTTTAAAAATATATTATTTGTTTGGTTATTGTCATCCGTTTTTGACTTGGAAGTATGGCCAAGGAATGAATCACATTCAGTGTCTTCACAATTATTTGTGGTTCATTTAACATTTATTTCCTGAAAAACAAAAAAACAACTCTAATGTGGATGAAGAATACGAGTGTACTAATTTGTTTACAAAAGCGAGATGCACGACAGCCGAAAGAGAAGTCTTCACTCTAAACAGCACTCGAGCGTAGGAGTTTGGTGCATGCATACTTTTTCAATAAAAAAAAACAGTCTCGTTATTTACTACCTTAATCTCGAAAAATTAAACCATTTGACATATAAATATTAACACTATTTCGCAGCTTCATATCAATTATAATCAGATTACATAATCCCTATTTCAGTTGTAAAAGGAAAATACATATTAGTATTAGAAAATACACATTAGCTTCTGCATAATCTAGGTATTCCGCTTTTTGCCACCATGTTGCACTTAAGTGTAGACTATTGCAGTGATTAATTTTAAAAATATTGAAAAACGGTTTTGTTCTGCTATTCTGGTAATGAGTTCAATACATAAGATTTTTATTTGCATTCGTAAAAAAATTGAGTTAGTACATTCTTTAATTAGTATTTGAGGTATGCATGTCGTAAACTTTTTATAATATAGGTAATTATTTCATTTCTTGGGGAAAAGATGCAAATAACCTTACCTATTTTTTAGAAACTCAAGGGGTTATTGTATTCTTTACCCTATAAATGTCGTACCCCCTCTCCCCACTTTTCAAAATATGTCAGCTTTGACCAATAACGAACTTAGTTTTCATAAATCATATAATGTATTTCTCCCAATTGTTTTATTGAATTGAAGGGAAACAAATATAAATATTAAGTACTTTATTTACTTATCGATTTCTGTATTACCTTAAATCATATGTAATCTGGAATCAAGATAAGGCTGAAAATAAGTAACATTTTTAAGCAATTTAGACTCTAAAAACTGTTCTCTTTTTCTACCTCAAGAATTTCAATCTACATCTTTTTAGTTTGGTTTCTTTCTTTGATTATTTTGGGGACAAATGGTATTTATATTGAAATAGTATTTTTGCCATCTAAAATGGACAATGTTTCAGGTAGATCTCTTTTTGCGTGCCAGATCACTTTTCTATTTTTTATCGTTTTCTTCAGTTTTAATTATATTTAGCTTAAATGTATTCAATTTAATTATTTATCGTTTGAATTACTTTTAATTACATTTAGCTCAAATATATCCAATTTAATAATATATTGTTTGCTATGATTTTAATTACATGCAGATCCCATAACATTCAATTTAATACTTTATTGTTTGCTTTAATTTTAATTCCATGCAGCCGATATAATATTTAAAATAATAATATATTGTTTGCATCTATTTTAATTACATTTAGCTTAAATATATTCAATTTAAAAATTTATCATTTCCTTCAATTTTAATATTGGAAAAGTTTATTATTGTTCATTTCTCGATATTTCATCGTTTACATTGATTTTTGTATTTAATCGAGGATTTAAATGATAATTATAAAAGAAAGTACACCTTCGGTGGTTAGATCGGCTCTTTGCAAAACTTTGCTTAGAACTTTTTAATATTTTTTTTATTTCTAACAATATACGGAATTTCAGGGAAAAAGAGTTATGAAAAATTAAGTACTATAAATAAAGATTACTCAGAAATTTAGGAAAGCTCATAATCTGAAACCGAAACAATTGAATGATTCTATCTAAATTTATCATGATTTAGAAAGTGATTATGAAGATCACTCGTGAAGCACTAATGAATAGGCAGGTATTATGCAGTTATAGGACGAAAGATGATAAGATAGTTGACAGATTCTGGAAACGATATTGAAAAAAGTAATTTATAGCTGAATATAGAAATAGATATTTATGCAACAATTTGGACGCATATTTACGTACAAAATAATAACCTGTAATATATGTATATATATATACACCTTTTCTTAAGACTCAGAAATGCTGTTTTTCATAATTATCTAAGAACATTTTATTTATCAAATATGTTAATTAACCTCCTACGTTTTGTCATGACCTGGTTAGTTGATTTTATTAACGTCGCACTAGAAGCAACACGAGGGCTATTGGCAAAATGCTCAAGGGGCTTACACATATATAAACTCATCTTCCGAGAGACAATTACTCCAGGTAACATCATTTTATGACAATTGAAAATTATAAGTTATATAATTCAGAAATCAAAAGTAAATAAAGCTAACAGTGCATTTGTAGAGCAGGAAATATACATGGCAGAAATTATTATATTAACAAAAGGATTTTTAATGAAGAAATGAGACGTATAACAGGCGCCTTATATATGGTCCAAAGGTATAATACAAATGAAGTAAATTAAGTCGTGAACTAAAATTGAAGTATTTAGAAGAAAAAAATGTATGTTTACATATATACAAGGAATATAATTACAAGCGCGTAGTAAGAAAAATTTAAGCAATAAAATGTATAATCAAATATCGAAACATTATGAAATTTGTCGGGTAATATTACGAGACTTACGAATACAGCATTTAAGATTAAATGCAAGTAATTGTTTTCGCAAGTGAACATCAGACAAATTGTTTTCACTTTAATAATCAGACTGTTTAAATGAAAAATATGGTAAAAGGGCAAGATAAAAATTAGTGGTCAGTATTTCCAACAGAGCTACAGGAACAAAAATTTGTGCTTTTCGTTCATATTAAAACCCTTTAAAAAACAAACGCAGGGACCATGACCATTTAAGAAGCGAATAATAAGACTACAATTGAAATAAAAACTAATATTTGGTCTTGGAATATTAGACTGAACCCAAATACCAGTTGACCACAAGACCTTCTAGTCAGTAAAAAAAGCATATTTTTGGAAACCTTATCTATTTGAAACCTTATATCTATCTGAAATCAAAGCATATGTAGTTTTTTCTAAAACATAACAATATAAATAATGGAATGTAGAGATTAGAGATATGCTTAAAGAAATTCACATATATATTAGGAAAAATATTTTTTTTTAAATTTGATGGAGACATAAGCCAAAACTGAGTAAATCATAACTGAAAATTATTTTTACTTACTTCCTCCTTCAGGAAATAACATTTGGAAATGACATAGTAACATTCCGCATCAACAAGCATAATGTTGTAAAATTATGAATAATCCTGTGTCTTCTTTAAAAGAATTTAATATTTTCATAACAAAATGTTTAATTTTAAAAGAATGAAGTTTATAATTACTTTGGGGAAGATATTTCTTCTCTTTCAGATAACTACATAATAAGAAATTTTATGCTAATTTTTCCAATCTAGCAATTTACTTATTACTTTGGCAAAAAGATAATTTTAATGTGTCATGGGCCAGGCATAATCTACTATTATAGATTACTCAGAAGTGCAAAACTCCTTCAATTTAATCAGTGATGCTTCCTTAATTGCTTAGTCATTTGACACTTTGTTAACCGGAAGGAATTTTTTAACTTTCATCTTTGAAATAAGAGTTCATACTAATTACAGCATTCTTCATATGGAATGCAAAAAATAAAGGATTCGAAACTGGCTCGTTTAATTGGATTTGCTAAGAATAAGCATGCTGATTAAAAATCCCTGAAACACGCGTATATGCAAAAGATAAATTAATACTATTTGAAGATGCTTTAATTCAGGTTTCCCAATTCAATATAAAAAGTAAGCATTGCATTAATATAAAAACATCTCCTTTTGGGAATTATTTTGATTATTCAAGTTGAAGTAAAGTGATGAAATATTTTAGCTTAATTTTATGTTATTCCTCGGTGTTATTTAGTTTAAGATTAAATTTTCTTTTGTTTCTTAAAATCCTTAGATTTAAAGTTAGATGTAAAGAAAGAAACCTTTCTTTACATCTAACTTTAAGAAATTAAGGTAAAACTCTCGTGATATAAAATTATAAAAACACCAGTAAGAAACGAGTTTTTTATACTGGGTTTCCTTTCAAACTTAACACTTTACGTAACATAATTTTTATACCTTATGTTTTAAGTAACATTCGATTGTCAGTAATATTTGCCGATTTTGATGATCGTGTGCAATGTTACGAACATAAGTCGATTCTTCCCTGCAACACATTTCTTAAAAAGGAAAATATTTATTCACATAGATGTCATGAGTTAAGAAAATAGAATTTTAAGCAATGACCCCTTCACTTTGGCTACAGATTAGGCGACCATTTGGAGACTTGACGAGATACTTAGCGTAAAATTTAATTTCTTAAATAATTAGTTTTAATCAGTTAGTTTGTATTAATTATAGTTAAATTATCACATTGTCATTCAAAACAATCGTGCATAGAAAATTTCAGCTTAATAGAGCGCCTTAAAATGTGAGAAAAAACCTTTTAAAGTTTTGACTTGAATATAGCTACAATGTGAGTAGAAGAAAATCCATTAAAAAGAAAGAGATTTATTTATAAGAAACAACTTTGAGTATAATAAATGATCCTACCGTATTTTAATTTGTGCCAAAAATGACTCGGCTTAATTTTTGCTTCAAGTAATGGAATTGATTAATCCTCTTGAAAAGTGCTATTGATGTCACTCTTGAGACGAAGTCTTAAGATGTGAAGTCAAGTGATGAAATAACATTCAAATTTTAGTCATCTACTCTGTACATTACTAAATGTTGTAACCAAATGTTGCAATAAATAAACGATAGTTATATCACGATATGAGGGAAGTTAATTAAAATACCGAATTTAAGACTCCTTGTTTTTGTGATATACAATTTTTGCGATAAAATTGTTCGTAGAGCTTAGATTATTTTGCGTGTCTTATAATGGTATCTTAATCATTTTTTTAAATGATCAAAGTAGTTTATAAATCAAAATATTTCTCCCTCTTAGTTGGATATGAACATGTTTTTTGGGACATACTTGAAATTAGGTGCCATTTTGAAAAAAAAAAAAAAAAAAAAAAAAAATATTTCTAGCACGAAATGTTCACAAAATAGTGAACGAATTTTATTAATGAAATCACCGAACAGTTTTTTTCAAAATATTATATAATTTTGTAATTTCGTGAATATTCATATCTTTTTCTTCTTTTTTTTATATAAAAGATTTATTTCTGAAAAATTAAAAATTACTTAAAGAAAAAATCATTTTTGGATCACTATATATACACAGATATCCTTCATAGAAGACAAGAAAATTCAAAACCCTATTATTAAATAATTTTTTTCCCTTAAAAATAGTATTTGAATATAAATATTCTCAAAAATCATCCCCGCATTGAACTAAGAGATAATAAAATAATTTTTGTCGAAAAAAAATTATTTTATGGTTTGTTTGAAGGATTGAAATATCATTATAATATTCTCAGTAAACCTAAGTTGAACTAATAATTCTAAGAGTTATAATCCATAAAAGCAACGGATTATAAATTAAGAATTTCATTCTTCTTATCATGCAACTTACATTTTGAGATGTAGGCAAGTATGCGAAGCATAGAAATATCTGTGTGTATATAATTTATGTTCCTCTAGAAATAGCTGTGTGCATATAATTTCTGTTCCTCTAGAAATAGCTGTGTGCATATAATTTCTGTTCCTCGTGTGCATGACAGTCTCATGCACGCGATTCCATACATATTCAATACCAAAGAACAGTACCTATGTTTGGGAAGCACCAGTTAAATCTTTTGTTTCGTACTCTTTGAGAAATTATATAAACAATATTTGGAAATTGTTTCAATCTTGAATACCACTGTTGTGTGTTGATTATTACGTACAAAATTCTTTTAATAATGATGTATGTAAATTTATGATCAATATTTGTTAAAATAAAGAATAAATTTAAATCAATTACTTTTCATGAGGCATAAAACAATAAGTCTTATGATAAAACAATAAGTTCTTAGGATTTTTTAATTATCTTTAATATTTTGGTAATTATTAATGCATATCTATGTTTGACACTTAATTTATTTCAAAATTAAGGAAATAACGTTTAAATGCATTATATTCTATATATATCTTAAATTCAAAGAAAAACATTACAAAGGTTACAACACTTTGCTACAAAGAGTTACTTTAAGCAGCTTAATTGTTATCCTGTGTTAATGTTATAATGTGTTAATGTTAGATATCAAACATTTTCTATTTTCAGGTAAAGGCTTAGCAACTTTTGATTTCTTGTATGTAATTTCACTATTAAAAGCAACAAGAGGGCTACTGGTGACACATCTCGTAATTTAAACACAGATGAAGTGACAAGGAAGATACCTGAGCTGTATCTTCCTCTCCACTATTTCACAATTAAATCACTTGTAGCCTCGACAAAGTTAACGTCGCTACACCGTGGCTCTATAGTGACGTCAGTACTAGAATTCATGGCTCCACGAAAACAAATCTGAATGCGAGAAATATTTAAAAATGCAATAATCGATTTAAAAACATTTTAATCCATGGTTTGTACTTGATGCGAGTATTTACTCTACTGACTGTAATTAACTTCTCATTCTAGATCCTCTTCCTAAACCTAGGTCGCGGTTCATTTTTAAACAGCGTGATGGCCGAGGCAGCATGAATTTCAGAGAGCGATGTAGCCACAGATGGAGAAAAAAAAGTGCGGCTTCTGTGATCATCAGAGACCGAAGCACCAGAGGTAGAATGCTATCTGATCTCCTAATGCCTGCAGAACTTAGCTGGGAATAACGGAGTTGTCTTTACGCCTTGAGTGGCTCAACCAGGTGATAATTCTCCCGAAGTTCATCACCCATTCCACCCAGGCACATCCCCTCGCTACTTTGAGGCGGTCTGCAGAACTAGAGGGGAGGACTAGAGTCTTGTTTATACGGATGACAACATGAAGGAAATTTCTTATTTTGGTAGTGGTATCTACATTAGATCTCAACACAATTCCTGTCAATTAAATTTGAGGAATCCCGATTGATTCTCTGTATTTAGCATTGAACTTATTTATAATGATTCATCCATCGACAAGATTGTCTCATTTCTCCATTCAAGTACCATATGGATTCTAACAGACAATCATAATACCATCCTTCATCTTTCTAACTGGCAAACAATGAGAAATAATTCTGGAGTGGCTATTTTGGAAAAGCTGAAACGTCTTTCATTGTCACATGAGATAAATTTGCAATAGATACCTTCGCACGTCAACATATTTGGCAAAGAGATCGCTGAAACTTTGACAAAACATAGCGCTGTCCAACACCAAAATTCTCCGGCCCCTCTGACCTATGCCGAGCTGCATTCCACATATAATATTAATAATATGTTGTAAACTTTTCCTCCTACTTACCACTGGTATGAAACTAAATGACCTGGTGGTTTTCTTTCCCTTCAGTTTTTAGTTTAGTTTCTTATTAACGTTGCACTAGAAGCAACACGAGGGCTATTGGTGACGGACCTCGTAATTTTGAACCACGGTCAAGTGACCAGGACGACACTTGAGCTGGTACCCCCCTCTCCTAACATCCACACCACGCCAACGGGAGGACTTTGGGCCCGGAACAGATTTAACGTTCATCAGCCCCGGCTACATGGCGGGTCTTTGGTGGCCAAGGATCGAACCCGCGACTGAAAAAACACCGCCGGCCGCTATTCCACGAGGCTTCTCCGGGGAACATATACTTGAGTGCCGGGATAACACGAAAGAGGACTTTTATAAGAACCTCTACTATTGACTTTCTGAGAGTGAACGACGTCATGGACTTAATCCAAATTGGCTAGGCATGGAGATGAGCAACTACAACAGATTTTACTCAAACATTATTTTGCATTTATATATAAAAGACCCATGAACTCCTTACGTGAAATTAGTTGTTAACATTTATTTTCGGATTTTGTGCGATGAATTGATGGATAGGTTCCTGAAATGTTTGGCTGGTGATGTTTTGATTAGTAACGGATTTAACTGCCGCTTCCCAGAACAAAACAGAACAAGAAACATTGCAGAACAAAATACAAAGAAATTTGTTTTAAAATATTTCCAGAGGGATACATCTTGTATTAAAGTTTGCAGTAAACATTGATTAACTTAAAGAAACAAAAAAAAAAAAAAAAAAGACGATCTCAAAAGAGGTTCAGGATCAAGTCAGTTGGCCTGGTTGTCAATAGAGCGAAAAAAGTTCATGATTGCTCTAGTTGCGAGTGAGAATGTGAGTGTTTCTGAGTGGCTGTACCAGTAAAAATACCAATATAGCCGGTGAGGACGCAGATTCTTGTAATTTTCTTTATTATGCGAATGCAGAAATCATTTCTTCTGGATTGCTTCTTCAAGGGGCAAGGTGAGAATACGCAAACGGTTCTAACACTTCGTGGGATCATCAAGTGATATCTAAGGAGAGCCACCAAAGCAGTAATTTAAATTAAATACGCATTCTATTAGAATATTTTCCTTGTATCTTTTGCTGCAATAATGGTGCATAACCTTAGCTAGTTTTATTACAACTATACTGCCAAAGTTTTTAGACATTAGAATGTTTTGCTCACAAACTAATTGATTCAAATACTGTTACTTTCTGACTTAAGTAAATTACAGAAAGTAATAAAATCTTTTTGAAAGCTTCCTTTTCTATCTTATAAACTCTATAAAAATGTCGTGGACTTCAGAAATATAAATGTTTTGATATATCTAAATATACAAAACAATAGTAGTAATTTCTAATATAGAGTTACTATAATATTTTATTCCTTTATATTGAATTTGTTGCTATTCAGAGCAACGAAAATATTTTCATGCAGAGGAAATTTTAATTAAATGTTGTAATTTAAGTAACCCTTTAAAGATATATGAGAAAATAGTTTTAAATAAAGAGTTATAAATAGATTTAGTTGAATATTTATATATAAAGCTGTTAAAATTATAAAAAAAAGTGAGATTTAAATGTAATGAATAATTAGATATATTATCATAAGTTTTGCTTGATCTTATTAGCTTTCATAGCTTTGAAATATTTCTAATATTTTACTAAATAATGCTTTTTTTAGGAAAATTATTTATTACAAAAATAGTTATGCACAACCCTTTGTCCTGCAAATAATACAGTTTTGTTTATGTGACCTCTTATGTACTAAATTATTTGATTGAGAGCAAAATTTTATACATTAAAATGAGTTTTAAATATTTTTTTTTTGTAGCCAAATTAACTAATCAATAAAAAACATTTTTTTATTACTCTATTCTTGAAAATTCAAGTTACTTTCAAGAACTGAACTTTTTACACATACTGAAAAGGCAGTTTATTGTTTATAATAATATCACATTTTTATTTTTACAAACAAAATTCTTTTAAATTATTCCTTGAATAATGTATTAATATGCGTCATTGTATTGTAATGAAAATTTTGAAATGAACATGAATTATTTTAAAAAATAATTTCTATAAGTATAAAAAAAACTTAGCTGAGTTATGCAATAACTTCTATTTTAAGAAACTTGTCTTACATTTAAAAAAATCACTAAAACATTGTGAATATAATAGAAATTTATATTAGAAAAATTGCGAAGATGTTGTGAACTGGAATTCTCTAAGAATGTAACGAATAACTAAAGATAACAGGTAAACAAATTATATTGCTTGATTATGCTAATAAATAATATTAACAACTTAAACTGATTTTAACTGAACAAAATAACAATTATCCTTGAGAATATTAATATTACCAATATCAATTAAGTTAAAAATTCTTTGAAATCTTAACTATACATAGCAACTATATATTTATTTTTAACATAATAAACTATATCTACATTTCTTTAATAATAGCTGTTTTAATCAAATTATCAGTAATAATCTAGGAAACCTTTTGTAATGTTTTATCATTTAAAGTAATATACCTCTTAGATATATTAAAAATAATTTTTGGTGCTGAAAAATATGAGATAATTTAATACTATATACAATAAAACTTGTTTTTTTAACACAAAAACAATAATTATTACAGATATATTTCTATCACTACTGCTAACAACACTAACAATATTATTATCAAGATGTTAGGTTATAATTAAATTAATGTAGCATTTCTTGCACAATACCATAGTTACATGGCTATAAGTCTACATAAATTATTTCAAAAATATCATAAAGAATAATTAAGAAAAGTACTTTAAATTTTTAAGACTAATACTAATATTATTAATTATATCTAATCTTTAAAATTCTGATTTTTTTAAATATCTCTATTAATGTAATCTTGTTTTGTATCAAATATATTTAATACCTAATTTATAAATATAATTATCTTTAATTAACTTTCGTTACACTATGAATATTATCAGAAGTATTAAGTCTGTAAGCAACACCATTATACATATTATAGCTTAATATTTTATATTTAACTATACCTCAATTACCTGTAATAACCAATTAAAATTCTTCATTAGTAAAATATTTGTATTCTGTAAACTTACAAATATTAATAACATTAATCTCTAAGATAGTGTTATAAGTTAGAAGAAGACAATAAATTTTATTCAAATTTATATGATTTTGTACATTACTAGAAACTTTTTTTTTATATTTAATATGATGATCCTTAAAATTTATCTGATCAGAAGAATTTTTTCATCTATAAATCTTTGAATTTTTTTTATGCCCAACTATATACCACATATTTATAGAATAAAAAGTTTGCTCTAACCTGAATAATTTAAATGGAAATATTATTTAACTTATTAACACCAAACAGATAATCACCAACATTATTATTTTCACTTTTCTTATTCAAAATAGAAAATAATTTAATACTTATAACAATAAAATTATTTCATATGTGTAATTAAAGTCTTCAATATTTTAGTTAATATTTTCTGTATCAAAATATTTTATCATTTTCCTTTGTATTATTTATTTTATTAACTCTATTACTTTCAATTACTAACTGTTTCAATTATTATTATTAACTCTATTACTTTCTATTTTTACTATAAAAAAAACTCTTTATAATTATTTTATTTCATGTTTTGTAAAATATTTTTATTAAAACGTATAACATTTAATCGATAAGGACATATAATCTTGATAATAATATATAAAACCTTTTTCCTCCTATAATTAAATTTTAATAAAATGAACAAGCTTAAGTGTAATAACTTCACTTTCTCTAGTGTTGGATCTATGGTTCCAAACTAGAAGGAAAAAAAGAGATAATTTTATGTAATGTTGCAATTCGCGTCATCAAACAAAAATTAAAGCATATCTATTCATACTTATCAACAAAAAACAGCCTTATATAATCTGAATTAAACTTCCATTATTTTCAATCATGCATTTGATTCCAAGTTACTTCTTCCTACTGCACGGCGTAAAGTGTCCTATGTGATTGGGCGGATGTGAAACGTTAAACTGTTCCTCAGGTCAAAAGTCTTCTGACATCTGACAACACCTCAAGATGTCATATTAGGTGGTGACTGTGGTCTTTATCCCTTGATCTCACTGAAATTCTTCGCAATTTATGACTTATTACACGATCTTGTGTGAAATGACATTTTAATTAAGTTTGAAGTGAGCCAGTAATATAAACTGACTATTTGTTTTCACCAGGCAGTCTCGTTGTTGCAAATCCGGAATAGGAAAAAAATTCACAAAATATGGTGATATCAGATTCAATTTACGAAATATATAACGGGGTCTGTGAATGTCGATTCTTTAAAAAAAATATATGATCTTATGATAGTTAGAAATAGAGTGAAACCCACACCGCACAATCACTTTCGCTACATTCCATGGAATTCGTTAAACAACATTAGTATTCTCTTTCAGTTGTTTATGTTTATTTATAAGATTAACTAAAATACGCTTCATAGCACTGCAGTATATTCTATGGAAACAAGTAATTCACATTCAATAAATTTTAGAGCGTATATTAGCCGAGTTTCTGTATCACCTTATATAGGAACTGTTGTACTCTCTACATCTTGTATGGATAGTCGTACACTAAGTTACTCAACAATACTCTCACCGTGGAAATCAGAGTGTCGACATCTTTACAATAGCTGACTAACTTGTAATTTCTTAAGACAACTAGATTGATAAATTTACTGCAGCAGTAGCAACAAATTCACCGCTGGAATTGAGTTCTTGTTTTCATCCTCAGGCATTAATATTGTCAAGTCTTCCCACACTTTTAATCATTTTGTAAATACATCTACGATCAGATATTGGTCCAGGCGTAAAAGTTTTCTATTTCCAAAATTTTCGAAAAGTTGCAATTGCCTCATTTTTGTTTCCATAAAATAATTTTATGAGAAAAGATTCTTCATTACAGTAACGAAAATAAATTCAAATTAATTATTACGTTTTATTTCAGAGATAAAACCAATCTCCAAAAATGGACTTAGATATAGCATAACGACACTTATTGTTGAAAATTGTAATTAAAAATATATTACTTTCGGCTTTCACTGAGCATATCACACTTATTAGGAGCAAATCATAAATCAAGTATAATTGTGCTTTGTTAGGAGCCATAGAAGCTGTGTAGCCTTCTAAATAGGGCATCTTTGATTTTAGCGACTCTTTATATATATAATTATTTATTTTCGTCTCTGCTAGAAATGTATATGGTGTGAGTCATGATGGTGCTAATGTTATCAGCAAACACAAGTTTTACTACACCACTAAAAATCTTTTTATAGTATATTATTAAGCATGTAGTTGTGATTCTAATTAGAGTGTTTAAGTTAAATTTATCTATTTTTTTAAGATTAGAATGCGTTTGAGAAAAACTCAACAACTACTTTAACAGATGGATACCTTTAAAAAGGGTCTTAACAAAAAGCTGCATGAAGCGAGATGGTCATTCCACCTGTTTGGTTGCATATAGTCCTTTCCGCTTATAGTAGGCTTGGTTAAGAGGAAATAATCGCTCGCGACTAGAGTGTTCTAAGAGATGTACACAGACTACAATAGTGGGACTGTAACATCAGGCAATTTCTAGTCATCTCTTGTTTCATAGCTAAACTCAATGTATTAACACTAAAAGTCAATAAGTCAATTAACCTTTTGAAGACGGCGGGTTTTGAGAGGAAAAGGCCCTTAAAGACGGCGCTTTAGGCGATGTTTACTTCCCCCTTTTTTATCGCTCATTGATGGCACCATACATAGGTATACAAAAGAAGCAAGATAATTGCTAGGGTCAGCAGTGAATGGGGATGTTCGCGGCTTAGAAAGTCCCTAAATACAAAGAATCTCCCTTTCTTAGGGAAACATATTTTCTTGAAGAACTCAATGTAGTAATTACGATTTCAGTTCAAGAAAATTTGAGAAATTTATTTATTTTATTTTTTTAAAAAAGAAATTATTTCCTAACAATTTAAACTGCTTTTCACCTGGATTTCCTTTTTCAATATTATTAAGAGCATTGAGAGAAATAGCACAAAACAATGATGATAATATAAAACATTGCATAAAAAAATGAAACGCTTAGTTCATTGTAGACAAAGGTACACACAATAAACTAACCAAATTTAATTGATATTATTCAAGTAAAATTTATTTATATTTTGATTTTCAGTAAATTCATTAAAATAGATATAAAATATTTTAAATTTATTTTTAATTCTTTTAAATGCAGGAATTTGATACACACCTGGTGTTAAAACTTAAAATAATCAAATTAGAAATAAGAAGTAAATAATTTGATACTTCATAAATTACACCTAATTATAATCAGTAATACAAAATAAAATAAAAAGCAAAATTGCTGATCCTGTCTCTTGATGTTATAATGTAAAATTCAGACTTTCTCAAATCGATAATGAAGTAAATTTAAAAGCTCTTATAAGTATTCACAGCATTTGTATAACAATAGACATATCATCATAAATCAACTATTATCTTTTGGAAACTTCATTATTACTTAATTTATAATTGTTTTTCTCTTTTAGAGCATGCCAGAGAAATCTTAAAAATTTAAACCCTCTTAAGAATTTTCTTATATATCTTCCATGAAGGAATGATAGATTTGATGTATAATTGTCATTTTTTATTGTTTCATAATCCATTATATTGTGATACATTAATATTCATAATATTGACTGAATCCTAAGATTAAGTCTAAATTTTATTAACAAGCATTTTTCAAAAATGAAAACTTTATTTTTCTTTGATCTAATTCTTCTTATATATGCTAAAAATTATGATAAAATATTCATTATGGCAAATAAATGAGATGAATAAAAAGCAAAACCATTAAAAAAAAGGAATTTCGTATTATGCTCTAAAATGTGAGTATCCTAAGGCTATAAATGTTGGCCTTTGTTAAATAGTGCCACATTGTATTGTCCACATGTTTTATCGAAAAAAAGGTGACGATTAGGTGTTCCAACGTGTAGCACAGCTGATACGCATTAAATCAAAATCCTTACGTTGCCACGGTGTGGAAATTAGAAGTGGACGCTCTAGCTCGGCAATGGTTCTCGTTACTTGTTTGTCATTTAAATTACGAGGTCCATCTTATTAATTTGTCCCTTATGTTACTTGTAAATGAAATATTAATAATTTACCAGTTTATCTACGTGTTCCTAAAAATAAATTCTTTAGATGCACATAAGAAATTTAAAATTATATTTTTTCCAACAGTAATAAATGTTTTCATTAGTAAAAAAGAGGAAATACTTTGAATTTTTAGAATACTTCTAGTAAAACGCAAACAATAAGCTGATATCGAAGACAAAATATTATGACTGCAAACATTTTTAAGTTGCCGAGGAGCTTCACGTATCTCGGTAATTTTGTTTATATAAAAGGAATATATGATTCTTATTTGTACTTAATTGTTTCTTTTGCAAGTAATGACAACATACTGGAGCTTCTTAACTTTTTTTCACTTTTCGTACAAAATTTATATTCTTAACCTTTGGAAAATCCTTACTTTTTATTTAAAATTTCAAAAGAATTGCATAATATTGCTTTAATTCTAAGATTATTGCTCTGATTTTTGTGCGATAATTAACTGATTTTTGTGTGTGATTTTGTGCATATGACAGAGCCAAAGCCAATACATTCCTACAAAGCCAACTCTTTCAATCAACATTCAAAATAATTACAAAAACCTTTCCTTCTGAACGCACAGACTCCTCAATCGGTTTAGAAAAAACTGACAACAATTTTTCTTTACTTTCTTCAAAACGAAGGAAAACTTTAGCTTCAAATATCGTTTTTTCCCTCCCCCCCACTTCGTCTGGACAGTCCCCTAAGTGATCGGGTCCTTTTTACATTATCTCTCAAAATCTAACACAATATCAGTTATCTGAACGATTATTTTCAGTTTCCCGATAACGTTCGCAAAGTAGAAGGCCTTCTTTTAAGTTGGTCGGCACAGTTTCTATTTATCCTATGTCCAACAATGTAACAGAAAATTAATCACTTTCTAAAGCTTTATTACGGCAATAAGAGGAAGAACCACGGAAGAATAGTTTTCCGGCTACATGAAAGCAACCTTGAAGATTTACAAGAAGGCAGATGTGCATTTCTAGGTTTTATTACACCAAAAAGGCATATGATAATCAATAATGACCAAAACCTGAAAGAATCAACAATAATCAAGAGGGAGAAGCATTCTTTGTCGATATGAAAGCTTTTACAACTTGTTTTTCATGCTCATTTACAAGAGCCATTTGATTCCCTATTCAGAGTTTCAAACGTTCGGGTGCCTTAGAGTGCACCCGAACATTCTTTTTTTTTGTACTATCGTACATAAAAAGTGTGACTCATGAATAAATAAGCGAGAAAAAAAATGAAAACGAACACATTTTTTTTATTTTAATGTAACTATCTGTTACATTCTGATTATATTTCTTTTTCAAATATATTTTAGAGCATTTTGCAAATTTTTTCGTAATTATTATTATAAAAGAAACTTATTATATTTTTTTTAAAAAAAAAACTTCTTTTAAGATTCGAAAATTCAGGAAATCCAACACTGTAGAACTTTTAAAGTATAATATATAACCAAAGCAAAAATTTTATTCTTGCTTCTAAGGTTTTTGTATAAATCGGGGAATTTTTCTTATGCTAAAGAATTTGTAATATTCGTCTCCTACAAATTTGAAAGGAAAAATATCGGAATTAATAGTTTTTGTTTCGAAGACTCAACTTTTATATATCAATTGTCATAATAAAAAAAGTCGGAATTAGTTTCTTGCTTTTATAAATTCGAAAGACTACAATGTACAGTTTTAAAAATCTATAACAAATATTTATGTAATTTTTTTTTTTTGTTGCAAATATTTTTCTTTTTTTTGTTGTTTATACACGATTTAAAAAAAGGTGTTTTTTTTTTTTTTTTTTTTTTTTTTTGATGTTTCGATATAAAATTCGTAAAAACTGTTTTTCAATAAGCATAATTTAAGATAACAATAAAAATACGCTTCTGTACAGCAATACATTGTGTAATTATGCACAAATTTTCATCAAAAACAGAATGCGAAAATTGCTTCAAATTCTCCACAAATATATTTTAAGTAGTTTTACAGGTATAAAAGTTAATAAAAATGTAGAACTGAGGTATTTTTAAATCTGCAAAATGCATAGCAATACGTGTATTAGTAAAAAAACATTCATTATGAAAATATGTAATTATATTCTTGAGTATGAAAAAAATAAAATAAAAATAATAATAAAAAAAAATCACCACTTAAAGTTATAACACTTTTTTGAATAAACATTGGAAATAAAATTTTTATGTAACATATATTTCTTAGTAATATTTATATATATTATTATTTGAATAATAAAGTAAAGTGGAACTCTTTAATAATAAAGTAAAGTGGAACTAGAAATTAAAAATTTATTTCCAAATATTTAAATATTGTTTAAGTTCAACATATTAATCCAATAATTTCATTACAGCGGCTCCTTTTATCACATTATTTCCTGTAAAAGGTAAAATTGTCGCTTTATGGGTTATTTGTGGGTCGTTCCAGATTATTTTATTTTGTTCTTCGGAGACAACCTCATCTTCAACCTCTGGACTAAAATTTAAAGATTGATCTAAATCATCTTCCTCATTTTCTAACTCACAATCAGAATCAGAATCATCAAAAATTTGGTCTTCTAAATCAGCTAAAATGTTCTGAATCTCTTCCGTGGTAAGTTTTCTTTTACGTTTAGGCATTTTTTTTTTAAAAAATCAAATTAATTTAAAATGAAATGATTAAGTAATCGAAAATGACAAAATCACTTACAAAAATAACTATGCATTAACCGCTAGTGAGAATTTGAGTATGAAGGAAAAAAGAGGGATTTTTAGGTAAGGGTGAAAGAGGAAACTCTGCCCCTCCTCCCTTCTGAATACAAAAGAAACCGGTCAAGCAGATGATGTTCCGGGGTTATAATAGGCCTAATGCTGATTCGAAAGCTGTTTACAGGGGAAAGCACGGCTTGGCCGCTACATCGGTCAACGCCGGCTTTTAAGGGTATGTTCCTTTTGGCCTATAGATCGGTCTGCCGTCCTCAAAAGGTTAAAGAGACATTAGATATGTACACACTGTATTTATTGACTAATTGCTAATTTATTGACAAATGTAGCAGGCTCTCCCCAGATAATGTCCTGAATGTATTAACTCAATCTACCAATAATAAGCTAAAAGATTCTTACCACTAATGTCAAAATGAGGCTGTCTTGACTAATAACTTTCACGAAACAGCTGATAACTTGTAATAATTATCGGCTCCGACATCGACTCTGGAACAATTGTCAAACGCTAGAACCACTCGACCTCTATCGTGACTCTCAAACTGAGTTTATATATTTCCTATCTCCCTCGCTTAAATTTATTTCTACCTGCATATGGTTTGAATATTAACGTTTTATTTTTGGTTGGGCAAAGGTTGTTTAGATAAAGCAATCAATCTTAATTAAAAGTACCCAAGGTTAGTGAAGAGAAACCCGCGAATAGCCCAACATCACAGGATTGTAGAAGAAAAGTCAGCACGCTCTAAGAGTTCAAACTGGTACAAATTTCGGCATTATGGGAACCACAGTGCTCTCTGTGAAACACCCTGTAACTTTTAATACTATAAGCTGATGTCTTCATGTCTTTCGTATTGCTTTCCCGTAGATCATTACAGTTATAATCTCTAAAATTAAAATTATTAATATTTTTTTGACTTAAAATTTTTTGAGACATATTTTTTAAACATTTTATACAAATACTATACCATACGTAATATTTTTGAGTGTTTATCAGAAAAATATTGATTTCACTGTGTGGAAAATATATCAATTTCTTAACGTAGAAACCTTCAATACGGTGGATAAAATATATTTTAATGAAAGTGCACCTAAATCATAAAAAAAAAACTTTTTTCGAGAAACATTAAAATATATATGATGCTGTCCATGATGTGTCACTTTTGTTTACAATTTTAAATTTCAATTTGTGAACATAAGCTTACAAAATTCTCATAAATATTATATTTATAGAGTGAATGAACTCAATTTAATTTTAAATACTTAAATAAAATAATATAAATTTTGACCTATTTCAGAATTTCAGTTACCTTAAAATAGTCCGAAATTTGAAGAAACTCCTACATTCATAAAACCATCTACTGGATATAAATGCCAAAGTAAAATCATTACTTTCTGAGATAAAATAAGCTAACGAAAATACCTCACATTGCAGAACCAGTTTGGCTGAAGTAATGTATGTGAACCTTTTATAGGGTATAAGCTTCAATACCCAAAAACTCAGTATTTATATGGTTTAATCAATCTACTTGAATTTATTGTATGTGTTAAAACCATATACTACATTCAAAAATACAATTAATACTGAAAATTCATTTAACTTTACTGCTATTATTTATAAATACAATAATTATTTTTTTTTAAAAAAAATCCAGTAATTTGGTTAAATTTATTTTATGAAAGTAATTAAAAACCAATAATTACATTCATAAAATGCCTCTTCTTCAACAATCAATGAACCGAAAATATCATTTACATAAATAAATATCTCCTCTACGTTTACAAAACATTACATTACATAATTCAATTTATAGTTTTGAATAAAAATGCTTAAGAATTATTTGTACGGGTAAGATTTATATACCCATGACTAGGTTCGAAAACTCCTTACACCCACATAATTCTCCATCTTCATCTCATTCACAGAAATATTTAAGTACTTATCATTAATGATAACAGTTCTGAGAAAGAGTATTTCTCAAATGCTGTTCATAATATAAAAAGGAAATTCTGTTTAAATTAAATAGTTTTATGGAAATATATTTTGTTTATTATATGAGTAGTTATGGTAAAGATACAAATGCGGCAGATCAGCATATAATAATTTAAGCAAAATGTATATCGAATGTACGAATATTGTCTTAGTATGTCTTCTCGCAATAGGGATATTTTCTTGAAAATACAGAATTTTTGAAACAAACGTAATTTTTTAAAGAAAAACAAGAAACATTTTCTCAACAATAATATTTCAACAATTTTGTTTTCCGGTACATACATATATAAAAGAACAAGTTATTTGTTTTATTATATAGTGCTGAACATTGTAAAGATTATATCAGCTGACATAAAAATCATCCTAATTATAGATCTTTGCGTACTACATCGCATTATTTTTGCAATATTTTCTACTTTAAGTATATAAGTCATTTTAAATACCATAATTACATTCAAATTTTTGTAAGAAACTCTATTATTTGTTCACATAGAAATTTCTCAAGTCACTTTGTAGTAGAGAGTGTATGGAAAATTAGACCTTAGAAACGAAGTGATAGTATGTTTCTTTGTATGTAGTATGTTTCGAAGCCAGTTTTAAAAATAGACACATAAAAGTATGCAGGGATAATTGTTTGGGACGTAATGATTTACTAGTGAAAATTCAATTTTATGAGGAGAAACCTATGGAGTTATAAAAAGTTATTTAACCCTCATATGTATCAGTAACTTCGTGGATGTTACACCCATTGACGAACGAGACATTTTTGCTACAAACAAAATAATGAAAGTGTTTTAAAGTGATATAGCTAATTCTTAAGCTAAGCTAAATCAAAAATAAAATATAAGCTCTAAATCTTATTATCTTATGTTAATGTTGTAGTTTGTGTAGTAATTCCGTATGATCAATTCTACGACATAGATAATATCAAAAAAAGATACATTTAATTGGTAAAAAATACCCCAAATATTTATTAATATCTCCTAAGTTGCGTCTTCGAACTTAATGTTCCTTCTTAGTAAACTTTATCTTCAGTAAAGACATTGGTAGTATAATAAGATGTATATTTGTACAATATAATGACAAGGATATATCTATAATACAGGATTAAGTTCTGAACAGAAGCATGAAAAAACATTTGATAAATTGATCAAATTTAACGATGGTAGTTTTTGTTTAGGTGTATACAGAATTACTGTTTTCATAAAGTGAAAACATCATCTATATTGATCCGCCGCGTCTTAACATGCCTTTTGATTATCCTAGGAGTCCGATAATTGTTCGTGTCAATCATTGTAAGGACTATATGCTCAGACAATGTAAAAAAAGACGCTCTCCTCCTTCACAATTTTCTTCTCTCATAGATTTATCTCCGCAGCGTCTTTGCAGAAGCTGATACTGTGACACCTACAATTATATAGTTCTCGGAGAGAATATTGTGGGAATACATTTCAATTAAAGTTAGAGTGTCCCGCCATTGTGCTTCCCTGCGCCGCTTTGGGACAAGACGAGTTGTTTGAGGCCTAACAAAATAAATTCAAAATACTAACAGCAGCTCATGTATGTTTGAGCAAAAAAATCCCTTGAATATCTAGTTAACATATTGAAGTAATTCAAATTTAATAAATTACTATTTTCCAAGTATAATAGCCGCAACCTGGAATTAGATTGACAGTATTTTATACATCCTGTATGAAATTGTATATGAGATATTTTGTTATAAGTGTTCTAAGAACAAATAGATCTAGAAACCATAACATTTAAATTATATTTGGCATTAAATATCAGAATTTAATATATCTTAATCTGGTTCAGTTGAAATGATTTTAATTTTTATATATATTTCAAGTGTTTACATTATATCCTGATTCTAATTTTTCTCTTATATTGAATCTTAAAAGCATTTGGTCACAAATGTTCGTGCTTCTGAATAACAATGATATGAATAATGAAAGTGTTGATCGAATTGAAACTCTACAAATTCCATTTGGAAATTTACAGGCAATATATCTTATCGACTGTAAATGGAGTCGTGAAAATGAAAAATAAAATACACATTTTCTTTCCCGAATAACCTAGAACTTACTCATATTTTTAAATAACATATTTCAAGAGGTGTAATTGAATAAAAATAGGCAATTTGCACAAATATTCTTGAATTAATTTGTTAGTGTTATATTTTCTAACAGTGGATAGTGATAATTTTGTCTCTACTTCCTTCTGGAGTCGCATTCATGGTGCTCTAAGCAGCGAATTGGATATTCCTTCCCAAAAGCAATAGCATACAATACAGTGATTTTTCTAAAGTAGGTATAGTATGTAAAAAAGCGAAGAAATCATAATTTAACTCAGAGAGAAGTTTATTCCAGTTGTACAATTATGTGTAGATTTTACGCTTTTTTCATACATGTAATTTGTAAATATGTTTTATTTATCATTTACTCTACCATCTGAAAACTAAGACCTGATAAATGGTACTAAAACCACCATTACCTTACGAATAGTATGGCTAATACTAATATAAACAATGTTTTACTCATTAAATATAAAATACACAATCTGGAATTAAGTGTGTTCCTAATTATTTTCATTATTTACAAACTGAATGCTTTGTTTGTAGAAATTAGTGCTTTGCTGTTCATGCAAAAGTTTGTCTCGTTAAAATCTACACCAGTACTTTCTATCAAAATGCATTTTTCAAAGCTAGTTTTACATCATTACAGCCCGAATGTTTATAAGACAATTTTCTTTTAAACAATGTATAATTATTATGTTTGTATCTTCTTGTTTTGTTTTTGTATTTCGTTGTAATTATTACACTTGACTTACTGAAAGTAACTGAATCCCTTTTCAAGAAAATTTAGATTTAATCCGCCATGTATACTTCGATTTCAATGACTGAAATTAAACAAAAAATGTCAGTTTAAACATCCCCAGAAGTGAAATTCAGAGAACCGGAAATATATTACTTGGTAGAAAAAATATAGCTCGAATGACAAATGGGAAAAAGAAATCAAACTCTCTCCTCACCTATGTCGAGAAATATGTTCAACCAATTTCATCGTCAAAGTATTTGAGAAAAACTCCAATACTCAAAGCAAACGCGGGAAAAGATTTTCCTTCTATACTCTTCTTTGAACAGTTTGTTCCAGAGTTTGAATTTTAGTATCATGTTCGATTGTTGCGATCATTTATCTTGAGGCAACTCATTGTAACGAATTCAATTTATTTCGACAGGGGATGTTTTTTCATACAGGAATAAAAAGAATACAAAATTATTCAAAGGAAAAAATTGAAGTGCCTTGAATATGGTAGCAATAAATATTAATCATTAAATTTGGATACGTTTTGTTTTGAATTGCATGTGTCGGTAATGGAACATATTTCTTCTTTGCGGTTTGTTTTTACGTGAAATTATTTCACAAATAATGTGTACATTTTTTTTCTGCTAAATTTTGTGAATCATCTTCAAAAATAGACTTAATTTATATTTTTGAAAACAAAAATGATTGTAATGGTTATGAAATAACATTTGATTAAAAAATTATAAATAAAATGTAACTAGTATCAATAAAATACTTCATAACTCTATATGAAGGCAGAGATATTGAAAGTAAAGTCACAAGAAATTAATAATATGTAGGAAAAAAAACATAGGTATAAATCAAAGTTCAAAAGCTAATTTAAGGAATTATTGAAACATTTCTGTAAAAATATGACAAAAATTTTGTTTGTCAAATGGGATTGCATTTTATTCCAGATATTAGAATATAGTTAATATAAGAAAAGCATTAATGATTGTTGAAAATTTCGACTGAATTCCTATTATAGCAAAAGAAATTTAAGAAAATCATGTAAATTTTAAAATACAAATTATATTCTGCATGAATTGATAATGTATATACAAGTTATATATACAACGTGTTTATAATTGCGTATTCTATATTGCACTTATTTTACATTGAACTTTGTCTTTACTTCTATTTTACAGAAACGATTATATTAATTTCATTAATTTAATGCATATAGAAATGTTTTTTCGAAATTCTAAACAAGAGTTGTCTTATTACGAGGATTCTTAGGTGGCTGTTAATTTTAATTACTATTTAGAGCAAACCAATTTATCTCCATAACACACACACATTTCCTTATTAATTTCTTCATAATATTTATGATGTTTTCATTTAAATTGAGATTTTCTTCTCTTCGAAAAAAAAATTTTTTTTGGCACTTTTTTCTGAAGAAAGGAACTTTACAAACTTTAAATTTATATGGATGTATTTATTTTTGTTTACGAGGACCTTATAAACAATTGATAAATTACTTTTCCCTTAAATTAGCTATATATATCAACAATCAACTTAACTGTTTGTATTAAAAAATTACGAATCTACAAATTTAATTTTACGAGTAATTATATATATATATATATATAATATATATGCTATAATAAAATGAAAATAATGTTAATATGTTGGTTAATTCATGCTTTAGTTTAATTTTAATAAATATTTGGATTTATATATCAGTCTTTAGAGAATGATTTCAATACTCTTAAATTTGATGAAAAAATTGAACTTTAAAGTTGCATTTAAATGCATAAATTAAAAGTTCAGCACATTAATATACCATGCATTAGAAATCATGGTTTAAAGCTTAATTTACAGGATTCATCAATATAATGATTCATTAAAATACAATAATTAAGGGATATTAAAAGGATAGTAATCTTCAGACTTTCTTTGTTAATTAAACCACAGTGTGTAAAAACGTTACATCAAATTTGGACAAATTAAATTAAAAATAACAGCTTAGAAAAAATGAAATTATATACATTCAGTGATACTACCATCTCATAAGTAAATAATATCTATTGTGCGATTTAATTGCAAAGCAAATGATGTCTTGCGTACCAGCGACCCTAAGAAGATCTCAATTACATCCTAGCGATTTTTTTTTCTTTCGGGCTACTTAAAAGAAAAAAGGTATTTTTCTACATTGTTAGAGAGTATTGAAAAACTGAAAAAGTGAATTCTAATACTTCATTGAAACTTAAGTTGTCAGCATTGGGAAAGGAACAAAATGTAACATTCAAGGTGAAAAATATATTTCCATCTTATCTTGGGAATTAAAATTAAAAAAAAAAAATTATGGAAATTGGTAAGAAATGCCATTTTTGCAGAAATTTCGATTTTACGAATATAATTAGAGTTCATCACGTATTAAAATCATTTGATTTTAAGCTAAGTGAATGAATATAGTCCAAACAAAGATGTGCTGGAATTCCAGTTCGGTTGGAAACCGGTTTCTTTGTTTGCATTCCTGGCAAGTCTGGTCAGTTTTTTGCCCTGCCACGTCAATTCTACGTGAGTTGTATCGCCTCTTTGTTATCGTTCACACCTGCAATTCTTATCACTCGAACTATTTTCTTCTTTTTTTTGACATTTTAAACCTGTTTGAAGAAGGAATGTCACCAACCACACTGTATACACCAAGTAAGCAAAGAAAATCAATATCACTGAAACAGGTTTGTCAACTAAATGGTATTCCCAAAAGTACAGTTTATTGAGTACAAGAAAGAAGATATTAAGTTATTTATTTTCTCCTGGAAAATGGGTATATATATAGATATATATATATATATAATTTCCTCACCAAATTCGATGAATTTCATTCGTCATAGTCATTAGTCATTATCTTCCCCCTGTGTAACTCGAGCTCCTATGACAGAGGCTGTGACCCATTCATTGAAGTCTTTTCTGTTCTACAAAGTTGGGAATAAACAGAGTATTCGAATTATATCACCGAACATGCTCAATAAATGTGTAGGATAAGTTCCATTATCGATTAAATATTGTGCCCTTTTCTGGTGGTTTGGTTTGGTTTTATTAACTTTGCTCTACGCGAGAGCTATCTGGGAAGGACCTCGTAATTTTGAACCTTGGTCAAGTGACGAAAGCGACAACTGAACCAAACACTTCCACACTACGCCAACCAACGTTTTTCTTTTGATTGTCACATAAAATTCTTATAATTATATAGATTTAGTGTTATTTTTGAGGTAATTGGTCCAAACAGTTTGTATACCTTTAGTTTTGCATTGCGTTTCTAAGTTACGCCATTTTATTGTAAACATCTTTTTCAATAAGTAGCAAAGAAAAATTCAGTGCCAGATTGGTACAGCAAAGGAAATCTTCGAAAAAAATTAAGAATAATAGTCAACTATTTGCAATTCAGCATAAATCAATTCGGAAAATAAGAGCATAATAAATTATTTGGTTGTGAAAAATATGGAGCTCAGCGAAAGAAAATTATTGGGATAAACAAAGGATAGATTTATATCAATTAACAACTTATTTGTTCCAAGCTGTCATAACCCGTAAAAATCTCTCTTTTCACTACTATTTTATTTTCATTAAAATGGTGATACTCAAAAATATAACATGGCGTTTTCCAAGTCAAGAAAATTATGTTATCTATTTTCAAAGAATAATTTCGCTAAGTTGAATTATAATTTTGTTCATTATCCATACTCAAAATTATACATAGGTGTATTTTAAATTTAATTTAAATTTTGAAGAAATATAGTTTGTTTCTGTTATTATCATGAAGCTTAAGAATACCAAAAAAGGCTTTGCAGCTGCTTTTAAGTTGTGTATCATTGATCATGCATTAAAAAGTCTCTTTCTTATAACTCCATAAAGTTAATGGAACAATTTATTAATGTAGATATTCATAGGAAGATACAACAAACGAGAGCAATGGATCTTATTTTAAAATGAATAACAATTCACATTTGAAAATCAGGAGATTCAGGAGATCAAAATAATTAATGAGGGAGAGAATTTCTTTCAAATATTCTTTTCTAGAGCTATATTTAACTCTTTATTTATTCAAAATGAATTTTTCATTATTATTATGAATCGAAAGTATGTGTTGAATTAAATATTCTAGTTTTGTTAAGATTACAAAATACTATTGCCTTAAAAAAACCTGATGACTCTTAACTGATATGGAATTCCTGAAACACAATAAAAATATATAACATATTATTCAGTGTTTTAACATTTGTTTCCTTCTTGCACCGTATAAACATGTATGAGAATTTATGGCGCACATTTATAAATTTCCCTTTAAGATTTAATCTCAGTTTGTATTTTAAATAACATTTGAGAATTAAATAATAATGAATAGGAATCCCTTAATATAAAATGCTTCCTTACTTATTATAGCGCTTATGAATCACTCATTTATTAAATTCAAATCAGATTTAACAAGAAACAATCATATATGCTCAGTATTACATGGTATTAATTTTGTAGTTATTAATGATTTAATAGTACTGCTTCGATAGTAACTGCAGTTGTACTTGAAATTTTTAGAGAAATATTTCATTAATGAATCTCAGCTTCAAATTAGACTATTTTTTCTATTTAGTTAATAACTATATTCTATATTTCTATAATTATTTAAGCATGAATTTCATTCCTCTCTTAATTTAAAAGAAATTGAAGGAATTGCTTTTGGAGATAACAAAGTTATTTAAAGCAAAATCATTCGGAATGCTGATTTTATTAAACAATATGAAACGGAACATTATTTAGACAAAGTTTAGAGACATTATTTAGACATTAGTTAAACAATAGATGTAACGGAATAGTTATACAAATACGTATAGCTCTGATTTCAATTGAAGCATATCACTTTTTGTATCATATTATTATTGCATTTTAAGTAATGCTATAAAGCATTATTTAAGATAATAATGTCATTTTTTGTCTCTACTCCAAAGACCAATTTTTCTATCCATATTCATCTAATAAATATTATATTGTGGTAAATTAGAAGGGAACATAGTGTGGTAAATTAGAATGGAATATAAATGGATATCCTTTCTTCTAGGTATGATATCTAGGTATGTATCTGTTATCTGGATATCTATATTATGGGTATGTTCAGTTTAAAAAACGCTTACAGAAAATTATTACTTTTACTGAAAGTTTTTTAGTTTTTAATCGCAAGTTAGAAACCATGACAAAAATCATGCTCAGAATTATGTTAATATTAATTACAAAAATTATTGAAAATGCAACCAAAAATATCACGATTTATTTTCTGAATCTAATAACAATAGTACACAGTTGAACATATTTCAAATATTGAATTAAATTGGTACGTATTTATCTGAGTCAACATAATGTGTTCCTTTATACATTGTGTAAAATATCAGTAAGTATTACTAAAACTCATACAAGAACTATTTTATTAATAACTCATTAAGTAGTGTCAATACGGAAACTTGCTTAGATATAAGAGTTACAGATGCCTCTCGATAAAATATTATTCAGTTATTATTGGTATAAAAACATGTTTTTAAAAGTCTTCAAAATAAAAAAAAATATTATTTATAACTTATTAACGACTTATTTTAACATTTTGTAATCAACTCTTCTTTTATTTTACTTTTTTTAAAAAAGGAATACAGTTTGAATTTCAAGAGTACTAAACATTTTCGCACAAATAAAGCTAAATTCATTTTGAATTTGAAAAACGGATAGATTAATAGATATTATCAAATAATTAGAAAATGAAGTTGAATTCTATAACTAATCTATTAATGTTATAATACTTGAAAAATTATTTTCAGAGTTATTTTAACCCTTGAATGGGCTAATGGTTATTGGCATGCTAGGAAACCTCTACCCTAACGCTTTTATTTCTCTTTAATATCATAAAGCTCGTTCACAAAAGTTTATAACAAAAAATAATGAAGAAAAGTCAACAATTCAATACTTTTAAATATAAAAACTTACCATTTACATTTAATTTGTTCCTTTTCTGCAGATGGAAGTCGTGTGACCGTTACATATATATTTTTGGCATCTATCACAAACATATCGAATATATCTGTCCTTTCTATTTGGACATTCATTACATCTTTTATATTCTTTTCTGGTTTTCTTAGCGGAAGTTTTGATTTCTTTATCAGTTGTCAGGTTTTCTTTAAGACCTTTTGGATTCATCGCTTGCTGGCCCTTATATTCTATGTATTCTTCTATCAGTTGAAATCCCAAATTCTTCAGAAAAAAGTATCTTCTTAGACATTGTGATGGAAGTTTTTGTAGACATCCAAATAATGCTTACATTTATAGCAGCTATGTTAAGAAAGGAAAAATATATGGCCATCAGCCAATATTTAGTCTTTCGGGATGTAAAATACGAGGCTACCATTTCTTCCACAACATACACTCCGCATTTTGCTAGGTTGTAAGAAGTTATTTTTTCACGTATTCTAGGTTCCTTTGTTGATACATCAGGTGAATTGTAATTATGCATTGTAGAAGAACGTTTTTTCTTCCCTTCGGTGTATGTGAAAGAATAGTTTTTTTTTCTCTCTTTCATGATTTCGGAAACACAGGACGAAATTTCTTTTTGTTTCTTCTTATACTTGTTTTAAAAATTCAAATTTTCTTTTTCAAAAGTTCGTGTGAAAGTGAATAAGTCATATAACCAGCTACCATTAAAATTCTTTCTGAATTATTAAGTAGTATCTTAAAATATTTAGTATTGCTGTTATCTCATTGAAATGCCCCTTTTGGTTGTGGGCCAATATAGATATCCATTACCTAAGTGTAACATACTCGTGAATAAACCAACTAAAAGTCTATAACATAAGTTGCTGGAGTTTGTGGCATACACTGCGTAAATGTATGCTACATCCATCTTTAATCCTTTAACTACTGGAGGGGAAAAAAAGAAGTGCTTTTCTGGGCCCGTGGCAACTTACTGCGGAGAGTCAGGCTGTGCCCAGAAAATTTTAGATATTAAGTCTAATTCGCGGAAAAAATTCTTTTAAAATCTGTTTTTGTTAGAATATTTTGATTTTTACATAAATTATATAAAATGCATGAAACATAATATGTACGAAAAAAAGGATTTATTCGAAAATTGTATGTTTTATACATAAAATCATTACAAAAAAATCATATATTTTACGAGAATACAAAATATACTTACATTTGTTGCATTCATTTCATGGTGTAATGATGTAGCATTACATGAAATATTAAGATATCAAAAAATGAATCTTATTTTGCTCTATTTTTCAAAACATTCTTCAACACATAGTCCAATGTCACATGTCTTACGCACATACTTTGTCAACTTTGTAATGATGTAGCATTACATGAAATATTAATGTATCAAAAAATAAATCTTATTTTGCTCTATTTTTCAAAACGTTCTTCAATACATAGTCCAATGTCACATATCTTACACACATATTTTGTCAACTTGGGATATTTCACGCAAGATTTTGTTTGAGCAAAGGGCACATCTTCTTCGCCCTTTTTTATTTTAATGTCTATGTACAAATTTGGATTATTTTCGCTAACATTACTGTCAGATTCATTCATTCGCAAATATGAGTATCAGATAAATACTTTCTTTTCATCATGAATGTCACTACAAATAAAATTGACTGGATGAAGCGAACTGCTGAGAGCATCTGCTACCAAAAGCATAACCCCCATAAACATTCATGAATTCTCATTGGAACTTCTAAGAAGTAAGCAACAAATAAAAAAGCAAAGCGAAAGCAAGTGCACCTTTTAAATCATGTCATTACATTTAAAGCGCCACGCCGCAACACGTGCTTTTAACAATTACCCCTTCCTGATAGCCAGAAGTGAAATCCAAGCCCTTATCACCATGCTCAACACTCCAAATAATCTATAAATATCGCGTTATTGTATCAACCATATAGTAACATTAAAAAAAATCAAATTAAACCTTCTCCTCAAGCGTATCTCTATTGATACGCTAGGCATATGAGGGCAAATGCGAGCGTATCGCATTTGATACGCTGGGAGTGAACGGGCTAAAGGCCTACAGTTTCTCTCTCTCTCTCTCTCTCTCTCTCTGTCTGTCTGTCTCTCTCTCTCTCATCATTTATCACATATTACTACATAATATACCATTTTTGATATCGCACATTATCAGTCAATTTTTCTTTCTTCCAGCATTTTCCTTTTTTTTCGTTCAGAATAAAAATTAGTTTGACTCCTCCTTATCAACTTTCATATCAAAGACAGCATTTGTTGATGAATCATGATTGCAGTTATTTACTTTAGCTTCAATTTCCCCATTGCCATCACCTGAGCTTTCTTCAATTGCTTAAATGATACCTAACGTAGTTCTAAATTTTCGTCTTTCTTCGTCATACGTGAGGTAACGTCTACTGAGTTAATCACCAGAATGACGGAAACAACAAGACTACGAAAACTAGCGTAAAAGGTTTGCTACACTCTGTGAATAGATACCATAAAATCTATTTTATGAAATCGTATGCAAAGACAGCTCGTCCAAGGTCTTCACATTACATTCAGCTATACAAAGGATCTAGCATTTTAAAACTTAGCTTGTTGATTTACACGATTTTTGCGAATATTAAAAAAATCCCATTCTCACACTAAGGAATTGAAATAATGTGTCATACTATTGCAGCCCATTTTTGGATTAAAATTTTTGGAAAATAATTTTGAATTGTTTTGGTGTCTTATTTTGCAGTCGTGGACAAAGGCAAATAATAAACATAGAAAACAACAGTGGTTTTAACATGATGTACATTTTAAATAAAAAAATATTGCAAAACTAATTTCATTATTGTGCTATTACTTGTTGTGGCGTGAAATCCACAGTTCACGTGATCGAGAGTTCAATTCACGGCCATCATTGTTTCAATCTAATAGTGGTTCCGAGACTCGATTTCATCACATTTCCTTATTGAATCTGGTGTAAGTTTAGATAGTCAAATTGTAAGGTTTTCTAGCTGCGTGTTGTAGAAGAAAAGAGAGTAAAGGACCTAATAAAAGCTGTCATCGTAACTTAATGCGTTTCAAAACTAGGATACTAGTATTTAACTGTTTAGGTAGCCTATTATAGGCTACACATCTGGATGGGAAATATGATTCTTTTACGTGCTTAGTAGCTTTCCTTTTGCTTCTGAGCATGAGGTTGATAAAATCTCATTTCACTGCATACATTAAATATAGTTTAAGTTTTATTCCTTAGTTTGTTTAAATAATTTTGTTACTCTTTCTCCTTACTATACTTATTAAGAATTAATGTTCATTTCTTAAATAAATTATAACAGAATAAATTTTAACGAAAATTGTTCTGCAAATGCTATATTTTTCTTTATTCAATGAACATTACTGAAGGATATTTTCATTAAGAGAAAAAAAGTTATTTTTAAGAGCAGCTTTTATAATAAAATTGAAAAATGTGAGGGAGGAATTTCTGGAACTTCAATAAATTCCAACGTATTTTAAAATTAAAATACAGCTATAAGCTCTACTTTATACAATATAGTAGTTTGGAAATCGTCTACTGACTGCTGAAGTTTTTTTTTTTTTTTTTATATACATAATGAAATATATTAAAATTCTTAAAACGCTGCATTTTAAATTAAATATAAACTAATTAGTTCCAATGATATTAAATTTCCAACCTCAATTTTTGTATGGTATTTAAAACAATATAAGAAATATAGCAAGAATTTGTCCAGACAAAGTTATTATAAAGAAATCAATTAATCTGGCAGTTATGAAGGGAATATCCTTCAATATTTCTGAAATGCAATTTTAATAGTGTCTATATTTTATTTGTGAAAGGAATTGAAGTAAGATCTAAGTTTTAATATAAACGACTTTTAGATAACATGATGAAAAATTGCTGAAAAATAATTTGTTTCGTTTTACATTACCAAGTAAAGTCAAATCGCACATTAGGGAACAATTAATAAATAAAACACCTTTCTCACAGAAAATTATATTTATCTTTTAAAGTAATTTTTGCTCAATTTTTCGGTTTGATTTAAGAACATATTCTGCTCATGAACACAAATGAAAATGTTTTGGGATAAAAGAAATGAAAGTTGGAAACATATATTCTGTTTCACAGAACTTATCCCTTCCCAAAAAAAAGTCCTTCATTATTTTTAAGTGTGTTATTATTATTTCTATTAAAGCTTCTAAGTAAGGCATGATAAAAAATAAAGCCGAAGGAAAAAAAACTGTGAAAGAGAACCTCTAACTACCATTGGAAACAGTACGTCCTTAATGCTACCTACATTTATTTTTATCTCAAAAGATGGCACATTTCTCGGAACAAAAAGGAAGAGGGTAAGCACAAGCAAGAAAGATCACTACTCAGCGAAAATCAATGCCAAACGACAGCCAGAGGGGGTATTACGAAATTTGCTTGAAAACAAAAATGACCGGAGAAAGAAATTGAATTTTCTTGTTGGTTGTTACCTCCAAGATAAATGATATTTGATATCCTGGTTTCCAAAAACTAAAACTTAAGCAAAAGTTCCATATATTTAGTCTAAGAAAGTTCCTTCCTTGAACAAAAATAAGGGAAGTATAAGAAATATTACCAGAACTCTTGAGTAGCAAAATCCACAACTAATAAAATATTTTTTGAAATCCGGGAAACTTATTTATCACTACTTATATACAGTGAATGATATCGTGTTGCAAACTTATTTCTTCTTTTTAACTTAAATTCTCTTTTCAATAAATTCAATACTTGGCACTTACTTCATCCTACCTACCTACTTCCATGTGCATATTAACTGCAATTGTTACTCTAGCTCTATCATCTCCTATATCATAATCTTTTTGCAATTCTAGTTTTATCGAGAGTTTTTTATTACAATGTTAGCATGATTTCTGAGATTCCGAATTTTCAGGATACTAAAGCTCCCACTATCCATTTACCAAAGTTTTTTACCGATTTGTTGCTAGTTATATAATATGAGTTGCAAAAACCTTCTATTTTTGGTGCTGCTCCGTCATGTTTAAATTAAGAAAGTGCAATTTTAGAATAGAATAAAGGAATTTTTTACGGACAATTGGCTTGAATATGCCTGATTATTGTCCCCTTTTTCTTCTCTCTCTCTCTCTCTTTTATATATATATATATATATATATATATATATATATATCATTTTAATCCTTTTTTAAGTATGCTGATTTCTTTTTTTGAAACTCGAGCATTATTTTAATAACCCGTGACTCTTTTAAATACTAAGCGATCAAAATTTTTTCGAGGAAATCCTTCCCTCTCCCAAGTGTATATGTGTTCTGATCTATCTAAAGTACCTTCTCTCTGCTGACATCTGCTGTGTGAGTTGCGAAACTCGCTACCTTTATTTCTTCATAGCTCGGAATTAATAAATAAATAAAATGCTCAAGAACCATACAATAAATTCAATTACTAATGATGAATGTCTTATTCTGTCTAACATGAATCATATATATATATATATATATATATATATATATATATATAGATAGATATGGCCAAAAATCTTTAAGAAAGCATTACTCGACTTGTAGGCTTTCTCACCATAGCATTTGGTTTATATAACTAGTTCTGAAGTAGTTACTTTGCGGTGTAGAGGTAAAAATTTCTTTATAGGAATTGTATTATTAGGGTATTAGACGGAACATTGTCCTGCAACAATTAAATAGGCGTGATGTATCATAAGTTATAGGCTTTCACAAAAATGGTGGTAAATGGTGACATGATGTATCACAAATTATGGTCAATGACAAAAATGGTGGTCATAACATAGAAGAGGGTAATTTGATGATTACATGATAAGGAGATTCTTTAAATTGCAAAACATGTTTTTTCCTTCTGTGATATTATTTTTTTCTGTTTTTCTCAGGTATTCATAAAAAAAGCTTTCGCTGCTGAAGTTCTAAAAGCCAAGTAATTTATCTAATTTTGTCAGAATGAATGCAATTATTGTTATATATATTAGAAATAATTTTAGTTCTCATATTGAGATATAAATTAATAAAAATATAATCATTTATCCTTATTTACATTTTCTTACATATCCATTGCTTAGTTTGCGCTGTCCATTTGAAGTAAATGTTTGCGCGTGGGTTGTGCATAGGTAAAGTAAAACACTATAGTGAGTGCAATATTTCTCTAACGCACACTGTAGGTTATTTATCTTCCTCTCGGTGTAGGAGGTCGGTTGATCTTCCGCGTCAGCTATGTTTCAAACATTAAATCTTTGTATCAGATGGAAATTTGCCTAGTCGTGTTTTGCCTTCTTCTTAGCAAGTAATCAAAATGAATCCTCTTTCGTGTTAGTTAATAAGGAGTGATAACTTATATAGTAGTTCATGACTAGCACCACCACAAGACGATTACAATTTCGGAACCATTAAATGACTTACTAGAATTCCACCGTTGCAATTAGAAGAATTGCTTTGGTTCATCTCATGCAAAGATGTCGTTGTTAACTAACGATGCAAAATTTCACTGATGTTGGTGTGTTATGAGGTTATATTTCCCGAATGAGAGATATCCTGAAGCACTTTATAACAATATCATCAATTCTTGTTCTAAATCGGCAACTTTCTATTTTAGTCCCTGGTGACTTTCGATGAGGTCCTAAATATACAGTAGGAAGGATATCACGTGATTTACCTGTCAAAGTCTGAATTGGTCAAGTTTGAAGAATATTCATAGCAAGGCATGCCGTGGACGGACAGTCAATAACGTAAAAGTAAACAATACTGCTAAAGCCATTACAGAACGAACAGACAGCCGAATTGTCACATCAGCTTTCAGAACCGATTCATCTCAATTAATCTTTAGACGAGTGGGGCGAATGCACGATTTTTATAAGTCTATTTTTGAAGAAGTAAAATATACGCTTGCTGGTATTGTTACACATAATCCTATTTCCTATACACAGAGAAATTTTGATTGTAGTGAATACAGTCGAGAAATGTTTACAACTATGATAACTGATAGAGCATAGTACGTGGTTCGTTTATTTTTCAACCCTCAATGGAGTTGTTAAATAGGCAGACAAGCGGTGGGGTGAGATAAGGCGCAATGGGTGAGTGCCCATCTTTCTAATCACATGTGATTTACTGTTTCTATCTTGTCATTTTAAGCTGAGCCTTCGGTACGTAAACATGGATAGTATTCGCCTAGGATTAGATGCGTAGTGTCATTTGTTTTTTTCAAGCAGAAGAGAATAATGTTGCAGAAGTTCACCAAAAAATTGAAAGATATAGGATGAACATTTTATGAGCTTTTGTATTGTGCTTAAGTGTGTAGACAATTTAAAGAAGGACAAACCGATGCTCATGATGAATGTGGGAAAGGATAAAAGTTCTTTTCAAACATTCAACAGCATGATGGTTATTGCTCGGCGTTGATGCCAATTGTGTGTTTTGCTTTTTGAGCTTAAGAAACCAGGGATTATGATCAATACAGTTAATATTGTCAAATTGTTTCAGTCAGTTCAGAAGACTACGAAGAGACATTTACAATAAAAAAAGAGGAATGAAACTTTGAAGCAAAGCAAAAGTCCGTCTAACAGTCCATCCATTGGAGGGAGCATTCCTCGAAGAAGTAAAATGGAAAGCTTCTACACCAATATGACAAATGCTTGAATCTTCTCGATAATTATTTTGAGAGGTAACCATTTTTGTACTACAGAACTCTTGATTATAATTTCATATAGTTCTGTATTTTAGCTATTTTTAAGGTCCATTGGAGTTAATGCAGAAAATTTGCTCATCTTGATACAGGGAGGTTTATCTACCTAATTAATTATTAACTCCCATTTAGTGCCAAGTTCCCTTTTTTTAACTGCTCCTCCATGACCAAGACAGACGTGTCTGGATACATATAAAACAGTGTTTGGATTAAGTCCTTACATTCACACGCTACACAGCTCCAAGAAATAGCTTTAAGATTTGAGACTAAATTTCCTTGATAGTCGTTTCTCTTTTGATAATCAATCGATGCTAAATTTCAACATCGATGTGAGGATGAAATTCTATGAACAGGTATATTGTAGTTCATTTTTTGAAATTAAAAACTTACTGTTTAACTTATGGATTTCAAGCCACTAATTAGAGATTTTGTAAAGTATTGCATTTATTCTAATTGAACATTTTCTTGACAGGTTAGTTTTCCTTTTTTGGTTTCACCCATAAGACATTTATTGGGCCCAATGAGAAGTCGTCCAATACTATTCTCGAATATAATACAAGGTTTTAATAGAATTTGGTATAAAATACCGCTTGACACCAAACAGGAAATTTCCCTATCAATACCAGGCAATCAATCTGCTTGGGATACAGAGGTCACTCTATTTGGTTAATTATTAACTTTAAGCTATTAACTGTATTTAATAATTGTAAAGGCACCAAATGATCACATAGTTGAGAGAACGAAAGCTCCAATGAAGATGAGAGTAAAATGCTTGAATTAAAAATTTTACTGAATTAATCCGTTCACTACCAGCGTATCACATTTGATACGCTCGCTGTGGCTCTCCTGTGCTCAGCGTATCACAACAGATACGCTCCAGAATGCCTAGTACAGTATCAATAGTGATACGGTTAAAGAGAGAACGTTTTATTTGATTTTTTTAATATTACTAAATGGTGTTACATTACCGAGAAATCTATATAGATAGGGTATTTGGAATGTTGACCTTGGTTATATGTTCTTATCGCGGTGCGTTTCTATAAATGTAATGGCATGATTTAAAGCGTGCACTAGCTTTCAGTTTACTTTTTTCTTCCATGCTTGTTTCTTGGAAGTTCGAATGATAATTTATGGTCCTTTATGGGGGTTAGGGCTATATGTAGCAGATGCTCTCAGCTGTTCATTTAATTCAGTCGGCTTTTATTTCTAGCGACAGTCATAACGAAAATAAAATATTTTTCTGATACTGATATTTGCTAAATAATAAATGAATCTGACAGTAATGTTAGCGAAAATAATCCAAATCTGTACATAGACATTAAAGTAAAAAAAAAAGGACTAAGATGTGTAATTTGCTCAAAATCTTATGTGAAGCGTCAGAATATGTGTGTAAGACATATGACGGTGGACTATGCATTGAATTTTTTCATAAATATACCATACAGCAAAATAAGATTCATATCTTAATATTCCTTGTAATGGCACATCATTACACTAAATTATGTAACAAATGTAAATATATTTTGTATTTTCTTAAATGATATGATTTTTTATGTAATTTTATGTATAATATATACAATTTTCGATTAAATCATTTTTTCTTTTGTATATATTAAGTTTATTGCGTTTTAAATAAGATAAGTAAATGCCAAAATATTTTAATGAATACCTGATTTTAGAGAAATTTTTTTCACGAATTAAGCTTAGTATCTAAAATCGTCTTTCCACAGTGACACTCCGCGGTAAGAAGCCGCGGGCACAGAGAAGCACTTCTTTTTTCTCCCTCCGGTAGCGAAAGGGTTGAAAATACTAAAATTTAGTGCAATAAATTTTAAATAAGCAATAGTTTAAATTGAGTAATAATACTGAGAAATAGACATACCTGTATGAAGTATGGTTCTATTTTTTGTTGTAGTTATAGAGGTTAAGCTAAATTTAGATTATTTATGTCACAATTTGTGCGTGTCTGATATAATTGGGTTTGTCAGCATGTCTCTGTGTGTATGTTTGCTTGTGTTATCTGTGTGAGGGTCTCGGTTTCGACGAAAACTCAGTTTACATGAGCCTGCAAAAATTGCGAAATGTCCCCAGAAAGGGAAACAGAGCACTATCCTCATGTAGGAATTGACTGTCCAAAGATGCCCGAAGTGGATCCTCTGCAGATTACTTGAAAAGGGAAGAGACTCAAAGAGAGTTTAAAAATTTCTGTAGCTTATTTTTATTTTTAGTTTTTTTGTCTGTTGCCTCATATGTACCTGACGTGAACTCAGGAATACCACTCTAAATTTTTAGAAAAAATTCCATTTACTTCCGGTGAAAAAAATTTATAAACTTTAGTACAAGAAACAGAAAGTATTATAGTTAACTGTCAAAAATCTTTTTTAATATTTAAACGCAATCAATAACAATTTATACTTAATGATAATAAAGTCAAATTTTAGTAGAAACGAGAATTAAGGCATTACCTCTCTATGAAATTATTGAATATGTTACATCTATACTATATTCTCAAACCATTCTGAATTCAGTTTCCTTTGTTTTAACGTGGTATTCCTTTTAATTTCATTATTTTAAATAATATATCATTTACCAATTTTATTTCAATTATTAAAGATTTATTTGAATCTTGCTAATTCTTTAAAGTTTTATAAAGGTATTTTATTCTTTAAAAAAGTATACTGTAGAAAATCAAAGTACGAGTACCTCATTTTCTTTAAACATCTTTAAGTTTAACAGCATTTTTGTTTACATATAGCATACAGTTTATTTGAATATAAACCAGCAAAATACACTTTAGGATCCTTTTTATTCTCTATTTATGTAATTTAAAGGATATTATCATTCTCTTGTTTAAATAAACACATTAAGTATCACCCAATTTGAAACATCTCAGGTTATTACCCTCTTCAAAAATTGCTTTGGTGTAAAAATACCCCAACATTTTCTTATATTTCCCCTACATAACATTTCATGCATCACTTATTACTTCTCTCTTACACATACTCAGCATTTTTGAGAACTTCCAAGAACCGTTTACTTTGTCACGGACTTTCAAACGTTATTTTTTCAAGACTTTCAACCGACGTGAGATGAATTTCTTCAACTATTAGTTACTTTTTATTTACTTTTTCAAAATAGATGCGTGGAGCAAGAAATAACTTCAATATCTGAATATAGAAGTGTTTTGCCCTTAAAGAGGTATGTATTCTGTATTTATATATATTTACAAAGCCTTTAAAATTACAAAAAATATTGTTACTAGAGATAAATTTTAGTTAAAAGAATTATAAATTCAACAATTTGTAATTATTTCCAATTTATTTCAGCCCGAATTAAAACGTTCAATAGCATAAAAATTATTTAAACATTTTATTATGCAATTGTTATAAAAAAAAATTCAAGCTATTTTTCGGGAATTCAGCTTTATAGAACTCGTGTCACTTTATTTATTCTAATAATATGAACAAGAATAATTCAATATGTCTGTCCCTTTTAATGCACCTTTCATCGAATTACGTTAAGTTTATATTAACGTCACACTAGAAGCAAAGCGAGGTACGTCGAAATTTTGAACATCGTTAAGAGACGAGGACGGCACCTGCGCTAACTCCCCCCTCTTCTAACTTCCACATCATGACAACGGCAGGACTTTCGGACCCGAAAAATTTAACGTGCATCAGCCCCGGATACACAGTGGGTCTTCAGCTGCCAAGGATCGAACTTGCGACTGAAAGAAAACCGCCGGCCACAAATTACCATTACGACCGCCATTACCAGTAGGCAACCACGGCCACTGCGTTCATCAAATATCAAAATGATTTGCAAAAGGAATTATAACAGTCATAAGTGTTTCAACAGTTTTAAGTAATAGTGAACTAAATTATTAAGTACTTCACTGCTTATTACATATTATACTACTCTATATCTTACGTAAAAGAAAATCTTAGAAAATGAATGCAAATAAATAAAAGTTTTCAAAAATTTTAAAGAAATTTTGAGCTGCAATGTTTGTATTAAGATTTCAAATTTTTTTATTTATCTTCTTTGTAATATATTTGGAAGAAGAAAAAAAGCTTTAATATTGCTAAAAAGTGTGCTTGATGTTTTTCTGAATATTTATAATTTATGTACTTTAAAAATCGTTTGTATAATTTATATTCTATAAAAGTCGTTTCAATAACATTGAATTCGCTGGTAAGCGAATATATTTTATTTTATACCATCTCAGGAAATTCAGGGTATTTTAGTTACTGAATGCAATCAATATAAATTTTAGTTATGTATTTTATTTAGCTGTAGATTAACTGTGTATTAGAAATGGGAGCATTTTTCATTGGAATTTTTTAAGTTGTCCTACATGGAAGTTTTAATGTTAGGGTGAAATTATGCTATTTATTGTAATTAATTTTTGATAAGTAATAATGAGAAGATATTTAAATATTTTCCTTTTTTTCATCTTTCAATAATTGTTTAAATGATTCTGTGACATTTGCCATTCAATAAGTCTCATAATTGTCTTTTATTTTGGCATCATAATAGTTATAATTTGCAAGTTATTTAGCTTATATAACATGTTAAAATTATATATGTATATATATCTCTCTCTCTATTTAACATTAATAACTATAAATATTTTTTTCATATTTCTTGACAAAGTGTGGGGTTAGGTTCCAAACATTTTTAATATAAAATGTTTAGTATAAAACTTTGGAGAATATTTGTCCTCTTTGTCATTTTGAGGAAAAATCATATTGGGATTTTATTATTATTATACTATGGTGAAGCAATATTAAATTATATATTTGCCTCGTTTTGCTATTCGAACGAATAGTATCTTTAATCTTTAGAATTCAAAGCAATGTCAACAATATGTTCCAGCTTGAAGTCTTATAGAAGTACATGGCACTTTCCATAAAATATATTTATTTTGTTTAGAATCTTATTTATCAATTCTTATTCCTTTTATAATATAATTTTTAACATTTCTTCACATATATTTTTATACCTTTCTGACTTTAACAGCGAAAGATAAACTACAGATTGATCTACATTGGTAATTTCTAAGTTCAAAAAAATATTCCACGAACGTATTTAAAGTAAAAGAAAAAATCTCACCTATTAATAATCATTAAGACACGTTTTTAAATTTAAAGAATATTGAACTGATAACAGATAATTTTACACGGCTTGAATTTTTTATATATAAAGCAGTAAATGCAAAAGCTTTATATATGTGTGAATAGAGGATAAATCATGTTATAAAATTAACTTCTTACCCAATAGATTTATTTTTTTTTATTTTACAAGACATGTTGTAACGATAGAAAGTTTACTTCTCTTCAACTGGCCTTATAAACTTTTCCTTGACACTAATTAATTCAGACAACTCACCTCTTAATTCTGCAAAGTAAAGTTCGTACATACATTGAAGTGTAGTTAGAAAGAAGATAAAATGGGAGACGAAAAGACAGGAGATGAGAAAATGTTTGAGAAGAGTGTTGATGAGATGCAGGCGTAAGATTTCTGGAGTGTAAAATGGATTTCGTGAGATTAAGACTCAATGCTGTCGCAGCAATAGACGGAGGTAATCACATCAGATTGTGGTAAGCGTATAATTTTATAGATTATAGAAGTTGTTAATACTCACGTGAAGAAATTTAAATGTGTGTGTAGAACATTTTCTTTATTTGTGGAGTATCTAACGATATTTTGAATATAACTGAGTTTTTTAATTTTTAGTCGGTTCTTGAAATTTGAAATTTAGTAAGTGTGATTGAATTTTAAGATGACATACAAGATGTTTTATATTATACTGTCACAATGTAATAATTACACTATTGTAGAGAGGTTAGGTATTTCACACAAAATGCGAAACACTGCGAGTAAATATTGATGGATTTCTTCAATATAAGTTGTAAAAAAAATCATGTGTTGAAAGTGATAATTTGTCCTTGATCAGAATACTTCAGTCGACGTCTTCATGTGCCAATAGCCTGTGCACGTCGATACGTGGATATATTGGCTCACTCACCATTAGTAATTAATATAGTTTTCGTGCTGTTCATGGGTGAACGGACGACGTCTTCTATTGAACAGGGAGAAGGATTGCACAACGAAGGCAAACGTATAATTTTGTGATTTAGAATGTCGGAAGGTTCGAATCCATTCAATCTCACAAATTCTAATGCGCAAAATTTTAAATGTTTCTCAATAGGTAATTCCAAACTTATGACACAGATTTCAAAGAATGAGAAATTTTAACCTAACAAAAAGTGCCAGGTCGGCAGAGAGTCACAAATGTTCGCCTAGACAAATACCGGATATAAATGAGCTAAGTCGGAACGACAATTGTGCATGAAAACTGGGTTTAGAGTTCACAGCTGCCACAAGAATACAAATTTCCAGACTCACTGTTTACAAGAGACTAGGCCATGTTGCAATACGAACATCAATATGCATTATCTTCGCATCGTATGCGTAAAATGGCTGATTTGATCTAGAGTTAGGAACATTAGGACTGGAGTTTTGGCCAATGGGCCAAAGTGATGTGCAGTGACGAATATCGCTTTAATCAAGACATTTATTATCATTCACTAATGATATGATGGCAATTTGAAACTCATTTTAACCCGAGAATCATAAGGAAATAGTTTTCTGTATAGAACACTCATGATATGGGCAGGTATCCTTTCAAATGGCCAATCATACAACCATATCATTAAGACGATGTCTGTGATAGTTAAAATACAAATAGTTGAAGTCTGTGTTACAGCTTTATACTTACCTGTTTTGAGATTTTATATATCCTGACTTCATATTCATAAATGATAATGCGATTTGTCATCGTGAGAGACTAATCGACAACCTCTTTAAAACGAAAAATATCTAATGTATGTAGAAGCTTGCTCACTCATATGATCTCAGTCATGTCAAGCATATGTAGATTATGATCAAGAGACAATTTGTATCCTTCCGTATCCATCAAGTTTAGTTTGAGAACTAAGAACTGCTTATGGGTATGTTTGAAACTACAATTCCTCCCCGATGACATTGCAAGTAATAGTTTCAAACGTGATTGGTTGTCAGACCGGACCATTACTAACTATACACATAGTTACTAATTATGGGTAAGTAATTATATTTTAACCACATAATGTTTTGAACAGCAGTGTACAAAATTAATTATATTTTACCCGCATAATTTTTTTATCGATGACAAATAGCAAAAAAGGAAGTTCCTTAAGCAAAAGTATAACACACACATGGTATTAATAATATTATTGTTATTCAGAATTAGTTTAATAAGGTAATACATTTTTAAATAACTTTAATCGTTTTTGAATAATAAAACAAATATTAGTATAGAAGTCATCAAATGATTTCTAAAAGTATTCCCATTAGAAAATATGAATAACATGTTATTAGAAATATTCGTAACATTAAATCAGTGAGTAAAAAAGTGCACCATAAAATAAACTCAATGTAATACAACAAAATATATTTTTAATACAATTAGAATGTGAAATGAAATACATATCAGATTACATACTCGAAGTAATAATGGTTTTCATCAAATATAAATCCAATAAATAAATCTCATTTGCTTTTCATACATATCAAATGGACTATAATAACAGAATACGGTATTTTTTTCTATTCATTAGATTTAAAATAAAGTGTTTTCATCTAGTCCCCTAGAATTTCTGTAGTTATAGACATAAGAAGTAATTAAAATATAACTTAAACAGTTTTTAAGGAATTAAAAGTTGTCTCAGGTACATAGACCACGGTGTTTTTAAATTGTAAATGATAATCCAACTTTCTTATTAAAAACTATACCACAAGTTTTATTTTTGAACCTTCCCAGAAATTCATAAATATTGAACAATTTGTCATGAAAAAATTGGAAAAATATTCCATTTTTATATAGTTACTACGATTATTTCACTAGACTCTAAATCGCTTTTCATTTGATTTTACCACTAGAAGGATATTACAGTCACACATTTATTAAATTCAGAAACATTTTGGGTGAAGTTCAAATGTATAGTAATTAAATTAAAAATTACTTAACTCCTTAATTCAATAATAAGTTTTTAAAATTATTAATAATTATTTGAACAAGAATTATACTTGTGTTGAAGTATTGTTTTACAAAAAGATTTAATATTTAATAAGTATTTAAACAAGAAATATACTTGTATGGTGTGAATTGTCATTTGACAAAATCTTTAAACTTTTCTGAAGAAAAGCTGAACTGCATATATTATGTGCACATTCAAAACAATAGGTGAGGATATTGGTTAATGTATTTTAAGGAATAAATGAAAGTATAAACTCATGATGTTGTATAAATTAAAGAGATATTTTGAAAACGAAAATTTTTTCGTATCTAAAAATATGATTACACCACAATTTAATCTTCTTTTTTACATAATAAATTTTCTTATCATGCATAAATGAATTTCGAAAAAAACGAAAAACAATGCTTAATAGAATTATTACATGAAAAAGAGTCTCACATACATAATCTCTTTTTTTTCGTATGAAATATTTCATTCTTGTCTGTGTTACAGTTACATTTAATTCATGTCAACTAGATTTTAATTATTTGTATGGAAATGCAAGTTTGTAAATCACGTTCTTGAAGGAATCATTACTTAGTTTTATGTGAATGAAATAATAGTGTAGCGAATTATTTCTTTAACATTGATAACCAGTTTCCCGAAAACAAAGTTTAAGCGGAAAACGTGTAATAGAAACCAAGAATAGATATTTATTAGAAGTATCCGCGTCAAGTTTCAAAACATGTAATTAGCTTTTATTGGTGTAAAAATGTTTTAACTAGAGATCTTTCTTAATTTTTGAAAAAGAAATTTACATTTGACATTAATTATTTATTTCATATTTTGAGATATACATAATACATGAGGGCATCTTGGGACTTAAAAATAATTATCAGTAAAGTAAATTTCTTCTTTAAGAAATTACTTAATACTAAAAATATATTTCGAACAACAACAAAATTTGAATTTTATAAATATATACTTATTAATAAGTCAAATGAAGAATGCTCACTGGAAAAGAAAAAAAGAAACTTTGTATGTACATAACTCCCTCTACGAAAAATACCACATCTTTTTTGATTAAATTTTGAAGGTAATGATATTTATATATTCACTTTAAAAAATGCTTTCACGTCCTACTATCGCAACATAAACTTCACATAATAAATAACCTGCAGAAAATTTTATCAGAGAATATTCTAAGTCCTTAAAGATTTTTCTATGAAGAAATAAAATAAGAAACTCAAATCTTAAATAGTAAAAAAATATCCTACGTCTTAAAGAGTTGATGTTTTGTTTCATATTTTTGACGCAGATTAAAAAAACAAAATTTAAAAGTTATTTAAAGTGATATTCATAAATTTGAAAAAGCTAAATAATTTGCTTTGTTTTCGTTTTTCAGTAGATTTACCAAACAACAATCGTTTAAAATTTTCCTTCTCATAGAAGAACAATGTCCCAAGAGAAAAATGTTGGTTCAATAAAACAGACTTCAAATTTTGTTATATTGTGTAAATATTTTGCTCATTTTAAACGTCATATGTTCTTCGTTGACAACTAAGCTAACATTTTGCCATATGGATGTTCCATACATTGAATATTACGTTTTGAGCAGTTATAATAGATGTTGATACTTAAAAGCGTAATATTTGAAGTTCTGAGATATTACGAAGGCTTCTTTTAATTGAAGTGCATTGAGATGACATGTATATATTAGTTACAGTTCCACTTGGCGGTGAATAGAAGTATTCACGTTCGTATCTCGAAGAAATGCAGGAAAAATTCAAGTACAAAATTGTGTAGAACGTTCAATATTTAGTACGAAAAAGTATTTTCCGTGAAATGAAGTAACGAACAGAAAGTTTGAATAGCTGTTTATTTGGTAGCGATATCCAGAAACCCTTGAAGTATAAAAACGCGAAACGAAGAAAAAATACATTTTTCACCATACTCTTGTCGGAGCTCAGCGTTTTTGTTGATTGATGAAAAACATAATTCACTTTCGAATTCACTGCCTTTCACAACATTTTTATCAATTTCGCTGTCATAAAATATCTGATTTTCAAAATAGTCCACGTGAGTTCAGAGTAATGATATTTTAAATTACATATAAAAGCGAAAATAATAGTTAATAGTTCGATTTAAAAACCAACGTTTTTAAAAACAACGTTTTTATATGGTGGCAAAGTTTATTAGAGGAAATTATTGAAATATTAGTTAAAACTGTTAGTTATTTTTAACTTTAAAATTCATTTAAAAAGAGACATTTGTGAGAGTATTAAAAAATTCATAATACTCATAAAATCAAAACATGCATTTGAATGTTTGTAAGTCATTCTATTAAAAAAAGAATGGGAACCAGAATTCAGAAAAAATTATTGTGATAAGACACGGTGCCAAATATTGGAAACTTTCTTTCTTGCGAATAATTACTGACTAAAAGTCAGCAACCCTTACTATCTCGGAGATAGTAAAGGGGAGATAGTATCTCCCCTTTGTGAGTACAAAAGGTTTACGATACCGCATGCTGCGTGGGGAGTGCCCGGTGCTCCCAGAGGGGGAAAGAAATTTTTTCCTCAATCCTAAAAGCGCCGAGAGGAAAGAATATTTTAACTTATTAAAATTATTGAAATATTAGTTAAAACTTGCCGCAAACGTCTAAATATTGCATTGTTAGGCGAGTACGAACGATTCCCAAAATTTCAAAGCTCTAGCTTGATGGGAAGTTGGTTAAATTAACGATCGAAAATTTGATGACACACACACTCACACACACACACACACCAAGTGAAATTCAGAAAAACGTTGTAAAAAAAGTATAAAACGTATTGAACAATTATTTATAAAAATTCATGCTCATAAATTGTATTCATTTTAACTATACATTATTAAGCGTTTAGTTGAAAATATAAAGTTTAAATGGTTTTTGTAGAGTACAGGGTTCATATGTTTCAAACATCATAAGACGGGAATTTGTTATATATTGTTCCTTTTTAACAGAATTTTTTTTGTATCATTTAAATGATAAACAGTAATAAAACCCCCATATTTTACAAGAAAATATTCATATTTAGGGTGTGAATGTATTTCTAGTATAAAAACAATTCGCATATTAATGTATCTTTTCTGTAAATTTACATGATGAATAAATACTTTTAAAAATATTTAGTAGGCTTTATCTTGAAGTATGCAGAATCTTGATTTGTAATGGCTGTAGAGAAGCTGAAAATGTTATAAAAATTTAGCTATTAATTCTACATTTCTCCTGTAGGCTCTTAAAAATATTTTGTTCTTAACTTTAGATATCCATTTCAATATGTAGTATTTTTCAAAACATCTCTTTTCGAGTGTAATAGAAGTAAGGAATGTAATAATAACGATCTTATAGTGCTCTCAAAAAATCCATTTCTTCAAAGCTTTATTTCGCGTAAGCAATGAAAAAGGTTTATGTGAAATCACATAACTTTATTTTTATTTTAAATGAGTAAAATGTAAATATGAAAATAATCCAATTTCATTTTTTCTTGAATACAATATATTTTAACCGTCTGCCTGTTTGATGTCTTATTGACCGGATGATAAAAAAAGAAAACTGAGCGATAAAAAAAAGAGCAGAATAATCAGAATATTGAAAACAATAAATATATGAAACGAAAAAGTTCGCTTTGGGATTTGACTACAGTTAGGCAACCCTAACATACCCTGGCATAAGACCCTAAGGCTAAATTGCTTGTAGCTTTTGGTATCCGAAGAGACTGTGGATCACGCATGAACCATGAACGAATTTAGAAAATGTATCACATATTATTGAATAGCATTCAAATATCAAACCAATGCAGCTCAGTATACCATTCCTTCGAATCCTTCATTCTCTCAAGAAAAGGTAACCATACGAGATAAAAATAACAATGGATGCCTTAGGGAGCATTGTCAGCATTAATAATTTCGCTCTCAAGAAATGTTATTAAATTAATTTCTTTCGGTGCATTGCTACAGCTCCTTAAAATTCTTTTCAAAGTAGTAGTGTTCTCTCCTTTAAATTAACACTGAAAACGACAAGCAGCTGTATTTCCATCAGAAAACTGACATGGAAGATAAGGATGTAAATGCGACAATTTGATTCTTCACAGTATGAATGTTTCAATATGTGACTATTATTTTATACTAGCATAAACATTACACTAGTTATTTGATTCAAACATGTTGGTATTTCAAATTTGTTACATACATTTCTTTCTTATCATTTTCCTGTTTCGTTTCAGTAAAATTGTGTTATCTATGTTTATCAATTAATTTAATTTTTCAGTCAGCATTATATTAAGGATGAAGTTTTCTTGATAGTTGAATTCAGTCAATAATTAAAATTTAAAATTAATTACATTACTTAAAAATTTATTACTTAAATCCATGAATTAAAAACCAAACTGATCTGTTACTTACTATCATTCTACTTCTTTTTAATATTTTTTTTTATTAATGTATTTTAAATTTGTTCATAGTCTCTGAAACAATTTCACATTACCCATTTGAAACATAGAGAAAGTTTATTCAGGAATGTACGCATCATATACAACTTTAAGAGAGTAAGCTTCTTGATAATAATGGCACCTAAGTTGCTTCCGATTTCTGCGTGAGACCAAAGTTATTAAGAAACAATTTAGAGTTTCAATCATTTTCCAGCTTTTCAACTTCTTATTTGATTTTAGGAAACACTCTGGAAAATAAAAGAACCGGAAACATTTTTCATCGCAAGAAAAGAATAAAATACAACCCAACAGCTTGATTTTTTTTTTCTATTTCCAGAAAGATAAAAACCAATATACATCATTGAAAATGACAGGTTTATTTCAGAAATCCTTCGAATAAACCATTGCTTCATAAACTAGTTTTTGGAGGTTAATACTTCTAGCAAAAGTTTGACGTAAGTGAAAATAAAGCAATTTATTAAGTAAGTGTATAAATATCTATTGAAAACACGAAAAAAAAATCAATTTCATTTTTGAAAATTGCTAACATATATTTCAACATACTATATATTTAAAATTTTAGAAGAACAATATTTTATTCTAGGCTGGTATATAGTACAAACTGCAATTATCACAATATTTCCTTATGATCTAGATATAGATAACGGAAGTTAATTTGAAATACAGAATTTTCGAATTGTTCGAAAATTACCAAAAATTGCAAGTTAAATGTTTTATCAATCTGCTATTTCAGAATTTGATAATTTGCCTCCTCATTATTTTTTCTCTCTTTTTTAATTAAGAACCTTTTGTACAAATTTGTAAAAATACATAAAATAAATATAGGAATCAAAAAATTCGAAATAATATGCCACAATATATTTTATTCGTATAATATGAGTGAAAATTTAGATTTTTGACACACATGATAAATGATGCATACAGAATTACGGTATTTTAATGTTCCATATTTTAATAAAAAAAAATTCTGTTTCAGCTATCTTTCTTTTTTTTTTATTAGATTTTGCAAAATATCTATATTTTCATGCAAAAAGCATTGAAATGTGCTGAGTAGGAAATTTTGTGTCAGTAAAAGTTTCAAACACTCATTCTACTTCAGAAAGGATCCATTTTTAAATACTGATATCTGAATTTTTTTTTTACTGTGATATACGTCATACCACGATTGAGAACCGGCACGCCGGAAATGAAGCTCACTTCCTGTACGAAACGCTCTGAAGTGGAGTATTTAAACCGGCCTGAACATTTAAAAAAATTAAGCCTAATCGTATAAAAAAAATTCCTATAAAATTAGCATTTAATATAGTGATGGCAATTTTACAAGTTATATAAAAATAAAGTACTACTATTTAATATAAATAATGTAAAGACAATAATATTATTAGAAATTAATTAAATGTACAAAATACAATATTTATAATTATGCGCATGAAAAGAAATACTATAAACACAAAAATAAAGTTACAATTACTATACATATGATTTTTTTTTAAAGAAAGGATATTAAGGAATAATAATCTGTATATAAAAAAATCTCATTTAAAATTCTGCTGTGTATGGTATAGTTCTAAACAAGGTTCAACACATTGTCCTACGTCGCGTATTTTGCACTCATAATACGATGTTTTGTTTCGCTTTTCCTTGTTTGTCCACACGACGCACTGCTTCTATTTTTAACACCTTTTTAGTCAACGTACGTTTTCGGAAAGTGATATAAACTTCCAGATGAACGGAATGGTTGAGTGCCTGGTGATCTTGGACTACTTTTTATGTTTCGTAGTTTTGAAAACTATTCTGTTATTTTATGAATAATTCTGGATGTGAATTCCAAAGCAGATATTTTTTCGTATTACACTTTAGAATATATTGCATTTGCATTAAGAACTTCCATATTTAAGAAACCAAAAAAAAAAAAAAAAAAAAAAAGCTTTTTATACCATTTCATCGAATTTATAAATGCTGGATAATGAAGAATGATGGAATCGCTAGTATCAACACCTCACATATTTTCATAGTACTGTACAACATAAAGTGACTTCAAAATGTTGTTTCCATTCTTTCGGTCTTTTTTATTTATTGGTATTATTAATATCACTATCGCTTTCTTCACTAATCTCAGAATCACTTACATTCATAATTTTATATATTTCACTGAAACAAAAGTATCTCGCGCTCTTCACCAGGGTTAATGAAATGAAAATGAATATAAACCCACCACATATCCTGAAACTTTTGCAAAACACAACCATAAATATTTCAGCCTCACCCATGCAATTAGTCAGCCAGATGCACTTCCCCATACTTTCCGAGCGAAAAGAGCAAACAAATAAAACAAAGAAAGGTTTCTCTTTAACTACCACGTGCACTTTTAAATATTCGTGATTCTCAGTTTGTTTACACCAATACATCTATCAAATATAAAAAAAACCCCGCAGAACAGAAACTAATACATTTAAGTAAAGGTCAAATGCTGTGAGATACGACTGATGGGAAAACTGTTGCAATTTCGTGCCCTCTACGAGCATTGAAATATTCATATAATGCGTTCCGTTTCCTGATTCCGCTGATTCGACATAGGTTCTACAATAATAATCAAGAGTTCTTAGCTAGGAAACTACGCTGGACTGGTAAGAGTCGAAGTGTTGCGTCGCGCATAAGCGACGATGGCCGCGAAGGGGTTAAGTGATATCGGTTATAAGAAAAAAAAAATTAAATAAATAAACTCATGAAACCGGAATGTATTAAATTTGTTTCTTTTCAAACATTAAATTTATACTATGTTTGTAGAAATAGAAGGCTTCACGCTAAACACACAGTTGGCATTTGGCACATGCTTAACTATTTCTTGTATGTCAGCATCCTTCTAGTTACTTAACAGCCACACCTCACAGAAACTATAAATGATTGTAGAATATTTTACCATGCAATTGCTGTCCATACCTCTAATAAATTACGCTGTTGTCTATCGATTTGGAGATATAGCTGAAAGTGCAAAGAAAATCAGTAATTTGTAAAGTTGTGTGATATTTTTGTTTCCATTCATCTAGATTAGGCAATGTAGTAATGCGAATTCTCATTTTATTGACTATGTCTTATTTTACAAGGTTATATTGGCTGTAAAACTATTCTTTTGAAATCCATTAACATTGATAGTAATATCGCTCGTATTGTTTACTATCTTAGATAATCTTATAAACAAGGCAAATATAGAATAGAAAATTTCAAATTAATATATACCAATGATGTTCGTTCATGACTGGAATATTAAATAGTATCCAATCACTCGTGAAACAAAACACTGTATAGTGTGTGTGAACACATTAAATCCTCAATAAAGAAAATGTGTCTTCCAAAGAAAGGAGTCCTGATATAAATATTGTGCTAATGACGGTTGTAATCATCGTGAAAATGTATAAAAATAAAGTAATAAAGTATATAAAGTAAATTACATGGATATAATAATTAATCAATAAGAATTATATTTCCTACATTATGTAATTATGTAAATGCATGATTACAGTATATTCAGTATTATTTTATGGCAAGACGGGTATCATATGGAAAAGTTTGCAGTGTTTTGTGAATAATGTGATATTTGCCTTGTTGAGGAAAACTGAACGGAAGACAAAAAGTTTTGGGATGGCTTACATGTATTAAAATTGAGTTACTCAGCCCATCCATTCACGAAATTATATACTTTGAAAAGCCATGGTGGTCAGGTCAGTAAGAGCGCCGACTTTGTAATCGAAAGATCTGAGTTCGACTCCACCGAAAATCCACCGTTACGCTAATGGTGGCTGGTGCAGGTTAAATACAGTTGCGGTCTCAAAGTCTTCCAAGTTCCCATTCAAATCAATACTTCTGGGGATACTGGATCAAAATTGTCCCGGGACCCTGATCTGGATCTGAAATTCCGGGATATCTGCGATAGTACTGCCATCTGTTAAGGCAAAAGTCGAACTTCTTTTTTTGGAGCCCAGGATCTAATGAAATTACATTGTGGTGCCAAATTGTGAGGCAAAAATAATAAAAAAAAACTTAGAAATATTTGCAAAGTTAGAATACAATTACAAATGTATAAAACATATTCGCAGACAAGACATTTAAGCTATTCGCTCTAACCCTAATCAGGGATGTAGTTATATAAAAGCAAAATAAAATTGGAAGGAGAGATAAGAGAGATACAGGACGACAGACTGATAGATGTTTGTAAATTTGAGTGAATGCTTGTAATTAATCGTTAGCGGTAAAATTGTATGAAAGTGATTCATGTTTAGAGTAGTAAAAGTCTATTCTTCTGCATTCAAGAAACTATCTCAGTCCTTGCTAGTGAACTGGTAAGCTTAATCTACTTTTAACTACGTTAGGATTAAAATGAGTTAAGAGGGATTCGAAAGAGGAATAAATCTTACATATCATGAGAAGATAATCAATAAACTCTGTAATCATTTTTCTGATGTGCTTTTTCTTTTCTTTTTTTTTTTTTTTTTTTTTTTGGATTTGAAAAATGATTGAATATTTAATTAAAATTAGAGATGTGTTTTGAATTTAATGATTAAGTAAGGTCATTACATGTAGAATAATAACGCGTGTAAATTTGTGTTTAGTCATTAAAAATCACTTAAATAATTTTAAACTGAAATTGTTTTTGCTGAGGACAGTTCGATAGTAATTTACCAGTTGATTAAGGATCCCTTTAAAAATAGTTTTATTGGTCTCTCAACTTGCCAGTTCTTGCGTCATGCAACTTCTACTTGCTTCCTATGATAATATCTGCATTAAATAGAACAATATTTGATTCCGATGAGGCTGGAACGTGTTCTGAAGGAACGGACAGAAAAAGACTTCCAACACTGTTTCGAAAAATGGAAAATTCTGTTGGAGCGTTGTAGGGATTGAGAAGGGGTGTGTATTGATGCTGATAATAATACTAAGTTAACAAGTTTGACATCAAAATAAAACGTTTAATAGTGGCACTCTCATTATTTAATAGCCACTCCTCGTATATATATATATATATATATATATGTTTTTGTGTGTGTGTGTTTGTCTGTGTGTGTCCGACAATACATTTACTAGAACATGAAAATTAAATTTTCTTTAGTTTCTTTGTATTGTCTAGTCGAAAAATAACTGCAGATAAAAGTACTTTTACTTTTTCGTGCATTCACAGTTATTTGTGGATGTCCCGACTCCCATATGTGTCTTCCACACATCAATTTATTTCCGATAGTTAAAATAATTTTAAGACATAATTTTGTAGTATTAGTTATATATACATAGTACATTTGATAACCATGGATATAATTTGCTGTTCTCTCAAATTATATTTTAAAGCATAAAAATAATACTTCTTTTTAATGTTTGAAACTCATTTTTTTTTTTGTTTTTTGGGGTATTTTGACTCATGGACATCAAAGATTTCACTCGTGCTTGATACATTTATTTTTCACATCAAAGTAAAATTGTTTTTAGTTAAACAAAAATAATAATTACTGTTATTTAAGTTGGTAGAATTGTATATGCATATTGAATAAAACTTTTTAAAGTATATATATACATTTAAATGAATAATGCAAAAATTAGCTGGTAACATATTATTGCATTAAATAAAAAATATTGTCATATAAACTAATTCATCTTATTCACATCTGCGACCAACATTTCATAATAAAACTGTATGCCTGTCAAACATTTTATATGATTTATGGTTGCTAACTTTCAGCAATAATGTCAAATTCTTTGTTCAAACTCATTTCCTATTTGCATATTCAAAAAATTTCATCATAGTTTGCTTTTTCAAAAATGGTATAAATTTTGTCATTGTCTTCAGAAACATTCATTATTTTAAAATAGATTAAACACAAATTTTTTAAATATATTCGGCCGGAAATATTTCAGTACATTCTACCGCTAATGTAGCTAACACGTGATTTTGCATTAAAAACGAACTTTATTTTTGGTATGTGGGAAAAATCTAACCGAGCATTGTTGTTCCTTAAGAAGAAAATTTCCTTTTAGTTTGATTTTTCTTGAATATGATCCTATACTTTCTTGAATATGATCTTGAATATGCAGAAAAAGGAAGCACGTTATTATTATATATAATTTTGATGTATGAAAACGCAAGTTGAAATAATATAATAAAATAACGAGAAAAAACTAAAACTAATAGGTTTTATGTTGTTGTAAGGGAAATGAATCCATATTTAATTTCCTTTCATAAATCAAATTACTGCAGATTTTTGTGATTCTGTTTTTGGCGTTGATCTTTCAAAAATGTTTTATATATTGACGTGTCTGGAAATGTTCCAATTATTCATTAACTTAATAGAAAAAATAATTTCCCTATATAGTTGGAGATTTTCTTGTAATATTATTTTAAAACGTTTTTCTGAATTTCACTTGGTGTGTGTGTGTGTGTGTGTCATCAAATTTTCGATCGTTAATTTAACCAACTTCCCATCAAGCTAGAAATCTGAAACCTTGGGAATCGTTCTCACTAGCCTAACAATACGATATTTGGACATTTGCGACAAGTTTTAGCTAGTATTTTCTTCAATAATGCAGTTTATCCCAACCACTTGGCGCGATTTCAAAAATTGGCATCAAACTTGGCGATTTTTTTGTTTGGCTGAACGTTAAGTCCGTAAAACGGACCAGGGTAGCCACATTTGGCAAAATACTGCCAAATAATTCTTGTCGCCAAGAGTGATTGGGTTAAACTGCATTCCAACCATTTAATTTACAGAATTAATTAATTAATTTTAGTTACTTTTAACGTTTTTATGTATTTCACTTGGTTCGTGTTTCTGTGTGTGTGTGTGTGTCATCAAATTTTCTATCGTTAAATTAACCAACTTCCCATCAAGCTAGAGTTCTGAAATTTCGGGAACCGTTCTTACTTGCCTAACAATGCAATATTTAGATATTTGCGACCAGTTTTAACTAATATTTCAATAATCTTTCTTAATAAATTTTGCCACTATATAAAAACGTTGTTTTTAAAAACGTTGGTTTTTATCTCGAATTATTTTAAGATAAATTATTTTCTCTATTTAAGAAAGATTGATTAATATTAAAACAGCAACTTTGTGTAGCATTATTAGTAGTGGAACAGCACTTACACTAATGTATAAGGGCTTCACTCCAAAATGAGGAAGTGTGCCTGAGCTTCTATGAAACTCAATAAAATGTGCATTCATAAGATATCAATAAATTTTCATTTCCAATACGAAAAAAAAATAGGTAAACTACTTTTGTAAGCATTATTTAAATTTTTTTATAAAATATTTTGCACATTTTGCATATTAATCTACATACTACAGGAAGCTTTTAAAAAAAAATACATTCAAGCAAAAGTTATGAATGGAAAAGTATTTTAAAAGTTCAATGACAAAAATAGATAATGAAGAGTGACATTTTAGTTTCTTATAATAGATTTTCATTACAACAATATCACTGTTCTTGGAAAGAAAGAAAGAAATAGCAATCTAAGCACAGCACATAAGAGTAAAGAAGAAATAAATAAATAAACAAAGAGTTTTCACTTCAAGTCAAACCCCTTCCCATCCAAAAAAAAAAACTATTCCCCTTAACTAAAAACCGCAAGAGCAAATCCAGTCGATTTGATTCTTTTAAGTGCAAAATGCGTGTGTTTTTTAAGTCTTACTTGGATTCCCACTTCTTACTTTCTATTTCAATATGTTAACGAAGAGCTCTGAGAATTCGAATCACGTAAATGAAACAGTCGTAAAAAGGAACCTTCAGAGGCACATGCAAAAGTAAACACTCATTTAAAATTCCTACTGTGCACGTCACACATGTGTAAGAAAGAAGAACCATTATACAATATAAGAAATTTCGAAACGAAAAAGTAGGGTACGTGTGGTATTTATTACACGAAAGGCGAGACGAAGAATCATTGTAGCGTTGAAGTATCAACCTTCAAATTTATTTGCATATCTTACTATGAATATGAAACTCTTTTTTTTTCAGCCAATAAAGAGTTTTTTCTACGAATAAACACCAGCTCTTACTTTAAATTCAAAGTAAATGAAAGTTTTCGGTTCGTTGAAAGCAATGCAATATGAAGGTATTAATTATTTTTGTAATTCGAATGGGAAATTATAAGATGATACTGAAAATACTAATACAAAATTAAAAATTAAATATATGAGTTAATAAATATATACTATTATATTATATATTTTTCAGAATTTCGTATTCAATCTCTTGAAAAACAGTTAAATTTTTATGTATCCAATTTTTCATAACTTTGACAAAATTAGGTTTTTCTGTTAATTAATATTATGTTTTCATTCATGTACATTTAATAAGTTTTCCAAATCAAATTTTGAATTATTTCTTTCTCCAGTAATATTTAATTTTGGTTACGTCAATCATTAATTTAGAAACCATATGATATTTTTATTTTAAATAAGCAGAAGTTTCATAAAGGATGTAAATTCATAGTCAAAAATTTTGATAGAGGTTAATGTTTTGAATTAAATACAATTCGGAATATCAAATTGCATTTTTCAATTTTTCAAGTTCCGTAAAAATGTTTTGTTCTTGTATGTTTTTTTTAACGAATTTCTTAAATATTTAAAATTTCATTTTATCAAATATATATATATATATATATATACATGAATATATTAAGAGAAAGCAAACAAGCAAAAGTTTATAAGCAACTAAGTACCAAATTAAAGAAAAAGTACTCCATCACATTCAAATTCTTGAGTATTGCATCAAAATTCTTCACTAATTATACTCAAATTTCGCTTAAATTTAGAGTTTTCTGGAAAATTAAATTATAAAAAGTCTGAATAGAAACTCATATATCATATTTATTGATTTGAAAACTGAAAAAAGGATGTACATAAATCTAAAAAGCATTTAATTATTGCTTTTCAAGAAAAAGATGAATTTACAGACTTTTTTTATAATGTTTATGTTTTTCTAAGAGAAATTTTTTTCAATAAAAACTTTTCATAAATGTAACTACAAAAATAATTTTGTAAATACTTTGAGTTTCCATAGTTATTCTTGTTGTATATTTCATACATATTTCATTTTTCGGTAACCATTTCATAATTAAACTTCATAATTCAGGTAAGGGTGTTTGATAATCTATCTTTAAGGTCTCAAAATATATTTTAAAAAGATTCCCTCTATAATAATCCAAGCACACTTTTGTATAATTATGCATATTTGATAAATTTATATACTTTTCTTGTGAAAATATTTTTGGTAGAAAATTTATTTTGCACTAAAGCTAGATATTGTGCGGTAATTACGGATTTGATAATAGAACTTTTAATAAAAAGGAAGAAAAATATATATCACCTGGAATAGGAATATTTAATATAAGTATCGTATTAATGTTGCTTAGTATGTGATGAGGGATTTGCTTCACAATTTATAACTAAAATTTAATAACGATAGTGAATTTCCTTATATTTTGCACACTGAATTTTCACACAATGATCATTAAAAACTTTATAATACATTTACCTTAATATGAAGCAGTTCAACTTCTTTCATATGATATCTCTTAGTAGTGGATAACCTTAATACTTGCAACCTTACTTTCGCAAAAGCCAGTGTGCGATTATACGTAGTTTGACAATGGTGATTTCTATTTGTTAATTTTTAACATAAGATCATTGCTTCATGACATATATATATATGCGGATGTCTTTCTCATCGTATTTTGACACATAAAATTAATTTATGCTTGATTGTATGCTTGGATATGGAAAAATGTTTAATTTAAAATATCATATATGTAGCTTTTCTTCAATATTGAGGTTATACAAAATAGCTATAAATCAACAAGGCCCAAAAACATATGTTTAATATCGTAATTAATACAATGTATTTTAAATTTAGTGCATTATGATTAATTATGAGTAAGATTGAGTGGCATTTAAAATAATAAGAAATACAATTTACTGTCCGAAACAATAAATATGAGTATTGACACAAATTCTCTAGAAATGAATTAGGTTAAGAGAAACGTAAAAAGAAATTGTTATCCTAATAATATACATGCGTGACACGATTTCATTAAAATATATGTAGTTTTATTATTTTCATTCCAAATATTAAACAAAGCAAGGTTAAAAAGTCCTTCTTTTAAAGATAGAAGCTTCGATTTTCCTGTAGAACCTTTTGATAAATATTTAAAACATTATGGGATTCAATTTTCAGTCTTAAGCTTTTTGCATTTAGAAATATCTATCAATTTAAGCTTCTTTTTAATACTATATTGATGAGCATTGTAAGTTCAAGAAAATTCTGAAATAAATCTCCTATCACAAATTGTTGCATTTTCTGACAATACAAAAACAAAAAATTTATATTATGCATGTTGAGAAATGTTGTATTTACTTATTAACAAAGCCAAATCATTTGATAATCATATTTGATTATTCATTCGGAGGAAATGACTCAACAGCTGGTACCCTTTTCCCTAACTACAAGTTTATATAAAATTTGTAAGGCCAAACCTATATGATATGAAGCAGCAAATATTTGTACTAGATGTTGTTTGATGGAATCATGATTTTTTTATGTGTCCCAATGGCAAGAAAACTTTCTTTGCTTTACTTAATTCCCCCCCCCCCCCAGTCACTTTGGTACTATACCATTATTCAGGAATTTTATAATGCAATTTCAAGACTTTCAAGCTTTAACAGTTAAAGAAAATTAAGGAAATATTTCTTTTTAAACAATTGTTAGGACTTTTTTTTTTTTTTTAATTTTGAATTGCAATGTGAAGATAAAGCGTAAATACAAATAGGTTTATATTTAAAACTTTGACTACATAATAATTATTCACAATATCAGTAATTTAAACTCAGCTAAGTTACTCAATGTTTTATTATTAATTTTCTTAACATTTAAATTAAGACAATGAACCAGACAGGAATATCCTATTTTTAATATTTAGATTAAAAGTATCGAAAACTACTGTCCTTTTTTTTCCAAAATAATCTAGATAATATTTTTTTTAATCCAGAGACAATACAGAGAACTAGGCCAAGTTTCAATACTTCAACTTCTAAATCGAATTGAGAGTGACTACTTTCTAGACCAATTCCACTTAATTCGCAGCTGAAGAATCTACAAATCCAAGTTTTTCTTCCTGTAGCATCCGCACTATGGAAATGGGATAAGATTTAAAATGACATAGTATCAGGACTGGAAACATTTAATTTTGATGCTTATAAGAAATTTCTCCCCGCATTTGAAAGCCCATAAGACATGTATTTCAGAATAAAAAAAATTCCTTTTTAGTGAAACAATTTTTTTTTGAATTAATTTTTTTTTCCAAGCTACCTAATATCAAAATATTTCTACTACTACTTCTGTAAATTTTATTATTTTCATTGAAAAGACATTTTTAATTTCTTGGAAATATTGTCCATAGCCTGGAATGTTTTTCAGATAATACGAAAAGATTGAAAATCATCCATATATATTTCGCGTACTCTTAAAATATAAATCTTTTCTCTTAAATCCTTATTTCAAACACATAATTAAAAAATAAATTATATAAAACATCCGTAAAAAATGGAACATTTTATTTTAAGTACAAAATAAGTCTTAGAAATATGAACGACGGACCATCATTAATGTAAGATACTGAAAAAATAGTTTAATGTTTTGTAGGTGAATGGGCATTTGGTGAACTGTGAATTGAAATTTAAATTGCACACTAAATAAAATAGCTGGAGATTTGGGATTCTCTATTTACATATTTAGGAAACGTCACAAAATTAAAATAACGGAATAAAATGCTTTTAACATTTCAGTCATTTTTATGGTATTTTGGCACCTTAAATGAACTGAAGAAGTATTTGTAAATACAGGGTACTTTTGAAATATAGTTATTTGCGACATCTGTCTAGAAGTACCCAAAATTTTAAGTTTCGAGCTGGTTCCTCTCTGCTATAGTCTTTGAATTAATTGAAGAAGGTAAAAAAAGATAATATTGAAGTATACAATATATAAGAATTGAGATGAAGATAATACTGAAATTATACAGAAATTTGTTATTAAAAAATATTTCGCAAAATATAACAAAAAGCGCGAAAACTGTTTGCAAAGTACTTTACTATAGAACAACATTTTAAAAGTAAAAAAAAAAGTAATTAATAATATAATCCACAGATAATGATTTCATATGTGAGACTACATTGAATTAGAGAAGTAAGCATTAATAATAAAATTATTTTTAGTCTGAAATGAAGACACCATGCCAGTTTAGAATAAAGTGAAGTCTTAAATAGTTTTTTTCAGTACTAATGCAAATATAACAAAGTTTAGACAATTATATTTGAAATAAATTTGAAAATGTGAAGTACGTTATCTTTTAGAACAAGGTTTTCAAATGTTATTTCATGTGAAAAAATAATTCTAACTTTAATTTTAGAGGAAAATTATATTTACCTTACATAATATATTGAACCATTGTACACTTTAAAACCATTTTAAATTTCTTTTGATGGCTCTAATGTTCATGGATTTGATTTCAGTATATTTTTCTCACCAAAATATTATTGCTAGAATCTTGCAAAATCATCATTATAATCATTCATCAGATGATAGCAAATGAACCTTTAAGATACACAAAAATTAATTTTTTTCAATATTTAAGATATATATATTAATTATATTTTAATTTGAATTAAAAGTTATGTTCATGAAATTAATTTGTATGGATACATTTTCCTCAAGAGAATAAACACTGCTTGCGCCTAGTTGTCTTGTGTGCTTCTCCAGTATGCAGTTAAATTATTCTCATCAACAAACGTAATTTATTTTAATAAGTGCTCTAAATTCATAATTATTGTTCATAAGAAGCATAATTATAGGGACTTAGAGATTATGATGTATATGAATTTAATTGTTATATATTAACGGTAATTGTATTCAATTGAGAGAGAAAGAAGGAAAGAAGGAGAAGTAAATTCTAAAATGCGCATTTTTAATGATGTTTAACCAAAGTGGTACAATTAATATTTTAAGAATGTGGGAAAGAAACAGCTTTACATCATACTTGAATTGCTTGAAACCATTTAAATTGCAGATTTTCAACCGAGAAATTGAAGACGAATTGTTCCCCTTTTCATAATATTTACCATTATTAAAAGTGTGTCTCCCACATAAGAGGATTTCTAATTTATTAGGTGATTCTGAGAAAAGCTTGAAAAACATAAGTAATTTATCTTAATGCATAATATGTATAAGCTTTCTTTCATAACATGATTGAGAATAATTAAAAGTTACGGAATAATATGAGATAAGTTTATTTCCTGTAAGACATGTAGGACGGTTGAATTTCCTTATTTTTCGAAATTAGAAAATAGTGTTGAAATTTCAAAAATTTTTTATCTAATTATTTTTTCAAAAATTTATTTTATCCAACTATTTTGACGTATCGATGTTTTATGAAATAAATGTCTTAATAATTGTAGACTTCACCAATATTATAAACATATTGTGTAATTTGGATACATACATCATATTAAAGATATTAGTGTTATAAGAATGAACATTTTTTTTTTAAAATATGATTTTCAGTATAATTACTGTTTCTAAGCGAAGAAGAATTCCTTATTTCATATGAATTCTAACAGGAATTTATTTAACTGCTAGTTAATAGCTTCAATTTTGCTTAAATGCTAATATAAATATGAATAAAGTGAAATACGATGCATAAATGAAAAAAAGAGAAAAATGGGATCTCGATTCCAAGTATGGGAAATTAAAAGGACGTTTGCTATATATGTATATCCTTTGAATGGTGGATTGAATGATGTGTAACGGTTATTGTATCATTTTGGTTTCAAAATAATTTTCAATCAAAAGACAATAAAAAGATTTTTAAAGAAATATATTGAACTCAGTTCTGGAGTTTAAACACGCATGACAGTGAAATGTTTGAAAAAAAGCATGCCAAACTATCTTTTAATGTAGAACACTTTAAAACAACCTTCACAAAAGAAAATTTTGAATCACTGTAAGTTTAAATATACATCTTTCATACACATACACTCTGCTTCTTACTCTTGATAAATAAAAAAATATATATATATTACTGGAGAGCAAAAATTATGAAGGAGGTGGTTTTTTTCAATATAATGCTGTGCAAAATCTTTCCAAATCAACAAAAAAATACCATAAGATTCCTAAGACATAAGAACATGAGCAATGTAAAAAAAATTACCAAAAAGAAACTTAATTGAAAATGTAACATTGCGTGCAATGCAAAAGAAAGCCGAAACATCCTTCTGACAAGTGGCTAACCAGAAATATCCAGCGCATAATAGAAGAAATCATTTTGCCATGATTGCTACGCAGATTTCAAATCGTTCGGTCATGCTCAGTTTGCGGTTGTAAATGAGTTGTTGAGGCATTGCAGTCCATTCATCTTTTGCCGCCAACCGGAGATCCGAAATCATTAATAAAGATATATCATATGGTGCCATGATTGTATCTAGAAAGTCCCATACTTGTTCGATGGGATCCGAAGACCTTGCCGACCAATTCAAACAATAAATATTCCTGTCTGTCCAACAGATTTTCGACAGCTACTGCGTGATGAGCTGGCGCATTGATGTCCATGGATAGGAAATATGGACACATAGCTTCTCTAAACAGACGCTCAAATGGTAGAAGAATCTCGTTAGAAATGTAAGCCCCTATAACTGATCATCTTTTGAAGACGCGAAGGTCGATTCATTAACCCAGCGCAATGCCTTCCCGAAGGAGAACACTGTGACGTACACACCAGTCTCTTATATGATATTGGAGGATTTATGGTGTGTTCCTGGCTCTCTCCGGATACTACTCACATAAAACATGTTCTCATCTGTAAATATTATTCAACCCGATGGATTATCTTTCTAATCCTGGTGTTACCGGTGCTACAAAAAGAGCCTGCGCTGAAGAGCAGGTGTTAAAGTACACACCCTACAAGGTGCCTTGCACCATACAGGTATGTCCAAGTATCTTTGACACGGTAAAACGTGATATCGATCAACCAATAGAATGTGCTATTTTTCTAGTAATATCTCCCACTCTCTACCACCTGTTTCATCTGACCTATAGGATATGGTACCAGTCTTCCACTGGCATGGTTGTTCGGGTCCAAACAGTGCTGAATCGTCGGACAGCTATTCCTATAATATCAAAATATCTCCAAAAATAAGAAACGTTAATATGAGCAATCACGAACCTCACAGTCGCAGTTATATATTTTTACTCTTCCTCTGTCTTTCCAATGACTTTACCTTGGGTAAAATCATCCAGATCAATTCTAATAGCTTGATTATTTGACATTTAGCAAGGAGTCAGCAACTTGACGTCTTTTAAACGGATATACACCGGGCAATCATTTTTCCAGAAATGCTTAGCTTACACCGTCGGCGTGTTTTCCTCTCTCCTATACACCATTATTACATTTAGCTTCATAATTGTGTATGTACAGCCGTACCTTACTCTAGTTAGAATCCTGATTAGTCTTCATTTCCGATCTGCCTCATTTTTCCACTGATATGCTAATTTTTCGAGTCTGTCCCTAATTTTTGCACATCAGTATATATTTATATATATATGTATATATATATATATATACAGATGGAGGACAAAATAATACGAACACCTGTGAAATAATGGAAAATCTTTATTAATAGTGAGCTTGACCAACCTTTGACTGAAGTACCGATTTAATGCGATGTGGGATAGATGCATAAAGGTCAGGGGAAATATTTAAAGAAATATAAAGCCATTCCTCCAGCAGAACGGTTTTGAATTCCGAAAGGCTGGATGGAGGTGGAAATCAGGAACGAAGTTTGGACTCCAAATATTTCCATAAATGTTCAATAATATTCATGTCCGGAGACTAAGGGGGCCAGGCAAGATGTTCAACTTCATCGTCATGCTCTTCAAACCATACTTGAGCACACCTAGCAGTGTGGATAGGGGCGTTATTGTCTTGAAAAAGCGGTCCCTTATCAGGGAATATAGTCTGGACTAAATGATGACATGATCCCCTAGAATGCTTAGAAAGTGATTGGATTTGATTTTCTCATGCAGAATAACCAGTGGTCCAAGACCGCGCCAAGATAACGCACCCCATATCATAATGGGGCCCCCCCCCCCAAGCTTCACAGTCGGCAAGAGGCATTCATGATTAAACGCTTCTCTGGGCGTTCTCCAGACATAAACGCTTCCGGTCGTCCCAAATCTGGTGAATGAGGATTCATCTGACCATATAATCTGTTTTTTATGGTGTGGGGACCAGCCTTTGTGATCTTTGCCCCATTGGCGTCGCTTGAAAGATGTAGTTGCTGTTACCAAGGGCTTACGAATTGCCATTCTGCCATAAATGTTCGCAGCATGAAGTTCCCTTTTGACAGTTTTTGTTGAAACGGGGTCCTGGAAATGATTGTTCATTTCGAATGTTATCTCGGATAACGATTGCTTGTGCTTTCGGGCTACTATGCGCTTAAAGACCTGCCTATCCCTATCAGCAAAATTTTACTTTCGACCACTGTTGTTCTTTGAAGCAGTCGTCTTACCCTCTTTCGTGTACGCTGTCATAACGGCTGATAACTTACTCCTTGCACACCTCAAAAGGTTTGCTGCTTCTGTAACTGATGCTCCACTTAAACGCGCTCCAACAATCATTCCTTTTTGGAACTATGACAGGTCTGACATTTCAACTTATCACAGACAGTTCGATAGACGCATGCAACGCAGGTAACTGCTGTTGAGAGACTGATACTTTCCTCTACCACGCTCACTAGATGGCAGACTTCTATTGCAGGTGGCGCAGCTGTACTGCAGATATGAAATACGTCATGCCTTTTCACAGGATAATACCACACACACACACACACACACACAAACACACACACACACACACACACACACACACAATAATCAATATATTATATATATATAATATATATATAAAGTGTGGTAAATAGTGTTCTCATTATTTTTTTTTT
>BMAW01106619.1:179486-200727 GCA_019974015.1 Nephila pilipes
TGTTGTTCAGTTGCTCACCAAAGGTAGAAAAAGTTTCATTTATATAGATAAATTTGATTCAAAAATTTTTTATAGTTTATTGACAGAATTCTAATGTTTAATTTCTATATCAATTGTTTTTTATAATTGTGGATAAGAAATTAATTTCTCTTTCATAGATTTAAACACTTGTTTATCAGTTCAAGCAGTCTTCAATAGTTAGAGGAGAGGGGCGCTTAGTATTTTACAATAGTAACTTAACTCTGAAGACTCAGGTGCCGTGACAATGATAGTTTATTTATGAAAAAATTTCTGAAAAAGAACAACATAATGTTTAAGGTAGTAAGAAATCTCATCATAAATTTCACATAAAAATTATCTCAAACTATTATTTATTTAATCTTTTTATAGAAAAATATCAACAGTATCAGATAGATTATACGATAGCTATCATTAATCATAAAAATATTATTTTCATGAATATTATTTGGAAACACTGCATATTTAAACTTTTTTATCTTATACTGTCTAAATAAATCTATCTGAGTAACTATATATAGATATTTTGTATTTTAAAGGTTTTATATATATAGTTTTTCTTTTTATATATAGATATTTTTCCATTACAAAATAAAATAAATATACAGACGATGAGCAAATATAATGTCGATGAAGTCTCCATGTCTGGGATATGAAAACTATGGAAAAATATATAAAATCAATATACATATGAATCCTTTATATAACAAATATAGCATTTTAAAGTTAGTTTAGTTTGTAAAATTCTACTGATTTTATGCGAAAAATGCACAAAAATAATGGAAATTATATATATACTCTTGTTTTATATTTTTTAAAGGAATTAATGTTCTTTCTTTGCTTTTGTACGTTTTTTGATGAAAAAGGTATATAATAAGTACATACTATTACGCAGAAAACAACTTGAACTTTATTGTATTCCACAGAATGATTATTGTTTTCTGGATGTACAATTTTAGAAGCCCAGTAGAGGTATAGCTTTAAATTATTGCAGAATATATATATGGGTGACTTTGGAAACAGATAGGAGAATGCAGGTCTTCAAGAGCCCGTTACCAAAAAACGTAGATAGGTGTTTATATTTGTAGAAACTTATTTGGATATTCGATTTAGGGTATGCGAGCCCCTGTAGGTTTCAGTTAGTATGTAGATTATACGTTCTGAATAGATACTTGAAGATATGGCATATGTATGTATCGTACGATTATTACAAACTTTGCTTTCAGAAGTCTCGTGTATTCATAGCCGTGTGTATTACTTGCTTTTTTTGTTTTAAAGGAATTTTTTTTTTAATTTATGTAAACAGGATAAGATTTGGATTGATTCGGAAGCTTCGTTTTAATTGGGAGAGGAGCTATCAGTAACTGAAAGACGATCAATCACTCAACATTTGGAATCAATAATTGGGGTGAAGTGATTGCTAGCGAATTTTCTCTAGGAAAACCAAATAAGGTATAATATACAACCTTAGTGAACATGATAGACACCGTTCAAGAAGAATTAAGTTAGAAAATAGAGTTATGTTCACGAGAGAAAATGAAGATAACACAGAGGAAATAAAAGCAAAAGCAGGAAATGAATAAAGAAACAGGTTTCGAAGAAAGAGAAAAATAATTGCAAAAGATAGAATGTTGATGTTGTAGCTGGAAATCTATAAAAATTAAACTGAAAAAAGTAAATTATAGATTCCAGAATGTCAAAGAAAAGGTGGAGAAATTCTGCAAAACACATTCAAGTAATGCCTTCAGTGACATAAATCGTATTTCATCATAGAATAATCTCTCAAACTAAACATGAATACTTCTAAAGTAGTAAAAAAAAAAGTTAGATGTCATCTCTCAATGTAACAGTAAGAATATAACTGGAAAAAGTCAACTCAAATTGTAGCAGGTTTTTTGTTTTGTAAAAGTAGAGGCATTGTATATGAATAGAAGAAAAAGATTAAACTGATAACATGGTAGCCTCCTCGAGTAAGGCTCAATCGATTGTCTTGGAGAAATGAATTTGAATAAATTTAACACTAGGCATTGAACAAAACAGAAATCTAGAGAGACGCTCGAAGAAAATTGTTATAGATTGAAGATATTATAAATTCCTTTTCCAAGTATCTTACAGCACATGCAGAAACTTTGTTTTGTTGTCAAATATTCACTGACACCCATTAACGAAAAGAGAGCATGCAGAAAGCCTGAGCAGAAACATATTGCTTGCAATGTTTAAAAGATTCTTCAGTATGCCTCAATTCTTAGTAGATAGTTCCCTCAAAGTCTACTAAAACGTTAGAACTGTCGCGTTAATATTATCACATTTTAAAGGTAAACAAAGCCTCTATGCACCGAAAAATAGATTGAGAAATTTGTAATAGCACTTTATAAAACCTAAAATCACCTCCTTCTTCAATGCTGATCTAATGGTGTGGAAATATAATAGTAAGGATATGCTACAAAAGACTGTGCACATTCAAAACAGCCACAACTTTAGAAATTCTAGAAATTTTAGTCATATCTGTCTTACAGCAGCGTCACTTTCCTGTGATTGCCCCCTATATCTCTCTCAGAGACTCAGCATCTCTGAGGGAGAAAAGGACTTAAAAGTGATTATTGGCTATTCATGTTAGATAATATTAGATATGAGAATTAACGTAACTCTCATACAGAGGTATACATAAGAAGTCAATATAACATCATTTATTTATTATTGCATCGAATTTTAAAGTACGAATAATGATCAAACGAAAATATAGGAGAAATTAGATATTTTCAAATGTAGATCAAATGTTCTCAAACGTAGGACACAATTGTGACAAATCCTTGTGACTCCTGCTATCTTTGGATCTGAACTTTGAAATCTTCCAGAATATAGCCTGTCGACCTCCAAAACAAGCCATGTATCCATCCAAAGGAGAATAAATGCTTTTTTCTTCAAAGTACTAAAAAAGTTCCAACCAGATTGCTATAAGCTCCGGATACTGTGAGATATTCCAGAAAATTTGGAAAGTGTATTGAAGTGTTCGTATTCCTACATGAATAGATATGAATGACAGATTATCTTACTTCTATTTCTCAGAATGGATTATATACCAGACAATCTTTCTAGATCATCTTGAAAAGATCATTCTCATCACAGTTCAACCCACAAAACAGTTATATAACACTGAAGAAAATAAGGAATATCACATCCTGTTTTTCTCCTTGTTGCCATCATTTTCAGCCCAAATTGCCGACGAATTGGCAAGCATAAAGCCAAATCCCTGAATATTTTTTTACTATAAAAAGAATGCTGAATGGTGCAATGAAATTTCTCTAAGAATTGTCAGATATTTGTTCTCGAAAAAATAGACATCAATGTTTGTGCATACAAATATCATACCATCGCAATTGGCACAGATCCATCATCTATTAAGAAGCAATCAATAAAATTCCATTTCCAGAACAGACGAGGTCGAGAGGCTGATCAAAGTTCAGTAATATTTCAGGAATATCGTCTATACTCTAGGTCAATCGTATTGTTTTGCTGGGTTAAGAAGAAAAATGGGTCCAACCTCGATTGTGAGATGATTTATGGAAAATTAAACGATGTGATTAAGAAAGACACTTATCCAATACCATCATGACTCCTTAGATGCTATGAAAGGGAGTAAGGGACTCGGCATTATTTAGAAGAGGGGACATTTGCAAGTTGAAATCAGCCCTATAACATAGAGATGGCGGCCTTTACGCAAACAAGAACTATGACATTTAAAGTGAGTGCGTTTTGTTTTGCTTTGTTCAACACACAGTGACTTTTGAGGTATAAGAGGACTGTTCACCGTTGACTGTTTTCAAAAAATGTCAATTATATTTACATCATCATTATCTTAGGATTTCCATTCATTCAAGAGCCTCTTTAGTTGCTCTGTAAAGGGTTTCAGTAATTGAAAGATGTCAATCTAAATCTCTAGTCTAAAAATTTTGATTTTTAAGAAATCAAGCAGTTTCTTGGACATTCATTTCTACAGAAGATATAATAACCTATCCATAGAAAGAAAGCTGGTAGACCCCTTCTATAAGGTTTCCCCATTTTCATAGATTTCTAGACTTAACAGCCACAACCACCGATTCATAATGTTCTCTTCCATATCGCGACTACTATGCATATTGAAGTAAAATTAAGTTTAATTGGATAGAAAGAATGCTGAAATATCATTTTTTGTGGTACATTCTTAAGCACTGATAAAAACATTAATATAACCACTTGTCGGCTTACTCCGGCAATTTGCGCACATAGCACATCGATCAGCAACAAGAGACTGGCAGGGTAACAATGGCCAAACCAGCCAACAGATAACAGAGTACTAACGCTGGCGAAGCATTGTCAAAATTTTGGTCGATCCGGACCCGTTTAAGTGGTGAAGTAGGAACATTGAACTGGTATATATGAATAAAAAAAATTTTGCAAAAAAAATAAATAGCGATAAACAGCTTTCTGAATCATCGACTCGTTGCTTTTTTTGTTCCATCGAAGGCAATCGCGGCACCCACTTGGAAAAAAACATTTTTCACTTCACTTCAAAAAACCTTTTTCCTGGTCCGATCGACTTAAAATTTTGACACGTTTCAAGCAAAGGTTAGTACTCTAGAAAGACCTGGTTACTGGTTTACTACGAGCGCCATCTCTGGGTTAGTCTCGGGAGTTGTTGATCGATGTGTTATAAAGTAAATTGTTTGAGTGTTTGAGGATATGTATATATTAATGTTTTTATCAGTGCTTACATCAAAATTAATAAAATGATATTTCACATTCTTCTATCCAATTAAACTCTAATTTTGCTTCAATTAATATGTATAGTAGTCGCGATATGGAAGAGAAATTACTTATGAATCGGTGGTTTTCGGTGGCTGTTAAGTCTTAGAAATCTATGAAAATGGGGGAAACCTTATAGAAGGGGTTATTCTTTTACTAGCTTTCTTTCTATGGATAGGTTATTATATCTTCTGTAGAAATGAGATGTCCAAGAAACGTAGCTTGATTTCTTAAAAATCAAAATTTTTAGACTGAGATTTAGATTGACATCTTTCAATTACTGAAACCCTTTACGGAGGCAACTAAGAGGCTCTTTGAACGTAAATCCTAAGATAATGATGATGCTAAATATACTTGACATTTTTTTGAAAACAGTCAACGTAGAACAGTCCTCATTATACCTCAAAAGTCACTGTGGTGTAACAAAGACAAAAACGCACTACTTTAAAATGTCATAGTTCTTGTTTGGTGATAAAGGCCGCTATCTCTATGTTATAGGGCTGAATTTCAACTTGCAAATGTCCCCTCTTCAAATCCAATGCCGAAAGTCCCTTACTCCCTTTCATAGCATCTAAGGAGTCATTGATATTATTTGGAGGATAATTGTCTTTCTTAATCACATCGTTTAATTTTCCATAAATCATTCACAATCGGGTTGACCCATTTTTCTTCTTAACCAAAACAATAGGATTGACCTAGGAGTATAGACGATATTTCCAAAATATTACTGAACTTTTGATCAGCCTCTCGACCTCGTCTGTTCTGGAAATGGGAATTCTTATTGATTGCTTCTTAATAGATGAATGATCTGTGCCAATTGCGTATTGGGTGATATTTGTATTGCCAACATTGATGTCATTTTTTCGAGAACAAATATCTGAATTCTTAGAGAAATTTCATTGCACCATTCAGCAGTTTCTTTTTTAATTAAAAAAAATATTCAGGATTTGGCTTATGCTTGCCAATTCGTCGGCAATTTGGGGGCTGAAAATGATGGCAACAAGGAGAAAACAGGATGTGATTTCACTTATTTTCTCAGTGTTATATAACTGTTTTCAGGGTTAGAACTGTGATGAGAATGATCTTTTCAAGATGATCTAGAAGATTGTCTGGTATATAATCCATTCTGAGAAATAGAAGTAAGATAATCTGTCAATTCATATCTATTCATAGTAGGAGATACACGAACACTTCTAACTACACTTTCCAAATTTTCTGGAATATTCACAGTATCCGATGTTTATAAGAATCTGGTTGGAGACTTTTTAGTACTTTCCAGAAAGAAAAAAAAACATTTATTCTCCTTTGGTGGATACATGGCTTGTTTGGAGGTCGACGGTATATTCATGGAATTTCAAAAGTTCCAGATCCAAGATACAGGAGTCTACAAGTGATTTGTCTACGAATTGTGTCCTACGTTTGAGAGCATTTGATCTACATTTGAAAACTATCTAATTTTCCATATATTTTCGTTTGATCATTATTCGTACTTTAAAATTCGATGCAATAAGTAATATAAATAATGAGTTATATTTAAGCTTCTTAATTATACCTCTCTGTATGAGGATTTCGTTAATTCTCATATCTAATAACATCTAACATGAGATACCAATAATCACTTTTTAAGTCCTTTTCTCCCTCTACAGAGTGCTGAGTCTCTGAGAGATATTAGGGGCAATCACAGGGAAAGTGACCTTCAGCTGTAAGACAGATATGACTAAAATTTCTAGATTTCTAAAAGTTGTGGCTGTTTTGACAGCCGTACAGTCTTTTTGTACATATCCTTTACTATTATATTTCCACACCATTAGATCCAATTGAGAAGGAGGTGTATTTAGTTTCCATAAATGTTGCTTAAATTTACAAATTTCTCAATCCTATTTTCGGTGCATAGAGAGCTTTGTTTACCTTAAAATGTGAACTATTAACGCGACAGTTCTAACGTTTTAGTAGACTTTGAAGTGGAACTATCTACTTAAGAATTGAGGGCATACTGAAGGGAAATTTTTAAAACATTGGAAGCAATATGTTTCAAGGCTTTCTGTGTCTCCTTTTCGTTAATGGTGTCGTGAAATATTTGACAACAAAACAAAAGTTTCCTGTGTTTGTGTAAGATACTTAGGAAAAGGAATTTATAATATTCTCTCAACTTCTGTAACAATTTTCTTCGAGCGTTCTCTAGATTTCTATCTTTTTGCTTCAATCCTACGTGTTAAATTTATTCAAATTCATTTCTCCAAAGCAATAATCGTGAGCCTTCTCGAAGGAGGCTACATCATTTATCTCAGTTTTAATCTTTTTACTGTTTATTCTTATACAATGCCTCTATTTTACAACGAAAACCTGCTACAATTTGAGTTGATCTTTTCCAGTTATATCTACTGTTACATTGAGAGATGACATCTAACTCTTTTTTTAATACTTCTTAGGAAGTATCTGCGTTTTAGTTTGAGAGATTATTCTATAGATGAAATGTAATGATTTATGTCACTGAAGAAGTAATATTACTTGAATGTGTTTGCAGAATTTCTCCACCTTTCTTGACATTCTGGAATCTATAATTTACTTTTCAGTTTAATTTTTATAGATTTCCAGCTACAACATCAACATTCTATCTTTTACAATCTTGATATTTTTCTCTTTCTTCGAAACCTGTTTCTATTCATTTCCGTTTCTGTTGCTTTCATTTCCTCTGGTGCTACCTTCATTTTCTTCTTGTGAAATATAACTCTATTTTCTAACTTAATTCTTCTTGAACGGTGTTCATCATGTTCACTAAGGTTGTATATTATACCTTATTTACTTTTCCTAGAGAAAATTCGCTAGCAATCACTTCGGATACCCCACTATTGATTCCAAATGTTGAGTGATTGATCGTCTTTCAGTTACTCGATAGCTCCCTCCAATTAAAACGTAGCTGCTTTCCGAATCAATTCAAATTTTATCCCACATCACTACATAAATTAAAAAAAATTCCTTTAAACAAAAAGCAAGTAATACACACATATGAATACACGAGATCACGAAAGCAAAGTTTGCACAATCGTACGATACATATACATATGCCATATTCAAGTATCTATTCAGGAACGTATAATCTACATACACTAACTGAAACCTACAGGGGCTCTCGTATACCCTAAATCGAATATCCAACAAGTTTCTATGTACAAATATAAAACACCTATCTAATGTTTTTGGTAAATTCGGCCACTTGAAGACCTTTGGCGACTTACTGTGTTTCCAAAGTCACCCATATATATATTCTGCAATAATTTAAAGCATATTCTCGCATGGGCTTTAAAATGGTACATCCAGAAACAATAATCATTCTGCAGGGAATACAATAAAGTTCAAGTTGTTTTCTGCGTAATAGTATGTACTAGTTATATACCTTTTTCATCAGTTAAAAACGTACAAAAGCAAAGAAAGAACATTTAATTTCTTTGTAAAAATTATAAAAACATATATATATATAATTTTAACATATTTATTTTTGTGCATTTTTCGCATAAAATCAGTAGAATTTTACAAACTAAACTAACTTAAAATGCTATATTTTATGAGAGAACGGATCTATATGGGATATGTAAGAGTTGATTTTTACATATTTTTCCATAGTTTTCTTACATATCCCAGACATGGAGACTTTATCGACATTTTATATTTGCTCATCGTCTGTATATTTATTTTATTTTAATGGAAAAAAATATCTATATATAAAAGAAAAACTATATATAAAACTCTTGCAAAATTTCTCACAAAATATCTATATATCAAATAGTTACTTCAGAGGATTTATTTAGACAGTATAAGATAAAAAAAAGTTTAAATATGCAGTGTTTCAAATAATATTCATGAAAATAATATTTTTATATGATTAATGATATTATGGTCGTATAATCTATCTGATACTCGTTGATATTTTTCTATAAAAAGATTAAATAAATAATAGTTTTGAGATAATTTTTTATGTGAAATTTATGATGAGATTTCTTATCATCTTAAACATTATAACGTTGTTCTTTTTCAGAAATTTTTTTCATAAATAAATCATCACGTCACGGCACCTGGTCTTCAGAGTTAAGTTACTATTGCAAATACTAAGCGCTCCCCTCCTCTAACTATTGAAGACTTATTTTTCTTTAACTGATAAATTATGTTTAAATCATGAAAAGAGAAATTAATTTCATTCACAATTATAAAAAACAATTGATATAGAAATTAAACATTAGGAATTCCTGTCATGGAAATCATAAAAATTTTTGAATAAATTTATCTATATAAATGAAACTTTTTCACTTTGGTGGAACTATATTGAATATTGTAAACCATAAATTTCAAATTAAATATAAAGGAAACTTTGGAGACACTATTAAGGAAGATTTTGTTCAATAACATTTTTTATTCTTTATAAAATCTATTTTTAATGGGTTTTCTTTAACTCACATTTTAACTTTTCTGGATCGAAACTTCAATTTTTTTCACTCACATTCTAATGCGTTTAATTGAGCTAAAATTTTCTATGCAGATTGATTGGGATGAAGATACTTTAATTTAATTATTCTTAATAAATATTAATTGACTAAAACTAATTATTTAAAGATTTAAATTTTCCGCCAAGTTTTTCACCATGTCATGAAACGATCACCACATCCGCCACCAAGGTGAAGGGGAGATTTCTTAAACTCTTTTTTGTTAATTATTATTCTGTTGAAAAAATTAATGAAAAATAAATTTTTAATTTTATTTTTTTTTTGAAAGTTTGAAAGAAAAACTTTTTTTTTATCGGTGTTATAGATTTTACACCAATCAATACTATCCTAAATAATATTTTAGAAATTCAAACTTTCACGATCTAAAATGTTTTAAAATTTAATAATTCCTTTGTAAAATATAAGAAAAGCATATATCAATTTTTTTAATGTAGTTATAGAAATAAATGTGTATTAAATTAAAAATAATGTAGGATTATGTATGGAAATGCATGCATTTATATAAACAATTTAACAACTGCACAATTTTATATTTTTTTAAATTAACAAGCATATATATTGGTTGAATGCTTAATAGACAAGCAAAATAATGTTGCGTTCAAAATGTACATTGTTTCACAGTAAGTCTAATATGAAATTGTTAAAACTAATAAAATCATCGAAAATTAAACTGATAAAAATGGAGATACCTTAAACTGTTACCTTTTTTATTAAAACATTTTAATGTATTTCACTGTGTGGGTGGGTGCAATCAAGTTTTTTTTTGATCGTTAATTTAACCAACTTCCCAGCAAGCTAGAGCTCTGAAACTTTGAGAATATTTCTTACTATCCTAACAATGGAATATTTAGACATTTGCGACAAGTTATAACTAATATTTTCTTTGATAATATAATTTAGTCCAACTACTTGGCAATATTTCAAAAATTGGCACCAAACTTGGCGATATTTTTGGATGCACGTTAAGTCCGTAAAACGACCAGGGTAGCCACATTTGGCAAAATAACGCAAAATAATTCTTGTTGCCAAAGGTAGTTTGGTTAAACTGTATTCCAACCATTTAATTTACCGGATAAATTAATTAATTTTAGTTAATTAAAACGTTTTTATGTATTTCACTTAGTGTTTGTCTATCCGTGTGTGTATCAGTGTGTCATCAAATTTTCTGCCATTAATTTAACCAACTTCCCATCAAGCTAGAGTTCTGAAATTTCGGGAACCATTCTTACTTGCCTAACAATGCAATATTTAGATATTTGAGACTAGTTTTAACTAATATTTCAATAATTTTCTTTAATAAATTTGCTACCATATAAAAATGTTGATTTTATCTCGAATTATTTTTCTTTTTGTTACATGGCATATTCCTTACATTTTTTTGATAAAACACACTGTTTTTATGAACTTATCTATTTAAAACAAAAAAAAAGTCAAATTTTGAGTCTACTTTACGTTTCAAACTTATTACAAGTACTTAGCAAAATTATTAATATTTTTCTCATAATATTCATATAATTCGTGTAAATTTCCGTAAAAATAGATTTACAGAATTGAAAATCTGTCGAAATAAACTAAAAGAAAACTTCAATGATACTGTAGAATAAGTAGAAAAGTTTAAAACCAAAAATAAAGGAATAAAAATATTATTTCTTAAGAAGAGCCATATTTTTTTCTTAAATGAGCTATTAATGACAAAATGGACATGCATTTATTATTTTTATGCGAAAATTAGTATACATCTATATTTTTCATACATTGTCATAGGATAAACATTTAATACATTTTTCAACTCAAAAATCATAACCTACATATATAATATTAAGACATAGCCCCGTATTAAGAAAACATGTGTGTTGAAAATTTATTAGTATATAAAAATATATTTCTGTTTTACAGCTTCAATAATTACATTTGAGTTTTTTTTTCAGATGTATTTGCATTTCTGAGATTTCTTTCATTTAATGCTTTGATATTTGATTTGATTTGAATAACTAAATTGGATATTGTTATCTACTTTAATTATCCATCATTTGATGCAGTTTTAATACTTAAATTTTATATGGGATAATCTTCTATTCTAATATTCTAATTTTTTGTTGTTAAAGTTAGCAACATTTGTACTTTAAGATGTTTGGTATTATTTGAAGTATTAGATCTGTTCTATTAAAATTTGTTCTTAGATATGACATAATGTTGTTTAACGTTATTCTAAAATTTAATTTACTATTCAATAATTTAAACTATTTTATTGTAATTCGAGTTATCTTTTAGATTGAAGCAGATTCTGTTAAATTTTTTACTTCTACTTTATTGATTCATCTATCGTCGAAATGAATTTTTTATTCATGAACGTGATTAATTTTAAAAGTATAATGAATTAAATTTTAATTGTTTGCACTGGAATCTGCACAAATTAATGAAACGTTGTTCACCTTGTATATCTCTTTGTTTCCATCCATTTTCTCATTAAACTTTCTATACCAAAATATAAGATATAATTACCCAGAATTTATTTAATTTTAGGAATATACAAAAACACTAAATAGGAGTATTGTTTTTGATCCGATATAACGATTGGCCTTTGGGAATAATTAAGCATCATGTTCTTCCATTCTCACTACAGAATTTCTTTCTTTTCTTCATTAATTGCCATCAAATCAGAATTCGAAACTTTGTTTAAACAAGATGTAAAATTTATCGGATGATCCTATTCTCATCAATTAAGAGCATCCCCGTCAACTCCAATGAAGGTAATGGTAAAACAATGAGAGTTTCCAATAAATTGCATTGAAATTCGATATTCCGCAAAGTTCGTGAAGTCACTACGGAGTGAAGCGGGAAAGTAATGTTTCATGTTCGTCGAAAATTTTGATCGGCAGGGATTTTACGCATAAAATTTTCAATAGCCTGTCAGTCAGGCTTCTTAGTGAAATAAATTCGAAGTGACGTGTAATATGAAATGTTGGCAGACATTTTATCGATACTGAAACATATTTCACCCTTTCTTAACAATGACATGATTTATGGTAACTGATACATTAAACGGTCAAAGTTGGAAATTTTCGATTTTGGCGTTAGAAGAAAAGGGGTTCTTCCTCGATCTCATTTATGTATAATTGGTAAGAGATTGATGTGTAGAACATTGTAAACTTTAGTTTTTAAAATATAAACGTGCATACCTCACAATGGAAAAATGTATCTTGTTTGCAATTTACTCAAAATTTTGTTTTAATGATTTAGTACACTTTCCTACAAATCTGCTTTAATCCGTAAAGCTGATATTTTCCCCATTTTCGAAGATTTAATTCAAATAACGAAATTTATCACTTTTGTGGAAAAAAACTCACAAATTTTAGTCGTTACATAATGTTTGAAAAACTTTTTTGAAAATTTGAATCAAAAAATTTATTTTTTAAAAAAAAAATGTCAATTGAAATTTTGGAATTGTATTAGATCTGCTTACAAAATATTATGTTTTTAAATACTCCAATAAAAAGTTATTAGAACAGTAGATGTTATACAAGATGTAATTTCACTTAAGGATAAGAATACAAATGTGAATGCTGATAGAGATTACGAATTTTTCTCATGCAGAATTATTTATAAACGTAAATGTTACTTTCTTTACTTGAACACATGTGTAGTTATACATATATATTTCAATTCTAAAATACGACTTCTATTGTATTTATAAGAACATGACACACTAACACATGATATAAAATTAATTTTCTTTCCACCGACATATGAATTACTTTCAAGGAAGTTTGGTACAACTCTATTTGGTTGATATACCTTTCTTAAACAAAGTATTCGAAAAAAATACCTTTGTTCGGATATTGTATATATAAATAATTTTCCATTTTTATATCGAAATGTATTCCTTTCTCAATCGCAATTAGAGTTAAAACTTTTCTACCAGTATCCACAATTCATTTTTATAAAAATATAAATTTGTAATTTCTTAAATACTACCTGAAAAATGAAAAAAAAAATTCTATTGTATTTCAACTTTTAATTTATTTTATACTCAATTTTATAACTTGTTAATGATTTTTGAAGTGCATAATTAGCTTCTTTAATACTACTTTGAGTATATAAGATCTTTCGTTAATATATTTTTGGAGTTTTTGTGTTTCCATAACAATAGTTTATGAATAATGTGATTTTACTTTCCGAGTATTCAAATGAATTTAAATATTAAACATAATTTGAATAAAATTAAATTTATAATACAAAATGGGTTTAAAAATTAAATATTGTACTTTAGTTTTCTTGATTCAAGGAAGATTTTTGAATTAAATAATTTTAATGATTGTGGAGAATATCTTCCAAACTATACAAGCAGATTATTTACGTAATATATATTTTTGCATAATAAAGACTATCGTTATAAAAATCTCAGTATTATGTGCTTATATATTTGAACCATTTTCATTTAGTACCGTAAAGAATAAAGACGAATTAAAATAGCCTTATGGAAATTTAAACTCTCTGTGTAAATGAGATCATCTATTAAGATTATCACTAAGTCGATAAATAATCGCATTTGCATTAAATATACTATTATTTCCAATAAAGATAATTTTTTTGTGCTGAAAGTCATTCCAAGCTAGTCCAATAGAATGAATATAAGTTGTATTTAAAGTGTTAATACTTACATTTTAATGAGATTAAATATATTTAGATATTATAATTATTTAAATTTATATTGAAAACATTTAAATATCAATATATAAAATCTCTTAATAATCAGAATCTTATGCAATTCATATATCTAAAAAATGAATACTGTAACTTAATTAAGAATATTTATGGTCTGAAACAATCTATAAAATACGATGCTTCAAAAATATGCTTTCGATTTTCACTATTTTAATTGAAACGAGTTTTAGTATATAACTTTTAAAATATTAAAATGAATGAAATCAATTTTTAAGTGAATTTCTCCAAGTAATATTATGATATTATCTGCGAACTGTTTTTGCTAGTCCACTTCATCAAGCATGTAGCATGATCGAGAGAAATTGCAAAACAATTATGAAAAATGAATACTCACACAAAAAGATTTGAAACATGTGATGACGTTTAGGTTATAAAGGAATAAAGTAAATCACATTCTTTCACAAATAAATCCCAAATTACTTATCATACATAAATGGTTTATACTGAAAGGTTTATTTAAAATCAATGAAAAGTTAATTTGTAATTATAGTAGAAGGTAATTTAATGCTGAATTATCGTAGAGTTGTACGTTTTATTTTCTTGATATAGAAATATGTTGTATAACATGGTAATAGAGCTTGAAATTTAAAAGACCTATGATATAAGAATTAGAAGGTAATGAGATAGTAAACAATACAATGAAATACAATTGAAATGCATCAGGTAAATCTCATAACAAGAGAATAAAGTAATTATTAAATAAAAAGTCTAAAATAGATTACTCGCAAACACAAACTATGAATAAAAAAGTACACACGATCAAAAAAAGGAACTGTAAGATTAATTTTAAATTAGAGAGAGTCAGAAATCAAAAAGCAAAAGTGGATAACATTGTCACTAATAAGAAAAACTGAAAACCATGAGGAAAAAAATTAAATTTGAATCATACACACTTAAGAGAAGAAAGAAAAAAAAATGCTTCGTAAGAATATTAAAAATAAAATAAGAAACGATAACAAAGGGAAACATTTTCCAAGAAAATTAAGCAAACGAATTTTTTAAAACAGTTCAAAAACTAAATCCAAAATTACTTTTTATTTTAGAACTATTACGTTTTAAATTTGTAAAATTTAAAGAGTAATCATGCTGACTAAAAAGTTTGTGAAAAGTATAAGGGAATTTGTAAATAAAAAATAAATTATTTACGAATGTATTGTTACATAAAATATAATTACTAACAATGTTTCTAGAAATAGTAACACTTAAAGTTCTCGACCAAATGGTACTTTATAAATCATAAAGCTAAATGAATTAATTAAGTGTCAAATATTCTCATTCAGTAGTACTATCATTTGTTTACAATATTTTTAAATATGCTAGATGAAAAAGTAAATATGGTTTTCCTTTATATTAATATTTTAAGAAGTTATAAGATATTATTTATCAATAAATCTGAACATATTAAAAGTGTTACAATTAATATAAATATCTTAAAAACAATACTAAAATATTAGCCAAATAATTACTTGTAGGCCCACCTCGCTGTATTCCTTTAATCTGTGTATATATTTTATTATTAAAACTAAACATAATATTATTTTAAGAGTAATACAAATAAATAATTATAATTTTATATGCTATATCTTTATTAATATTATATATAGTGTAAACTTCTTTCAAACATCCATTTATACCTAACAAGACTGAACAACAATAACAAAACTGTAGTAGCAACGGAAGAAGAATGCATTTGCCAAATGCCAACGACCAACAGCTATTTTGCTCGAAGCATTCTCTATGTAATACAGTGACTCCAGATTCTGTAAACAAATCCGTATAGCCATGACCTTTGGTTACATTTCAGGTACTTTTTTTTTCCTACATCGGAAAAAATTATATGTGTAACAATTTAGCAACAGATTGTTGTGAAATTTCTCATGAAACTTTGGAAACCCGCTATGGAAACTTATAGTTTATTGAAACAAGTGTATGGAAATGAATATTTACTGCATGGACTTGTTTTTCAAGAGCTAAAGTGTTTTCAACATGACCGTGAACATGTTGAAGTTATTTGTCGATGATGATTTGTCGATGATGAAAAAAAATTGAGTAAAAATATTGAAAATATAGGTAATCTGGATCGATCTGATTGCCTTCTAAGTATCCGTGCTATTGCTGAGACTATAGGATATGTCAATAAAACCGTTCTGTAAAATTTTCATAATAATTTTAACATTAAAAAATGAATGTGCTAAAAGTGTCTTTATCTCTCACGTTTCACTAACAAGAAGTTTGCTTAAGTGATTGTAGTGACAATCATTGCAATTAAAAATTCGCCAAATTTCTTAGGAAGGATATTAACGTGTGGTGAATTAAAGGATTTTCTTTTATATTTGATCCTAAAATGAAGCCCCAATTAATGCACTTGAAGAGTCCATCTTCATCTAGAGCCAAGAAAGATGGAATGAGTAAATCAAAATTCAAATAAATGATTAGTGGTCTTTTATCAGTATTTATGGGATTGTGTCCCTTCATCAGGTTTTTGAAGCTCAAACTATTAATCAACGTTACCACTTTTACATTCTTGCTGAACTTTGCGAAAGAATAAGAATAAATAGAACCCGGATTGTGGAAGGACAAGTCATTCCGCATTATCTGTCAAGAAGTTTCTTGCCAAATACATTATCTCAATATTAAACCATTCCCTTTAATTGCCAGATCTTGCGCTATGCGGATTCTATAAATTAAAACGTTTTTGTGTATTTCACTTGGTGTGTGTCATCAAATTTTCGATCGTTAATTTAACCAACTTCCCATCAAGCTAGAGCTCTGAAACTTTAAGAATCGTTCTTACTCGCCTAACAATGTAAGATTTAAACATTTGCGACAAGTTCTAACTAATATTTTCTTTAACAATGCAGTTTAGCCCAACCACTTGGCACGATTTTAAAAATTGGCACTAAACTTGACGATTATTTTTGACTGAACGTTAAGTCCATAAAACGGAACAGGGTAGCCACATTTGGCAAAATACAGCCAAATAATTCTTGTCGACAAGAGTGTTTGGGTTAAACTGCATTCCAAACATTTAATTTACCGGATGAATTCATTCATTTTAGTCAGTTTTAACGTTTTTGTGTATTTCACTTGGTGTGTGTCCGTCTGTGAGTGTATTAGTGTGTCATCAAATTTTCTTCCGCTAATTTAACCAACTTCCCATCAAGCTAGAGCTCTGAAAATTTGGGAACCGTTATTACTTGCCTAACAATGCAATATTTAGATATCTGTGATAAGTTTTAACTAATATTTCAATATTTGTTTTAATAAACTTTGCCACCATGTAAAAACGTTGGTTTTTATCTTGAATTATTTCCTATGGTGAAATCTACATTATAAGGAACAAAATTTTACTTTTTTGAAATTGTGAAACAGAAAGTGACACGAGTCCTGAAGGATCAGCAGAAGACTTCCAGCGCTGTTTCAAACAACGGAAGATTCGCATGTAATTTTGTATGGATAAAGGAGGGGTGTATATTGAAGGTGATAATAAGTAAATATGTATAATATTAAAATAAATTATTTTACAGTGTCAGTCTCTTTATTCAATAGCCATAACTCGTATTAACCTCAATTTTCATAAATAATGCTATAATTCTATGAGAAATAGTATTCTGAAATTTGCTATCAAAATTGAAAGAACTATTATTATCCAAATGCTTATTACAAAAAAGTTATAGAGTGTTTTCCAAAGATTAGCATAATTATTATGTACTTTATCTGTACTACAATGATTTTCTAGAGATTAATTACTTTTTTGTCTATCAAATAAATATTATTATTATTTAAATGTATGGTTTAGAGATAATCTTTTAAATATATGTATTGATATAATTTTTATGCTCATTAACCGCTTACCTGCCGAGGAAAACTTACGAGATGCGTTTTTCATACAGGCGCGCGTAGTTATGCGGTGTATTGGGGGGAAAAAAGAGGTGCTTTTTGCAACATAAAACCTTTTTACTTTCACAGAAAAAAGAAAATGAAAAAAAAAAAAAAAATGTACAAAATTGAAAGTATAAAATAACAGTGTAATCAAACAGATGTTATAAGTTATCTGCTGTGTGATATTTCCTAAAACAAGATTGAACACATAAACCAGCATCACATTCATTGCATTGATAGCGAGTTTCACGACGAACTTTTGCTTTTGAACAAACAATACATTTTCTCCATGCATTTTTCTTTGATGACGTTGATGGTACTAAGTCCGGAAAGTGTCTACCTGTAAGTCGTAAAGGACAATCGTTTTGTAACTTCTGTCGTTTAGCAGATCATGGTGTGGTAACATGGAATTTTTCTAATATGCGTTCCACCAAATTCATTCGGAAATCGTAATTGTCAGTGTTTTGAAGCTTCTTTTTCCGTAAGATGAAGGCATTCCAAATAGCCATATCCAACAGGTGGCGAAATATTGTTATATAATACCCCCTCTGTCTTCTTCTCTTCTGTAAATTTTTTTGTATCCAGTTGTACCCAACGTCGGGCGTCTTTCAGAGAATAGTCGCAATCAGAATCCTCTTCATCTGACGTAATATCATATTCCGACGTTTCTGATCTTGAAGATGATGGAAAATAATCCCCTAAATCACTCTCATCACTGTCAGACATTTTCGCAAAAAGATCTTCTATTTCGCACAATAAACGAAAACGGAAGCAAAAGAAGAATAAAAAAGCACGACCTACTCAAACAGAAACAGAAGCAAAACTGCACGGCTATAACTTTCCCGTTTCAGAAAAAACCCTCTTACCAATACCCTACCCCTCTTCTATGAAATAAGAACATCCGTTTCAAACCTTGTCAAGGTCATTTTATGGCATTCCAAGGTCGTGGGAGTAGTTTTCTTTATAGCAGCGCAATGCAAAGGATCGTACTTCGGAAAGGCGTATATATACGCCGGCGGCAGTGAACGCATCGGTTGAGTGAGGCGTATATATACGCCGGCGGCAGTTAAGGGGTTAAGGAGGTCGTATTATTGGACTGAAAGAGACAGGTTGGGCACTTTGGAGAATCGCTCGTCATATGGGTCGAAGCGATACGGCGATTAGAAGATGCTGGCAAGAATGGATGGACAACGGCAAATATCAGCGTCATGTGCGTAGCGGTTGAACTAGGACCATGAACTAGAGATCGGAAGGACCAAATGATTGTCAGATCAGCTGTTACAGCGTCTGATTCGTCGTTATCAACCATCAGACGGGCGACCCGCACACGAGTGGCCACCATGACTATTCACAGACTCCCATAGAGCGAAATCTACGTTCGTACGGACAGCTACGCCATCTACCACTCACGTCTGCACATTGTCAAGCCCGATTACAGTGGAACTTGTCACGATCAGGGTCGAATGATGCTGACTGGGGACGTATAGTGTTTAGCAACGAATCTCGCTTCCAATTGTGTCATGATGATCATCGAAGACGTGTCTGGAGACGCCAAGGGTAGTGTGCCGATCCTCCTTTCACTATTGCACGCTACGCAGGCCATCAACCAGGAGTTATGGTCTGGGGTTTTTATTTCCCTAGGTAGACCTATTTTGCGACCATTCCTTTTGCAGTACCCTTATTTTTCAACAAGATGATGCCAGACCACATCCGGCACGTGTTGCTATGAACTGTCTTACAGCTAGTCAAACACTTCCTTCTCCAATGGAGTAGTTATGTCTGAGATATAATGGGAAGGCGAATGCATCTACCAGGGAGTGTTGATGACCTAGCTCGACAACTGGAGAAAATTTGGCAAGAAATGCCGCAGAAGACCATCAGGGAGGTTTATCACTCTATGTCACGTCGTATGTCTGCTTGCATCCAGGCTTGAGGAGGGTCAACACCTTATTGAGCTCGTTACTTTGTAAATATGTATTTCTAAAATATATCTTTCTAATTTTCTGAAATTTTTATCATTTTCTATTCTGTACATAATTTTCCTATCCACCATTTTTTTTGTCTCCATCGGACATATCCTTCTTAGTGTGTCATTTTTTTTTTCATTATAGAGTGTAATTTTAAAAAAATGAAGCATTTTGCTGCATATTCACACAACGGGAAAAATTGCTAATATTTTCATAGTTTTAACTAAATTTTAAAAATTTATATTTAATTAGCCTACCTCAGTATTTTGTTCAAAAGGTATATCCTTTCTGGGATTTTCCAATTTTAATTCTTCTTCTAACAAACATAATTTAAATTTCTCTAAATCTAATTACATTTCATTTTCAATCACAGTTTTTAATTTATTTTCTTATAGAATGTCTTTATTAACAGTTTTTTTCTTACAAATTCAATATTATTTTTGTAGATTTCGCAACCCACTATTATAGTTTAGAATTTAACCAATTTAGCTTCACTAAGAAAATTTCGAGTTAGATACCTCCTTTTAAAATTGATTTAAGTTTCATTTTAACGCTGGAATAGCAACTTATTTAAGAAATTAATACTAAGAATATAATGAATAAAATTACTCGTCACAAAACATAATAATATTTGATTGAAATTATTATGAAACATCTCATACATATTATCAACAAACTCATCCTACAAGAGAAAAGTAATATAAGTTTAATAAATTAAAACACACTCCGTCATATAATAAAACAACCCAATTCTAAGCAAGATTACGCATTAAAATTCTAATTCAAAAATTTATTGAGGAAAACCAAAATCTCTGTTCTTATCACAACTCATGAAAAAATATCAAATTCTCTTTCCGAGTGTTCCATGCATCCCACAGGCATTCATCTGCTGCGCAAACAAAAAACAATTTCGAAGGCCTCAATTCAAAATAGATTAACCTAGTCTATCGGTAATCACAGACATAAACCTCTCATTTTTCAATCAATTAGAGTTTTTTATCCCACTTTTCCTAAAACCATTAACATTAACGGGAACCATCTATTGTTATAGATAAGGTAGCATTAAATCGATCCGCAACATTAAATACAAGTTGCAATTTGAAAGATAACTTCTTTATTCAACTCACGTTATTTAAACAATACAAAAACACTCTTTATCTTATTTCTGAATAAAAGAGCACAAGATCTCTTGCCAATCAATTCATCTGAAACAGAGGTTTCACAGAACACGAAAAACATGACTCTGAGTATTACTCATATTTATTTAATTTTTTTTTCAATATTTTTTGTGGTTAATTATACAATTCTTTTTAACTTTAAATATAAATTTATCTTAGAATTTTTAAAATTTACTCTAAATTAATTTATCTT
>BMAW01106619.1:205727-247032 GCA_019974015.1 Nephila pilipes
ATAGTATATATTCCTTTTCATAACTTTTTTAATTTTTTTTGTCTTTTTTAACATACATTAGATTCAACGCCCAACCAAAGTCATCCAAACCAATCTTCTGGTAAACCTTGCAATAACTTTTAAGTTTATTTTAGATAATTCTCCCTATAATTCCTGCTAATCATTATAAAATATTTGTTTTATAGATCACATTCCTCTCTTAAAGCACTGCTTCTTGTCATTCAAGCATGTTTCTCGTCAGCTTCTGCTGTCAGTTCATGCTTTTTGTATTAGAATTGAATAAAATTAAAACCATTGGAATGTTTCTGTTTATCACAAAATTGAGCTTTGAGGCATCGTCAAGATGTCTCTTATTAGTATTTGAATTTTATATTGCTGAAAATGTGCAAATTATTAACAGATTATAAATTATGTATCATTGTATAAATTACTGAATTTATATTGTACTCATACTAATTTAAAGATTTTATTTCGATGTTAGAATTATTTCCTTCGTTAATTTTAGTTTTTACTCTTTTATTTTGATGTCATTTTCTTGCTTTTATTAATTTATAATATGTAATTTCCATAATTGTTTCTTACAAACTTGGTTATAAAAGCATCTTTTAATGTTTCAATGTTATCAATGTTTCGTCTTAATTATGCTTAATTCATTTTTGCTATAGTATTGCCATTTATTATTTGCTTATGTACATATTTTTTCCGTAATCCTATCGAGAAATTTTGGGCGAAATCATATTAAAATACTGATTAAAAAAACTGAAAAGGAACTTAAAAATCTTATCAATATGAAAGACATACAAACATAACAGAATTCAGCGAAAAAATTAAAAATTACCATAATAACCAAATTCTTATAAAAAAATTCAGATTAAACGAAAAAAATAAAAGAACTTAAGAAACCATAGACTTAATGATATATATATATATATATATATATATATATATATATACATATATATATACAAATTACATTTATTAATTTTTATTCAGAATGTATATAAAACCTCAATAAAAAATTACAACTTATTTAAACAAAAAAATTACAAAAGACATAGGATATAAGCCGAAGAAAGAAAATAATTAAACGAATAAAAAAAATCTATATATTATAATATAAATCTGTCCCACACTTTGGAATAGAGAAAATGTGTTCATACTAGTTTTACGAATCTAACCATCACAACTATAATAATTACAGTATCAATTGAAATAAAACCAAAAATAATGCAAACTACAGAATTGAGTAGAATTCTAAGTTAGAAAAACGATATAGTAAACGGATACTTAAAAAACCAAAATGAATAACCATGGATTTAAAACAATTCTACGAACTATGAATGAACACTAATTTTTTGAAGAAGGTAAATTATGAAATTAAAAATTTTACTTCATACAAAACTGTTTGTTTCATATCAATCCAATATGAAACTATATTAAATGTATAACAACAATCTATTTAATGACAATTTATTAAAAAGAAACTTTTTCAGTTCTTCTTAATTATTTGAAAAATAAAAAAAACGTGTTTTTAAATTTTAAATTCTTCAAATTAATAAATTAGCATAAGACAGTAAACACGAAACAATTAAAATTCATATATTAAACTGTTCTAATACACTGCAAGTCATTAAATTGCAACACCAGAAAGGAATGATCTGATGAACATCAAAATCACATGAAAGGAAGAAGAGATTGGGTTATACAAATGATTAGTATTTCAGTGTATTTAGACGACGCAGGAGGGAGAAACCACATCAGATGCACCGCATAAAAGAAAGGTTTTGTAGAGTGCTTCTCATTCAGAAAGCACTTTGTAAAATCGGAGTTTGTTCACAATTTCGTGTTATGCCTCAAATAAGAAGAAATGCTCACCAGTAAGTATCGTAACTCGATAGAGGCAGGATCACTTCCTATCGAGAGTGTGGATTATCGTTTCGTGTTATTGCCAGTATCACTGGTCGAAATCCAATTACCGTCATGCATATATGGAATCATTAGATTGCTGAGGACCATACAGAAAGGTACGCAGGATCTCAACATCCTTCCATGACTAACGACCGAAAGTACAGAAATATTGTGTGGTCGACAGTTCAAAACTGTAGAGCCACATTACGTACCATTAGTCAGGAAATGACCATGTTAATTGCGCCCCACAAACCGTTCGTATGGTGTGACAACGTTTGCCACAGTGTAGACTGTCATTGCTTCGGCTATTCTGAACAATGCAGCAGAGAGAGAGACGGCGTCTCTGGTGGGTCGAAAAACAAAGCTGGATATAGGAGTTGCAAAATGTCGTCTTTTCCGACGAATCACGGTTTTGCGAGCTGTATTCTGATGGTAGTACACTTTTCTGAAGTCTCCGAGGAGACCACTGGTCGCCAGCTTGCGTTCGATATCTGCATATGGGTTTTGCACTTGGAATGATGGTTTGGTTAACCATTTGATACACGGTACGCAATCTCTAGTTTGGATCGTAGATAATTAGAACGCAAAATGGTATATTTCCGACATCTAACGTCCAATGGTAGCGCCCTATCTCTGATGCCTGCCAAACGTCATCTTCCAACATGAAAATGCAAAACACAAATTAAACATCGTTTTCAACACTTTCTCGATACACAGGGTTTTCGATTGTTGCGCTGGCTTGTATGGTCTCAAGACATTAACTCATTGAAAATATCTTGTCATGGGTTGCTGAGATACTGGCCCACTGCCCGTCTCCAGCTAATATGGTTGATGATGTTTGGCCTGGACTTGAAGCAATATGGAATGAGTTGCGCGTCATCCAAGCTCAGTTCGACTCCATGCGTAACCGGGTAAAGGCCGTTTTAGCTAAGGGTGGTGGCAGTTCTTTATAATATTGTAACATCTTTGTAAGACCCTTAACTGCTTCTAATTTTTTTTTATTATTTTGTCTTTATTCCATACTTTTAACGTACAATCAATAACTTTTTTTGCATTAACTTTCCTATATGGTATTGCAAGTTTAATGACAAGCTGTGTAATTATTGTCTTACTCTGGTGACCAAAATTAAAAATAAATAATATTTTTTAACAAAACTAAAGCATTTAAAAAATATTAAAGAAGGAAACTTTCATAAGAATTGACAACACTGTGATTATATATACATAATACACTTGTATGTATAAATACATGTGTACTGTATAGACGAGAAATATGTATCAATTATTTTTTAAGTTTCAATAACAATTGTAATTGTTTATTAATAAAAATACGATCTATCGTAATTTTCTTTAATTCATCTACGGATTGACTTCTTATAAACAATATTGTTTTTAGTTGATTACATTTTTAAAATTATTCGTTCTTTTAACATAATCAATTAAAATAATTCTAAAAATAGAAATATGTAAACAGCTACTCTAGAAAGGCACTTTATTATTGTGAAATTTAAAACTATTTCTTCTCATAAATATTGCTAATAATTATACAATCCATGATTTCTATTTTATACCTAAATTTTCTGTTTCATAATTCTTACTGTAAGTTCGAATGAAATTTAAATATATAGGGGAAATAAATGATGCATCATTTTTAAATTAAGAAGGCTTATTGAAATTCAAAACTAGTACATCATCACTATAAATGTAAATAATTAAACAATCCCTAATATTTCTAATTTGTAAAATAATTCTATTTTGTACTCGTATATAAACATAATTAACAAACCCTATAATTATGTTTATACACGTGTAAGCAAATATTTTCTAATTTATATTAGAATCGCCCCCCCCCCCTTTTTTATCAATCGGTGGAAAAAAATGTTCTCTTGTTTTTCGATACAGGACTTAACACGTATGGATGTATATTGAAACAAATATGTATAAGTAACATATTAAGTAAAATTAGTTGCATTCTTAGTTTATCTTCGATGGACCTTTTTTCTTTATTATTCATATTTTAAATGGAGCATTAATAATCAGGATAATTCGTTTCAAATCAAAAGAAATATTTTTGATATCAGTTATCACCATTTGGTTTGTATGAAAAATATTCCACGCTCATAATTTCCGTGGCTTATGTGTGAAAATTATTAGAAATTATTCATATTTAAATAAATATATCTGAAAAATCATTGGAAAAATATATCCATGACAATAGAAACATAATTTTATTTCATTTTATATTTTATCAATAAATATTTACATAAAGTTGAAGAAACTACAAAAATATTCCATTTTTTAAACATAAATCATCATGTGATTTTCTGAGAAGAATTTGAATGTGAGTGGCTCTATATTTTCATTTTAAAATAAATGAGTTTTAATTTTCAATAACTGGAAACTGTTATCAAAATTTGTAAAAATGTATCAGTGATTATCTAAACTATTTTATTGTTTGAAGTTTGCATGAAAACTGTGCTTATCTGTTTTAAGAAATAATGGCATGCAAGTTGTAAGCAATTGAATTTGAACTTATTGCAATATAAATGGAAGATTAAAATTTGGCTGCATTCTAAAGTTTCGAAGGGATGTTACGCGTGTGCCTTAAGAGTTATTTTGTTTTCTTAACACATTTTGAATTTAAAAAAAAATATGCACATTTGTTCAAGACGTGTAATTTTGAAAATAAAATTGTCTTAAGACAACTTTGAGTTGAATCGTTTTAAAATCATTAATTTTTTTTCTTTTAAAAATTATCTCTGAATTAAAAGTTTTTAATAATACGTTTCACCAATTATATTAAAATCTTTAAGAAATAAATTTCAAATAAACATTTATAATATATCTTACTATTGGTGGATTGTAATCAGAGTTAAAGGTCAATAATGTTTGTAAGAAACATCAGAGTTTAATATAAATATTAAATTGAATAAAAAAAAATGGATTTCATTTATAGAAACCTCCTTTCGTTTCACCATAAAAAGTAAACTTTTACATTTATAGGGCATGTTTAACATAAATTAAATCATGAATTACTTCATGTTTCTTTTAAATATTACGTAGCTTACAAGTAATCTGTGCCAAACAAAAGGAATCTTTGATGAATTAGGAAATTCTGTTAGTCTAGGAGAAGCATCATTTCGGAGTCTAATGCATTTATGGAGGTCCCGTGGGCTTTGCTGATAATAGTAAGGTGTGACGAATAGTTTTTAGATTAGTAAGCGGAAAAGAGACGAAGTCACGATCCGCTTGTGATTTATTCTGGAAAGGAATGAGTAGATTAGCGAAAAATAATTAGGTTTTCTCTTAAGACGTTGCAGCTAAGATTGAATTAAATTTTCATTAGAGGATAAGAAGTTTTAAGAAAAATATAAGTGACAGATGATTAATTCCTTCCAAATTTGAAAAGGTTAAGGATGTTCAACACTTTTCAATTTCTTATGTTAATTAGTATTTAGGTAATAGAATGTTGTATATAAATTTAATCTGTGATTCTTAGAGGGAATAATCAAGTTAAATTAAAGATCTAGGAAGTTAAGAAAGTAAGAATTAAAAAATACAGGAAAAGATAAAACTAAATCATGTGTCACCGATTTCTAACATAGATAAAATTGCTTTTAAATTATGCTTCATTAAAATATTCATTTTTAACATATATTAAGTATTTTATTACATTAAATTTTCTTTTAAATACTTAAGGTATTTAAATAATTTTTGTATGGGGAAAATGGAAATTTTTTCTATAATATATTAACCAAGGCAAAAATTGGGGCGAAAATATAATAACCCCAATTATAATATGGTCATTCCTACAAGTTTTAAAAATTAAGAAAAAACATGCAGGTGTTAAATTTGCTGAATTAATGAACATGATGGAATTTATAATGTGATTAATTGCATTTATAGGATTTATGAAGTTACATGTTTGTTTTTTAAAGCATTTAAAAAATGAATTAATGAAAAATCCTAAAATAAGTTCATACTTTACAAATGTACTTTACTTTTTCAGTTTTTAAAGTGAAATATATTATAGGTGGTACCAATATTTATCAAATAACCATTCAATTCCTTTTTACTTTAATTTGCTTCTCTAGGTGATATCGGTTAGAAAGAAAGTTTCGGATATTTAAAAGTCACCAAAAAATAACAATGAAAATCAGATTACTTAAATATATATAAAGTGCAATAAATAATAAAGCAAATGATTTAGCACAGTAAATTATTTTTTCTGTCAATATAGTTCTTATGATTCAATTAAAAATTGTTCCCTTAAGAAATATGATACGCTATAATTTTGTGAAGTTAATTTAAATAAATGACAAACAAAGAAAAATATGTCGCGGTAAATTTCTTGATTTCTTTCGGAAAGCAGAAACTTTATTTACATTTTTTATTATAAGTTAAATTCAGCACAAATCGATGAAGAAATCTATTCCTACAACTACATATTTATAAAAGTGAAATTTCAAATAAAATGTTGCAAACATTTTACAAAAGCATATTTTTTACATGTTTCTAAAATAAATCTATTTTTTTCAATGATACATAAAATATTTATTTCCTCTTAGCATTTGAAATGAGAACAATGCAATTTTCTCAATCAGTATGACACTTTCATTTACATCTTATGATCTATGAGACATTATTTTTTCCCTCATTTCCTTTTGAGGAATTGTAAAAGTCATCATACAAGAAATAAAAAATAAAAAGAAGAAGTTTTTTCTTCTTTACATTAACAGATTTAATTCTTAAGCAATTGGTGCCTTACATTATTGTGGTATTTACACAGTAAATGAGATGACAATTTATAATCGTAACATTGGATATTTCCTCAATTTCAAAAATTCTGAAAGAAAACAGTCTCTTAGCTCCCTGGAAGCAAAGGCACACTTTTATGGTTTTTTCCCGTGGATGAGAAAAAGTATATTTAACCATTGTTTAAGTGCATATGTGTAACTTTATTATAAATTACTAAAAATAATATGAAATAAATAATTTATTTAGTAATTAAATTTACCAGTTTAATCCAACAAAAATATATTATTTAATATGAATTTTAAATTTGGATATTAAATTCGAAAAGAAATTTCCCTAAAAATTAAATGTGTTCTGCGTATTCAGTTAATTGTACTTTTATTCTTTCAAAACAGCAAATAATAGAGTACTTTCTAATTAGATAATTGTTTATAATTCTAGTTGATTAGGAACCACAAAAGTTAATTACAATTCTGAATCATTAATAACTGCACTCATTTATAATAAATTCATTGTCTAATAGCAAACTTGTTCAACAATGAACTGCATGTAACAGTCATATTTCTGTCTGGGTCTCACGCTAAAAGGAGTATAATTGATGAATAAAGTAAATACTGCAATGTAAAGGAAAGTGTTTCGGTTTAATTAAATATTAAATGTCATAAGATCCAATTTGTGGTCTCCTGAAATAATAAATGTTTTCCAATTAATGAAGATATAATCACGTTGCTGGGAAATTATTCAAAACATATAGACAAAACAAAATTATAATAGAAATAACTGACGGATAAGAAAATTGTGTATTTTTTTTTTTGGATTAAAATATATGAAATATTTTTTCTTCCTTCTGAAAAAAATTAGTAAATTATTATTCAGTAATATAGCAACAATTATGTAAATTAACTTTCTATGTAAGAATTATTTAGTAATAATTTCTCACAATATACCTATTTCTTAAATATTTTAATCTATTAAAAGCATTTGCAAATCTTAGCTTTTAAACTTGTTAAATGTAAGAAACAATAATTTTGAAAAATATATTAAAAGTAGGACTTCATTTGATGTATTCTTTGGTACTGAAAAGTGTGGGGTGTGTACGATGTCAAACTAATGATGATAATTTAATACAACTATTATACAAGTATATTAACAGACTTTAACTTGGGGATGAACTTACAACACAACGAACCTTCAAAACTACCAACGATGCCCAAGCGAAGATTGCGTTCCTTCCTCTTATACCAATTCAATGGCGCACTGGACCGTTTGGTGAATCTGAAAATGCGCCAACAGGGAAACACTGGCTCCAACAGTCTCATTGAAAAACAACACATGGGCTAGCAGTAACGGACCACGCAATTTCGAAGCTAGGTAATTAATGAGAAGGATTCCTGAGTTGGCACCGTTCTCTTGAAGTTTGAACATCATACCAACGGAATGACTTGGAGCTCCGACCGGTTAAACGTTGTGACATATTCAATTTTTAAAAACAATCGATTTAATCTTAATGTGATACTTTTTTAAGATATTATCTGTCCAACTTATAAAGGCAGACTATTTAATCTAATGTGATACTTTTTTAAGATATTATCTGTTCGACTTTTAAAAACATACGATTTAATCTAATGTGATACTTTATTTAAGATATTACCTATTCTACTTTTAAAAGCAGACGATTTAAACTTAAAGTGATACCTTTTCCAATATTCTTTATTAAGATATATATTTTTTTGGCAACACCAAATCATAGTTTTGATTTTAGATAATTTACTAGCAACGGATATGAAATAGAGAATAGAGTTTGGTTCCAAGAGGTAAAGACGAACGTTGAAAAAGTGGTGCTTGTGTAAAATTGTGTCTTGAATTTATGCTTGAAAAGGTGTGCGCAAATAAATGTGATGTCCTGAAAACAAGTCATTTTTATTAATAGTCTTCAATACAGTACTACGTGCAACAACTCCACTGCATTTCTAGTTTTTACTGGTAACAAGATTCAAAACCCTGACTCACCGAAATAAAACGTCGGTAGGAAGATCACCACTATTACCACTAGACTATAGAGGCCACATAATTGTGGAATGTTTCAAAAATTGCTATGCTACTTCAAAAAAATGGCAAAAATATTTGCTATAAAATATATTTAAAGAGAGTAAAGGTTCATTTATGATCTATATTGCTTTTAGGTTGTTAAAAAAAAACCTTTTGTTTGAAAAAATAGATAAAGTTAGATCTTAATAATATAATGTGAATAAAATTTTAATGAATATATAACATCAAAAAATGCTTTTCTTTTATTGGTAATTGAAAACTGTAATTTTTACATAAAGTAATCACACAGATACTAAAATATTTCAAGAAATACATACATACTGCAATTTAACATAAATCATACTATGAAGTATCCAAAAAAATCCCTTCCAATAAATCAATTCAATATGTAAATTATATTAAAGTTGACAAAAAATTTATATTTTATGATATAATCTTATTTTAATTGAATAACTAATAAAATGTTAACTTTTTTGTTAATGCTCACTCTAGATTCATTTATTCATGATGGAGTTAACTTCGGTATTATAAAAGGGAAAGGTATAAGAAGGGGGGGAAAAAAGAATACTTCAACAGACATTACCTTGAAGATTTCCCACGCACATATTTTTGTTGTTGTTTCCGTCGTTATTTGTGAGAGTTTTTTAAAGAATTTAGAAGCTTTCCCCCGAAAAGAAAAACCAATATTTCCGATCCTTTTTGATGTTATAACAATCATTTGAGTCCGTGATTTTTCTTTTTCTTTCTTATTGTCTGCGTTTGATTTTCTCATGTAAGCACCGGTGTGCTTTCACTTAAAGATTACTTAAGCCTTGTTAAAATAGTACATTTTATTTCTTTACTTTTACATCAGGAACTCAACAAAAGTCAATTAAGTGCTTTGATCAAAATTTCTTTCTTTATTTATTTACCATTTGTAGCGCCAGGTAGTATTTCCTTCTTGATTTAAGAAAAAAAAGTCAAACAGTCTCGAACAATAGTTTGAAGAAATCAAGATTCTATTTCCGATGATAACTATTTACTATCGTCAAAACTTTAATTACTTCATGTTTATGATTTACTTTAACTTGTATTTAAATAAACTGTCTAAGAGCCTCTAAACAAGCGTTTAGATTATCTATTTGATATAAACTAACTCTGGTTATATTGAGTAAAATATTTGAATTTGAAGGTTCGAGTGTTGCACCTTAATTGAAACCTTTCAAACTATAATTCAGAAACTTTTAGGCTAATTAAGGCTTGTACAGGTATCTCCATTTGATAAATGTAGTCTCCCCTCCCATTATTTCATTCTCTACCTCCAAAAAATTAACTTTTATTTCTTGCTATTCAATTCTTCATTCCTTATAATAATAATTTGTAAATCTTAATTAATTATTTGTAAATCTTAATTTCAAATTTCATTCTAAACATCATAAATCCTTTTTTTTTCATTTTTTTGGAAGGAATTTTGAATTCAAATAAAATCAGAAAGAGACACAAAAACTGAGCTGTAGGAAAAATCGTTATACAATCCGAAAACACACTTATTCTTTATTTTAATAAGGGGGAATAAGAAAGGAAAAAGGTGAGACTTCTAATCATACATATTACATGTTCTAGCATATATAAACAGATGCTAGAACATGTAATTAATTAACTATTAGCACATTTGAAAAATGCAAGAGTAATATCCTATACTGTCTAAAAAAATTCATTTCATTTTGGATTTCCTCATTCTAGAATAGAATTGGAATTTTTATTGTTACTGTAAAGGATACATTATGGTCTCTTTTTAAAAAGACAGAGCTCCTACCAGCACGTGTCTTAATTTGACTGTGACGCAATTTTGGCTCATCGAGTCAGTAGTTTCTCTTTCCGTGATATTTCTGCTCGCATTTGGTACAATCCTATGTTTCTCATGAGAATACAACATCGAAGGATCCAAGAGTGTCACAGAATGCTATGTATCTTTTCAGTGATACCATACCTACAATTCTTGAGATGGGAATCATGTTATCAACGCATTTTCTAACAGAATTATTCTTGTGTATCAAAGATATTTGTTTCTATTTCATGACGAATGAAAAATATTTAAGCTTTTACTTGAATTTTTTATGCTAATAAAAAATTCAATTATCTAGATTCAATATTTATTAGCTTCAATATTTTCACACAAAAAATCAAATCTTTTATATAAATAGAGCCTTACGTTTATTGCTCTGCATCTTCAACTGAATCGTATGAACGAGCAAAAATAATTTACAATATATATGTTGATTATTGTTCAAGGCCATCATGAATATGCCAGTTTCTTGTATCAAGATTTTATATTTCTTACTCTATCTTAGAACTCTAATTCCTTGTTTTGTTCATTCTACGTTAAGATAAAAGTCAAGGAAGGATTAGAAAATGCGGTAGCAAATCGTTTTGTTGAAAAGTAGCTAGCGTTACGGGACATATCAATATAACTTACAGCAAGGAAAATATAACACGTCGGAAATGCAATGACAATGTAAATGACGGAAATGCAATGTAAAGTAAAACAGAAGGAAATCTGTTCCAATGTTCCATGTACCCAATGGTTTTGCTGTACAATTAACCTAGATGTTGGTTCACATTATGGTGTTGAATGAAGTTTGACTTTCCTATTTCATCTCATTAGACATAAAACTCAAAGCTTTAGTAAATCTACTGCTCTCCTCTGAGTCACTCTTTATTGGATATAAAGTCTGCATTAAATGCTATTTTGAATAATTTAATGCAGTAGTATAATCAGTAATAATCATAATCAGTAATGCATAATCAGCAAACATTATTTTCCAAATATAGGCTTACATTTATAATAAACTACTATTATATATGTGTTATGGAGTCTGACATGGAATCATAATTATAATTATTGGTATAGTTAAGTTAAATTCTAACTCTTTCGAATCCTCATAATACTATACTAACTAAATAGTATTAATCACCCAATATTACTTGCAATTTTTTTCATTAAATGTCGACTAAGAAGTCATCTTATTCTAGATATTAAAAGTCCACTGTTATAATTAAATTAATTTTTCACCCTTTCGAACCTTCATAATATTATGCTAGTTGATTTAATCATAAGAAATTACTCACGAAATTCTTCTTTACATTAGATATTGATATCTTTGAATGGTTTATATTTACCGCAATTTTCATTTAATTAAGCAATTCTTAACAAAATTCCATTGCGACACTTTGTGTGATTTCTCATATGCTTATTGACATATTTTTGAAACTTCAGTAACTTGGTGATAGTTTCAGAAGTATTTTTGAAATATTGTATTTAAAAAAATGTCTTTAGCTAACCATTAATTTGTAAGTATTGCTTAAATAATTTAATTCTTTTTAATATATAAGAGAAATACTTTCTTTTCAAAGGCTGTTTATTTACCTCTCACAAATTTGCTTACAAAGCTATGACATCAATTTAAAATAAAACAGAAGTTTTCAGAAATTTAAATATTGAAGCACAGAAATAATTTCAGAAGCATTATTTTTAAATATAAGACAAAAATAATTCCAAATCTACATAAGTTAATTTCTTCTCCAACTAAAACTACACATTTTATTCCATTTCAACAAAAATTCCTACCATGTTCGTTCGGAAGGGAAAAATAAAATTAAATCTTTGCATTCCTAAAATTTTCTTTTTATTGCACTTTAAAATGTGTACGAAACAAACATTCCAGGTGTTGACGACTACTTGCAGAATTTTTTTACCACAGTTATTCCAGAACCTCATCTATTACAACCTTCAAACGCATATCACTTCCAAACTCCCTGCAAATGTCACAAAAATTTCCCTGATTGTTGTAAAAGAAAGTTTTATCAGAATTTACATGATGCTAATTTTTACTTTTCTTCATCAGGAGGTTTAGTTGATGATATTCTTATTTATCACACTACTATCAATACCAGCATTGTTAGCTTTGACATCTTAGAAGTAATGTCTTTACTTTATATCTTTGTTAGGGACGACTATCTTAATAATATATATTTTATAAACCTGTACTTTTTCTATCAAGTATCCGTTGCAAATAAAAATGAGAAGTAATATTTTCACAGTTTGTAGTTAAGTTGCCTTTCTTTATGACATCAATTAATTTGATCGTTGAATGTTTGCATTATTACCAAACAACCATGGATAAAAATTTAAGCATTTATATGTATCATTATTATGTTTCAGATGAATAATTTAAAATATAATATGCATCATAAGTAAATAAGAACGTAATGTACAGCATAATATACTCTATAAAAGGTGTTTTGAAACTCATGGGCAAAAATTTAAGGGATGATAAAGAAAAAAAACCATCTCAGTAAGCAAGTGGCTATGCCTACTGAAATCCATGCTAGAAATAACTTCTTGTATGAAAACTTGCACTTTATGCATAAATTACAGCACTATCTAGGGGATCACTGTTCTCTCTCTATGTGTGTACTGTATGGTAAAAATTACTTGTTTAGATGTTTTCTATACACCTTTGAAATTTTGCGCATGAATTTTGAAGCACCTTTTATAATAAGTAAAGAACGCAGTATGATTTTTTTTTTAGTTTTATGATTGATATAGTTTAGAAGTGTGTCCTGTTATGATCCATATGGTGATGTTAATTGTGAAAATAATTCCTTAAGTCTTCATTTTTAAGGAATATTTATAAGAAGATGTTTTCAATTAGGCTCGACAAATCGATATTCATTTAATTAATCAATGTTTTAATATTATAGGTAATTTACAAACATTTATTTTAAAGGTTTGTGTTTATGTTGTGTAGAATATATATTAGTTTATGCAGTTCGAGTTGTCATTCAAATCTGGTACTTATATAATGCATATTATGTGTCGATGTATGGTACTTGAGGGTAGAACTGCTGGAAATACAGCCACTTGGTGATTTCAAAGTTAATTAGGAAATTACCCACCATATAAATTTTCTGCAATGAAAAGAAAGTTAAGGAGAAGCTATAATAGTGCGCCAGGTTGTTGAATAAACTTTCCTGAGGGCATAGATAACATTGTTTGCCTGTGTGTTCAAGATTACCGTTCTAAATAGTTATGGAAATCCAAAAAGTGTCAGGAGTATTCGTATCTATTAAGTCTTGTAATATAATACGAGTATGTGTTCAACACATACTCGAATTTAAATAACACTAGTATGCGTTGAATTTTCTTGCGTAGCTTATAGCTTCTATGTAGATCACAGTTTTTTATGCACCAGTAACGGTAAAATTAGTATCTCTCGTATATTCAATAGTAAATGTAATAGTTGCATATTTTTACTTCATATGCTTATTACATTCAATGTTATACTTGTTCTTCTCTTTTTTGTATTGTTATTTCCTACTTCAAGTAGCCTGATCAAATTTCACCAAAAAAAAAGAACAAATGTTATGGAGCAAAATAGTAATAAAATAATAAAAGTTTTGGAATCCTGTTCATAAAATAATAAAAAACCTTTATTTTTCTAGTTTAATTTGCCTAAGTGAGTTAATATTCAATAAAAATGGATTTAATGAAAAAAATTCAGTAAAATAACCTAATTATATTCTTTTACCATATTAACTAGAAAGAAAATGCATTTTATAAAATTTTCAATTTGAAAATAAAAATAAAAAGGGAAATACAAAATTGTCAAAAATCTTAGTGAAAAAATGATGTATTATTAGTCACTTGTTTTTTTATTCCTTCACCTTTATTACAAATCTCATAATTACATAAAAATTAAAAATATGATATTACGCTCCAGGTTTCAGTCACTTTTATTCGGTTAAAACATTACCAACTCTCAAATTTAGAGGTATACAACGAAAGTAAGTTTCATCGTAAGATACATAAATTTTGAAATAAAATCTTTTACTAGGAGTTTAAAAATGCAAGTTAATAATATATTATTCCAGCACAATGAAAGCTAAATAATTATCATAATGAAATCAATAAATGAATTCGGTGTTATTGAATAAATCCATTTTTCATCCTACCAGCTGCAATAATTATTGGCAATATTTTTACTGTAGAAGAAAATGAAAAAAATATTACTGCATCAAATGATAAAGTTCACAACCTCAGATTACATAACTATAATAATTCGATATAAAAACCAACGTTTTTAAAAACAACGTTTTTATATGGTGGCAAAGTTTATTAAAGAAAATTATTGAAATATTAGTTAAAACTGTTGGTTATTTTTAACTTTAAAATTTACTAAAAAAGAGATATTTGTGAGCGTATTAAAAAATTCATAATACTCATACAATCAAAACATGCATTTGAAAATTTGTAAGTCATTCTATTAAAAAAAAATGGGAACCAGAATTCAGAAAAAATTATTGTGATAAGACACGGTGCCAAATATTGGAAACTTTCTTTCTTGCGAATGATTACTGTCTAAAAGTCAGCAACCCTTACTATCTCGGAGATAGTAAAGGGGAGATAGTATCTCCCCTTTGTGAGTACAATAGTTTTACGAGGCCTCATGTGGTGTGGGGAGTGCCCGGTGTTCCCAGAGGGGGAAAGAAATTTTTTCCTCAATTCTGAAAGCGCCGAGAGGAAAGAATATTTTGACTTATTAAAATTATTGAAATATTAGTTGAAACTTCTCGCAAACGTCTAAATATTGCATTGTCAGGTGAGTACGAACGATTCCCAAAATTTCAAAGCTCTAGCTTGATGGGAAGTTGGTTAAATTAACGATCGAAAATTTGATGACACACACACTCACACACTCACACACACACACCAAGTGAAATTCAGAAAAACGTTGTAATAAAGGATAGTTCTTATCTGGGGCAACTTACGATCATTCAACATTCAAGCTAGTCGTCACTCTACGTTATGAGAAGGAGTCAGCCATTCTGGTAAAGCAAGCGAACTGAAGTTTATTGAACTCGAAGAGAAATCAAGTCCTTCTGCTACTGCTATTTAAGATAGCATTGGAAAGCAAACAGGGAAAACGAATGGAATCGAAAAAAAAGTTTCCCAGTTCCCTCTTTTAATGTACTTCTTTCTTTTTTGTTATTTTGTCATCTCGTTATATGTGTTTTCCTTCATTTAAACATCTCTTAAATATTTTTAATAAAATGTTGCATTTAGAATATGTGAATGTCGAGCTCCTGTGAAATTCGATTAACTTCTGATATTGAAATCGTTTCAGTTTCACCCCACAGTGATGAGTATCATATATCTGTCTACTTTTATATTCGATAATCTTTTGAAAGTATTCGTAAGTTAGAGGGAGAGAGAGAGAATAAAAGGAATTGACGGAACCTAGCAGGAGAAAGTACAGTTATGAAGTGAAATTAAGATATATATCTGAAAAGAAGAAATATAACAGAGTTATTTAACTTTTTAAATTTTGAAAAAAAAATAAAGATTTACATTAATTAACATCAGTCCTGGAGAATCCGTGCGTAAGGCACCCTATTTATTATAAATAAAACAATTCTTTTAAAACAAAAATAAAATAGTTCATCAACAACTTCACTTAACACTGCAGACAATTTATTTTCTACTACTACTATTGTGATTGCATTGACTTCAATATATTTATTTCAGAATGGTATGAAATTTTATGATATATCTATTTTTTACCTTTTTAAGATTTGTAAATTACCGTCATGTAAAATATAAATTGGCAAAATAATCACATTTTCTACAGGCTTGCATAATACATTCCATTTTTTTTCAGCTTCTATGAAATCCTTCTCAGTAATTGGGAGCAATAATTTTTCAAGCTTCAAAACAATTAAGAAATTACTTGGAAATTATGTATAACTGTCGAGAAAAGGACGTGATTTATAGGGGTGTCCATATAAATACATGGAATATTTTTTTTTTCAAAATCTAAAAATTTATTCTATATCTGAGAAAACAGTAATTTAATATTTGTCTAATTTGAAGAGAAATATTTTTTTTTGTCTGAATGTATATTTCATGTGCAAGGAATTGATTCCCTTGGTTAAAATGATTTGTCTCAAAACGCAAAGTTCATAAAGCTTTCATCTAGAAACTTTGTATATTTATTTTCTAACAGAGATTAAATTTTTCAATTAAAAATTAATGCACGTTGCAAAAAATAACCAGCTTAATTACGATAACGGAATTTAAACCCTTAAAAATTTACCTTTTAAAAAATAATTTAAACTATTTGATCTGTAGTGCTAGAATTTTGGAACTAGGAATAAGGTTGTTATTTTATTTTAATATTCTTTTTAATAAATTAGTTTTCATTAAAAAATACCACTTTCTCAAACAATTTTACATAATTTATTTGAATAGCAGTTCCTTCAAACATATACTAAGTAAAGATGAAATGCAAAATACAGTGAGTGGGTGTGAACACAACAGTACATTTGTTTTTCTAATAACGTAGGAATTTTAATTCTTTATGAGAGAGAAATTAGGCTAGTAAGTAACTTCTCTCTTTAATTATTTTTTAATCTTAGTAAATATTTAACTAAATGCATTTCAGGATTATTTTTAATTTATTAAATATATATATATATATATATATATATATATATATGAGAGAGTTGACTATTAAATAACAAGGCTGATGCAGCTACAGAAGAGTTACAAATGCGCCAAACGTCAGCAACCTACTGCTGCTGTTTAACGTGAAGCCTTCTGTTTCGAATGTAGTGCCTCTCGTTTCTGTACACAAATCCGTATACACGTAGTCTTAGTTCACATTACAATGGTATTTATTTTGTTTTTGTTGTTTTATTAGAAAAATAATAACTGAGGAACTGATGAGTTTTCCCCCAAGATAATGATCTGGCTCATTCCACATTGTCTGACAACAGGCTTCACATGAAACTTTGTAACAACACTACTGAAAGTTATAATTTATCGAATAAAAGTGAATGTTTATCGCGTATATGTGTTTCTGATTGGTTTGAACGCTGTAAAGATAATCGAGAAGACGTTGAACAGGATCAACATCCGAATCAGCCTTCCTCATCAAAAACGGATGATAATATCAAACAAATTGGTCATCTGGTTCAATCTGACCATCATTTAAGTTTTTGTGCCATTGCTGAAACTGTAGGAAATAGCAAAGATTTCGTACGGCACATTTTTCTACCAAGGTAATGGACTGGTTCATTATAAATTATCTGTCAACAGTTTCTTTTCAAGTACCAATGTTAGTAATTGCCTGTTTTGCTCGATGCAACTTCTATCTGTTTTTCTAAGAAGAAATCTGTATTAAAAGGAACATTATTTGATTCTATTTAAAATGTGGACGCAAATGCAGAAGGCATCCGGAAGGAGCTGACAGAAGACTTCCAAACTATTTTGAATGATGGAAGATTCTCATGTAGGGATATAGGAGGAGTGTGTATTGAAAGTGATATTAAGTAAATATGTGTGCGACATCAAAATGAAATGCTTAACAGCATGATTATCGATAATTAATAGCGTTAATTTATTTGAACAAATTTATTCTTAAGATTCAATAATTAATAATTCTCATGCTCTTTTTTTGATCGTACAAAAAATTATGATTACTAACATTTCTTAACATTTTCATAAATATTTGGAATAAAAATTTGGTAAATGAATATGTATTTGATGTTATGTATAATTGATGAAACATGTTTACGCTAATCAATGAGCATACATGTCATCCATTTCTAGATTAAAATAAGATCCAATTATTTCTTGTAAAAATGCTTACATAATAAATGCTTCTTTTTTTAGCAGAAATTTAAATGAGTGCCTAATATAATTGTGCCCTCGAATTTGTTTAAGCTTCTGCATTGAATATCTAGAGTATCCTAGTTTACGTTTGCTGAAGTTATTTTGGTTACACTTCCGTCTGCATAGAATTTGTATTATATATTTGAAAACATATTTTTACATCACAAGAATTTAATATTAAAATGTTATTAATGAATTTCAAATAATTGGTTTTTCCCCCATCTGCATAAAATAAAGAAAGGCATAAGGAAAAACAGTCATAAGAAACTGTATTAAGCTCAATATGAAACTTAGTTAGTTTTAAATTATTAAGAGCTTTTCTGGTTAGTAAAAGTGTTTTTCAAAAGATTTGTATTAATAAAATGTTTTACTTTAAAATGAATTTATTAAAGTTGCATTTTTTTTATCGAAAAAGACTATTTATTGTAAAAAATTTACTTGTCTATTAATCGGTTAATATGCCCTAGACTGAGATAAATATAAATCATTATATCTAAGAGTTTATAATAAGATATAAAATGTTTTCATAATTCCCATATATTGATGGAATATTCAGAAAAGAAATAAAATAATTGCAAAATATATTTTATAATACAGTTATATTATAGAAATAATAGAAAATCATGATTTATTTCCAAGAAAGCTACGTACGTAACTCATAACCCATTACTTTCCAAAAATCGCACTAACTTCAACTGGATTTATGCATCATTTGAATAAATCATTATTACGTCAACTTTTAAATACAAGCACAGAATGTAATAGTAATTCGCTTCTTTTTCTTATCTGTGTGATTAGATTAAAAATAAATGGGTTTCATCAATTTATTTTTCTCCATCATGTTTGTTTAGAGCTAAAAAAAATGGAGAGGGAATCATCATACATTTGATTTTGCTGAATAGTATATTAACTATACTACAGCAAACATACTTAATACACCAATAAACATTGAACTTCCTTAGTGTAATATGTTCGTTTTGTTACAGAGAAAATATTATGCATATTAAATAAGGGCTCAAACAATCAGTATTAAACGACTTCAGATGTTGAAGCAATGCAATAAATTATTTATATGGAGATAGGTTTTTTTTAATCTTATAAAAATGAACACATGGCATTAGTGTAATGAATACGTATTATTTTAGTATGAATATTAAAACAGACTTCTTTATTCATGTAGGTTTCAGCTTATAGAGAAAATAATTCAATTATGGGCTATTTTATTTGTCATTTGCATTACAAATTTCTTGGAAGTGAAATAAAATCCTTTTTTCTGCATTTAGAGTAGTTCTGATGAAAGTATTTATATTCTAAGAACGTATTAAACATTAAGTATCAGAGATTATTTTAGTTATTTTACAATAATAACATCTTACTCTTGTTTACTGGAATTAACATATATCCTTCTAAAGAAAAGAGCATACTTAAATACTGTAAATTATTATGCATATTCCAATGAACATTTTATGTTACCATATCCACCTAGTGTCCTAGTACATGTGGTATAAATGTTATTGCGCTCATTTAGTAGAGTAAGCAGGAAAGAATATTATGAAAAAATATTGAATGTACTTATAAAGAATTAAACAAAACTACTATACACTGGTATTGCATTTGTTTTGATGAAAAAGAAATTTTTTGCTTTTCCATGAACTTAGCAGCACTAAAGTTGTCTCCTAATGCTAGAAGAGAGACACAATATTATTTTCTAATAGTTATATTCCAATTTTAATTAAAAGTTGTAAAAAATATATTTTCATGTATGATGTGCTGTTCTAATTTAAAATAATTATGAGAAGGAATATTACTTTAATGAAGGAAATACTTCTGACATTTCGAAATTTATTCCAAGAGTAAATAGTTTTTACCAGAACATTTCTATAATTTTGTGTCTAGTTGAGTTTTAATAAAAATGAGAAGATATCCATAGTTTTAATATAAACGTAAAATAAATATATTAATTAAATAAAAATCGACGAACATTAAATTATAATTAACTATAAATGGCACTGAAACTAATATATGATATTAATACGAGAATATTCATCCAATGAAATTAGCTTTTAGAGCTCAGATCTTATGTTTAAGCGATTAAAATAACATGTTTAAAAATAATCTGATGTTATTGAAGATATATAAAGCTTCCCGACAATATGGAGGATGATTACTAAAGTTACAATGTTCTCCAAATTATTTATGTCAATATGCTAGAAAACCTGGTAACCTAAGTAGTACTGCAAAATACACATAATTTTGGGTATTGGTTTTAAGTCTCATAAGTGGAAATAATAACAAGTATGTAGCTGGGTAATGAATGCTAACCTTCGTAATCCAATCGGCTTGTATATTTCTTTGATATATTATGATATATATATATATATATATATATATATATATATATATATAAAAGCAATGGGTTTTAATTATGATACATTATTTTAAAGTATTCATCAAGTAAATAAATAAATTGATTTAGTTTATAATTTGTTAGACATTTATGAAATATTTGTATTTTTTTTACAATAATTTTACCAGACTGAGTTGTTTGCTCCACCCATAACATTAAGTTTAGTTTAGTTTCTCTTGACGTAGCACTAGAAGCAACATAAGGGCTATTGGCGACGGACCTCGTAATTTTGAACCTCGATCAAGTGACGAGGACGACACTTGAGCTGGCACCCCCTCTTCTAACTTCCACACCACGCGAATGGAAGGACATTGGGCCCCGACAGATTTAACGCGCATTAGCCCCGGCTATATGGTGGGTCTTTGGTATCCAAAGATCGAACCCGCCACTGAACGGAAACCATTGGTCTCGAATCCGAAACTATAACCACTAGGCTGCAGAGGCCACCCCGTAATATTAATATGTATCACAATATATACATTTTAAAAAAATTAGTATTTTTGAATGGACTGCGTATGAAATAACGTTTAATAGATGATACGCAACATAATTTTTTTTTCCCATTATGTGACTTTCTGATAGATAGAAATCATAATCCACGTGGGACAGAAAGGGAAAAAAAGTAAAAAAAAAAATTGCATACAAAGTGTTTTAAAGAACAGATTTAACTATCAAATATGCTAACTCTTTCTTAATAATTATTATTCAAATCTTCCTTACAAAATTTTGTGATAATTAAATACGCTACAATACATTCCATACAATTTAAAGTCGGTTTTTAGACTTATTTCATACAAAATATAGCGTCGGTATAACACATCAATCAATAACTCCCCAGGCTAACATTAAAAACAACATTTTTTTTGCAAAAATTTTTTTATTCATCAACATAACACCTTTTGTTAATCACCTTTTAGGGTGATACAATCGTTCCAACGCTTTTCCAAATCTTTTTTTTTTTTTTTTTTTTTCTTTTTTTTTTTTTTTTTTCGCAAGAAATCTTTTTTGTTCCGAGTAAATAGTGATAAACAGCTTTCTGAATCATCGACTCGTTGCTGTTTTTGTTCCATTGAAAGCAATCGCGGCACCCACTTGGAAAAAACCTTTTTCACTTCACTTCAAAAAACCTTTTTCAGTAAATACACTTCCATATGATATCTGTGTCATCTCAGCAATCTCACGGAGCTTCACTTTACGATCTTTCATTATAATTTTTGTCACTTCACTCACTTTTTCCGGTGTAACGGCTTCCACAGGTCACCCGAGCGTTCCGCGTCATTTGTGTCGGTAGGACCACGTTTAAACTCGGCAAACCACCGACAAATCGTTGCTTTTGATGTACAAGAGTCCGGGTAACATTTTTCAAACTATTGTTTTGCTTGCACGGTGTTTTTACCCATTAAAAAACAATGTTTTATCAGAACACGAAACTCGGTTTTTTCCATTTTTTAAACAAACTACAAAACGACTTTACTCCAACCTCGATAACTCAGCTGTTTCTGGTCCGATCGACTTAAAATTTTGACACGTTTCAAGCAAAGGTTCGTACTCTAGAAAGACCTGGTTACTGGTTTACTACGAGCGCCATCTCTGGGTTAGTCTCGGGAGTTATTGATTGATGTGTTATATATGAGATAAGAAAATAAAAATATAGCAAAGCATATTAAAAACTTTTTATGCCGAAGGAAGATTATAGTTAAAGAATTTAAACAAGGTGGTTTTATTACTGACTTCTTAACATATACATAACATCCTTGGATACTAAAAGGTCTTTATATAATATGATAATACCATTAAACTTAAAATAACTTCATCGTTATTATTTGTCAAAACATTCTTAAAGAAAATGGTATTAAAACGTATGATTTTCAGCTATTTTTCTTCTTTTTTCTCTGATCTAATTGAAATTAAAAGACAAAATATATAGGAAACCTTTTTAAGAAAAGTAGAAGTAGTTTAATGTGAGCAGTTTCATAAACAAAAAAAATTATTGCAGTTTTACACTAAAAACAACTATATAATAAACTACTCAAAATTAATGCAATTTTCAATTAATCAATGAGTAAATACTTAAAATAAGTTCAATGAGATCTAAAATGCAATGAAGAATTGAGAATATATTAGATGATAAACACATCATAGCATTTAATTTAAACTTTTTACATTATTTTAATATGCATCTAAATTATTACCTTTTAAATAGAAAATCACTATTGTTTGATATTTGAAAAGAAAAATGAATTCAAATATGATTTCGTAAATTGTAAAATAAATTGTTTTATTTTGGTGTACTGCTTTAGTGTAAACTTATTAAATGATTTAAAAAAACTTACATGAAAAGGGTCGGATAATGTTTGAAAGTAATAAATTCACGATTAGAGAAGAAAAAAAAAAGAATACCATATTATTAAATTTTGTGATTAAGAGATTTTTTTTTTTTTTTTTTGCATATTTATATCGAAGTATATATTTAGACATTTTAATTTAACAAAAGAAAATTATGAATCTAAGCTCTGGGGTTAAGTCCCAAGATCGTGGTATGAATTTAAACTCTTATTACAAAAATAAAACCGAGTTGGACTTCTTTACCAATAGAATTTTGGGAAAATCAGTATTTATTTAAGAAAATAGGGGGCAAAATTAAAAAAAAAAAACGAAAGAAAAAATGAATGAAAAGAAATTCCTGGTAGAGTAGATACATCTTCGTAAAAAATCATCTAAATTGGTTTTTCTTTGAGCTTTCTACAAAAATACTCCAAAACATCTTCCTCTCGTTTAATGACAACAAACGGAATTGCGGTTCATACTAACAAAGTGAACCCGCTATCGAGATTACGTGCTTTGTTCTTTTTGGGCTCAATTTCCCAGTTGTTATGAAGCTAATACGATTATGAAAGAACAGAAAAATGTGTTTTTGAAACGTTCCTGCCGTAAAAGTTTCGGAATCGCTCGTTATAAAACGCTTATTTAGTTAAAAAAAATAGTCATGTTTCGTATGAATTATACGAAAACTGGAATTAGTTCCAGATTTCATTAAATCAAATAATATTCATCTGAATGCGTTCATATGATGTGATTTTATATTTGATTCTTACAATTATATATAGTACTCATAAGGAAAGCACTTTATGTAGTTAATTGAATACCAAAAAATATAATGGTTTTATTTTACTATATCTAAGATTTCATTGCTTCCAGTATGAATACTTTGGCAGTTGTTGGTATTTGAGATAAATCTGTAATTATATAACTATATAAATCTGTAATTCAATTCGGTGTATTCATTTTCAAATTAAAAGAATTCTGTAACAGAGATATTATTGTCCTACTCATAAACTATTTTATAAGTAGCTAAACATATATTTTACTTCTTTAAACATGCTTCACCAATTTTAACATGACTGTTGCACAGTGTGTCAAAAAAAAATAAACAATGACATTAGATCCACTGAAGTACCATTTGTGATATCGCGCATATATGATAAAATTCGATTGTTTACTAGCATTTGTTAAATTAATCAAAACTATATGGGAATTCATTCGATAATTGAAACTTTTCATGTTGAACTATTAAGTACAAAAACACGGTGATTAAATTTACTACACAACATGACAAAAGGGTCGGAAACATGCCTATTGATAAAATAAATATACGTTGATTTGTGTCTAAAGGCACTAATATTTCTTGTTGATGAATTGCACTAAGAGATGATTTATTCCAGAAGGTAATAAAGACAAGAGAATGCTTAAGTTAATTTATAATACTCCATCTTATTAAAAATAAGTGCATTTTTTTCGTGACAAACAATCTTTGTACGTCACAAAAAATGATGGAAGAATTATTAATCATCAACAAAGAAACAATTCAAACCCTCTTACATTAAAGCTTGTATGTTGGATCATCCACTGTATTTGCCTGATTTATCACCCTATGATTCCACAAAGTGAATTTGATCTGGCTTTCGAAGCATTATTAAATAGCTGTGCATCCAGAGGAGCTTGTAAATACAAAACTAAAAATATATATATAGATTCTTGACTGTACTTCTTTTTACAGCCATAATCTTAAAATTTCAATAAGACATTGTGTACATTGATAAACAAAGTTAGAGGATAATCGTAAGGGAAAATTTGGGGATAATAAAGCACGAAAAAATAGTTTATAATGAAGAAATTAAGTATATAATTATAGAGAAATTAATCGTCTTTATCCTAATGTAGAGTGTTAAACTTATGCTTAACATTACTTTCAATTAGTCAAGAGTTATAAAGTAAGTTAAGATATAATATTGTTCTTTCATTGACAGTAACAAGACATACTAAGTAAAATCCTATGGATATTAAATTGATTTTTTTAATATTTTCAATTTTAAGGAATGATAAATTTTGATTGTTCTAATACATTCAAAATCATAAAACATTTTTAGCGAATAATGCTGTACACTTGCTTATACGGAAAAAATAAATGTGTTTTTATTTGTAAATTTGTATTTTTTACTAGTTACATTAAATTTTATGGGGTATCTTAAATTAACCAAAATTACTTTTTGTAGTAACTAATTGTTCATTATTTTCCCATGGATGTCTAGATGGAAAGTTTTAAGATAATATTGTTTCATATTAATTTTAAATATGATTGTTACTTGACATCGACATACCTAGGATTGAATAGTAAAAACTGTAAACAAAATAGTACCTGAATGTGATTGAAAATAGTTTGATTGTATATAGATTCATTTGTAGAAAACGGAAGTTATTAACCTTCATGAGCTTTACTTAAGAAATGCGACTAATTTATGAACTCTTAAGTCATACTACATATTATTTTTTTTATCAAATGAAAGTTTACATTAAATTTACTTTTAATTTTTTTTTCTTTAGCAATCATAATTCAAGCCTTTCATCAGTTATTTAGACAAAATTCACTAACCATAATGAACTAAGGATATAAAATATGCAGAATTAATTTTATTACTGATAACATTTGGCACATTTCATTCGTACTTTTAAGCACAATTAACTGAATAAGAGATGGATAAAACGTTCTTTGAATTCTGAATTCTATCCGAATGATGCATAGTAACTATTTTTCAGAATAGTTCCTAGCAGAGTACTTTGCGCAAAGTGACGGTAATGCACTGGAAAGAGCTTCCCGAAATCCGATTAAAGCACTTACAGTTGAGTTGGAAAATAAAATTGAACTGAAAGCAGATTAAGCTAGTTATAAGAATTTATTTTTTTAAAAGCTTTAAACAATGTTCTTTGTTTATCCAAGTAATAGTGTGTTTATGCAAAACATATATAAGTGGTATGCATTGTAATCCAATCGAAAACACGACTGGTGTTTTAAGAATTAATCACGAACTGTAATTCTATTTCTTTAAATTTTTAAATAATATATTTTGGAACACATTTGTTTGATGAGGTATAAATGCATAAGTCATTGTTTCATATTTTAGAAAATAAAATTTATAATTTTTTAAATAGTTTTTTCTATTATCAGCTAACTTCTTCTATTAAGTCCCATTTATTTGTAGAATAATTCATAGTAGATATTATAAATAAATACATACAAATTTACATGATAAATTTCTATTCTATCAAAATATTTGAAATGTTTAAATGAAAAAAGATATAAAATGTTTGATATTTTGTACTTTTTACAAACTGTAGTACTTTTTAAAAATTATCTAAGAATTATTTAATATTTGCAGAAAGCATTGTATATACTTCGACGAGAAGAATTTAATAATCGTGATAATAAGTGAATATATAAATCTTGGATATTCTGTTGTAAAAGTTCTTTGTTTTATTTTATAATAATGAGTGGAAGGGGAGAGCTCTGCATTGTTTGATTTAATGTTTTGCTATATTTTTAATTTTAAATAAGTAAATGTTAGAGAAAACGTTCAAGTTGAATAATGATCAGTGTTATTTATACCATTGATTTCAGTTTTCAGTATCTGAAGAGCTTCAAAATTTACTTTTAATTTCCGAATGTGGTTGATTTTAAATTCTTTATTTATAAGAATTTTTAAGAGTTATAATGTAATTAAAAATGTTTAGCTTTTCGATTCATGCGTGGTTCAGACAGAATTCTAAGAAAAATTGTATTATATTTAAATTATTGTTTAATTTGTTCTCTTTCAATATATGTTACAAAGTCTCATTTGACTATTTATTTTCTTGAGAAATTCATATGTATGAAATTCATATAAGTTTAGTGTATATATAGATGAATTTTTCAATTAACCTTGAAAATGTGAGATAGTTCAAGAATAGCTCTTTTGGTTTCTTCTGGACTATTGTTTTAACTTGTAAATAGAAACTCTTTATCTCTTTCACTTCAAAATTTATCCCCATTTTAAATTGATTTTTTTTAAGTTCACATTGCAACCTACAGTAAGAAAGATATTATAGTTATAACATGTATCGCTTAAAATAGATTATAATATTATATGTTTTTAACATGAGATAAATAGAAATAAATATTGTATTATTTAAGCGTAGAATTAAAACTATAATTATGTATTTTGCATTAACTATTAATGAATGTTATGTGGTTTTTAAGTCCATCTTTTCATCGTAAATATTTGTTTTAAGTAATAATATGCATAGTCAAATAAATATTGAAATTTCCCATTACATTTCAATTTAAATAATTGAACTGAACCTCTGGTGGTGTATACTTGTAGAACTTGTGTATTCTTAGAGTCCATGCTTTAATATTTACCTATTATTCTTCGAAACAGGAAATATAGCGTCTATAGCATTTGTTGCGTTCTAAATGGTTAATAATATCTAACTGTAGATCAGAAAGTAAGGGACATCGCGCAAGAAATGATCTGAAAGAAGCATGCCAAATATAATAATTATTTACGTAAATAACTTTTAAAATCGCTTAAAAGAATAATTAAGAAAGGGGAGATAGGGGAGAGCACGGTGAACATAAAATGCAGTTCCTCTCTCATTCCGTTTTATTTGTTTGCTTACCGGTACTACCTTATATAGAGGTAGCAGAAGGCGTTACTTTCACTTCGGCTTCACTTTGTTTACATATGCTTATCTTGACAGAATAGCTATACTATTCTTTTTTTAAGAAATGTGATTCATGGAGAATATTACAAGATATGTGTTAATACAGTTTTTGCAATGTTAAAATATTTTAGAATTGATAGGAATATATATGTTAAACGAATTGTGTTACTACATTACTTATTCCCTTATAATGAAATATAATTACCTTAGTACCAGTTTTGTTGTAATTCTTCATTGTAATGAATGTTCAACAAATGGGAAATTTACAGATATGACAGTGATATAATTCTCTTGTGCAACAAAATATTTTTTTATCATTATTTTTTTGACAATGTGTGATAAAAATTTAAAATGCAATTAAAATATTATAAGAACACTGTGATTGAATTTGTCATCTTATAAACAATTCATTTGTATTCACATGATTAAAATTTATTTTCTAAAAATTGAATTGAACAGTTTTTAAATGTTGATTTATTGATATAAAATTCAATATTTAATGTGATATTCAATTTCAGACATAGAAGCAGGAAGTTACCTCAGTAGGTTTCGACTGCAAGTGGTTTTCTGACCCCGAGGAGTAGGAGAGAGTTGATGATCTTGATGTGGCAGCGTTGATTCGAACCCTGGTCTAGTGGGTCAGAAGGAAAGTTGACCGGTCGTTTTTTGCATGCCCTTACCAACCAGGCTGAAAATATATCTCTTCTGGCTGGTTAAGTAAGGCATTTTAACTTCTTCCGTTGTTGTAGAAGAGAGTTTCTGCAGTATCTCCCTCCAGTATCATCGTGATGATACAAAGAGAATTATTGGTATATTTGTACAGAAGGTTGCTTTTTGATACTTTTTCAGCCATTACTGCAATCCCCTCCCAGTTGAATTGAGTTTTGCTTGGGACTGTTTCCATTTGAGTCATCGGCTGCCTCGTGTTGAGTGAACGGGTCTCGTGACAGTTTCGCCAGTGCCGTAATATCACTAGTGATTTTGAGTACGTTTGTCTACGACATACAGAAGCAAATGTTTTTGTGTCGGGGGCATGTGCAATCAGTAGGTATAGGCTGTGCTGCTATTTAAATGTAAGTCCTGAGTCACCACTTCGGCTTCAAGTGGTTTTCTGACCCCGAGGAGGGGAAGAGAGTTGATGACCTTGAAGCGGCAGCGTTGATTCGTACCCTGGTCCAGTGAGTCCGAAGGAAAGTTGATCGGTCGCTTTTTGCATGCTCTTACCAACCAGGCTGAAAAGATATCTCTTTTGGCTGATTAAATACGGCATTTTAACTTCTAACGTTGTTGTAGAAGAGAGTCGCTGCAAGATAAACACATATAAAATGTAGGTATTATAGAAATGGTAAAGCCCGTATTACCAAGTGTAAATTATTTTGAAGACAATGTCTAGGATCTTATATAAAAAATATCAAATATACTTAATAGCAAATAAGTAAAAAACAATAGGGAAAAATTATGTAAATATTTCTTTTTAAATAACAATTTAGGAACAATATATGTAAATCGTAGATATTTTCTGTATATTTTTCTGCAAAGAAGTTGAAAAATTGAATTTAAAATTATGCACAATAGATAAAAAAAAAAAGTTAGCGTTAATCTTAAAAAACACTGAAAAGAAAAAAAATGAAAAATAGTTTAAAAAAACTTTAGATGCGAAATATCTTCTGTTGGGTTATTATCTGTCCATAAAAATGCAATAAATAAGTCTAGACGATTTGATTCTTTCTGCTCAAATATCGCATGGTTTTGAAAAGTCATATGAATATAAATTTTACGTTTTCTATCCCGTAGGAGTAAACATGAATACTATACTAAATGGAACTGACATAAATAGAGGATATCGTATCCGTACGTTATCGATGACTCGGGTAAAATAAACAATTATCTGACATTTCGACGTGATCTCTCTGATACAAACATTTGAATATATTGTACAAGCATTGATGCAAAGTAGCATGCGAAGAGAATATGTAATAATGTGTTTTTATTTCTTTTAAGAATAGTAAGATGAAACGTATGTAAACTGAGGTGTTTTAGTTTAACATTTAAAACAAATGAATTTTTATGAATATGAAAACGCGTACTGGAAATATGATACCTAAATAATTTCGTGTTAACAATCAGAGAGGATGGGGTTTACTTACAGCAATTATATTCCTTTGTATTTTACGTGATTTTTAAATATAGATATCAAACGTAAAGGTTTAAATAAAATATATAGTGTATAAATTACTTGGGTCTCATTCGATGGATTTACTAAAGCAAATTTATTACCGAATTATATGTTTTATTATAAAAAAGGAGAATTATGATCGACAAGAGTTATTTAATAATATACATTCAAAACATCAATAGTATGATATAAACACAATGAAGTTCACTGAAGAGTTTGTATATCAAGAAATTGAAATATATAATGAACAGAATATCCAAAACTAATAATTGCTTCAATTGTTTTTTTTAAGAATAACATAGCAGTCACAATTGTTTCCACGAAAGGAACTTTAATATATCAATTTTCTTTATTCTATTACTATATTAAAGAAAAAGTTAGATAGATATATAATCTCTTTTCTTACGAAGAATCATTTGTCTATAAAATGCTGATGATTTATTAAGATAAGAGTTTAATAGTTTAAAATGGTTTTCTTCAAATTCTTCAAGTTTACCCGAAGAATTATTTTATTGCAACTGCTTTGTATTGCATTTCAATCGAATTTTTTTTATCATATCCAAATTCTAACGGTTTAAAATAATGGTTATGCAAATTCTTATACAGAAACAAAAATATCAATAGAATAGTAATGTTTTCCCTCTTTGATATTTTTTAAACGTTTACAGTAGTATTATTTTTAAGTCCCTCCGAAAACTTCTCAGACGATAAAGAAATATCAGTGTCTGTATTTTTGCAGACATGTCTTTCAGATTCTTGTATGCAACGAAAATTGATTCATGAATTTCAAAGAAAATAAGAACAGGAAAGATTTACGTATACACAGAACCAAAAAATTAAGAAAAAGTAATAGAAAGGAGACACTTTTAATAACTTTCAAAATTTCCATTGCAATTGTATGAAACTAGTATCAATCTAAATACATTAGAAGGATGTATTTATGTAAGTATCATAGTATTTATGTATTTTTTAATTAATATAACTTACTTAACTAAAAAACTCTCAGATCACAAAGATATTCAATATTTAAACAAATATTTTTCCACAGAATTTTCAACAATAGACGGACATTTTACTTCTAATTTGAAATATATAGATATATCTTGAAAACAATGTTATTTTTTTTATTATCAAATATAAAACACTAAATATAATTACAAAATATTAATTATATCTATACCACATTTTTTTGTATGTATTATCTATCCACTCTATTAAACTAATAAAATAAAAAAAATCTGATTTCTCTTCAATAGCTTAAGGAATAATCCAAGTCCTTAAATGGGACTTACATTAATTTATAATAGTGAATTATAAATCCACTTACCATGAGGTATTAGAAAAAAAGAAAATATTTTAAATCATTTATGAAAAGTTATCTAGAACCTAACTCCCTAAAATTATTTTTGAAACATTACTGAAAATATAGATGCGGAATTAAAATTAAATAAATTTGTTTATTTTTTAGTTATTATTTATTTTTAGCAAGTACTTTTCTACATCTATGCCTTAGAGTGAAATTAGTACTTTTTAATAAGATATGGATTAGTTTGCATAATATATTCCCATTATAGAATAATATGAAATCTTAAAGTTATTATTGTATGCATCTATCTTTCATTATATACATTCGTGTTGAAATATTGTACAATCAGTATTAATTATCGCTGAATTCTTAAACATATTCGTCATCTTAAGCTTTCAAAACTTTTCTTATGTCTCAAATGCCCCATACATCGAATTACTGAAAGTGATTTCAAAAATTAGAAAGCGAAATGCAATCTGGAATGAAATAAAAGGACGAGGAATTAGGATGGTTGTTTTCCATTATAAATATGAAAGTCTCTCTTACGTTTCTAGAGAAATAGTTTTATTAACAGAGAATTAATCTACATCCATCTTTACTCTTCTAAATACTGAATGTTGCATATATATTTCTCGTTGGGGTTCCTGTAAAAGTTATTCTATGATCCTTTAGAAATGTTTCACTATCGTCATACATTTCGTGTGAAACTAAGATAATCCTTATTAAATTAAGTTCGGCAGAAGTAATTCATAACTTCATTTCCAAATGCTTAAATGGAAACATCGAAATTTTTCCTCCTTAAAAAGTGATATCGTAGACGGATTTAAGATATAGCTGCGATCCACTGGAAAAGTGTTCTACAGAAATATAGATTTTGAGAAAAATAGTAAACTCCCTTTTGTGAAAATTGCTATTTCACTATTAATATAATATAAATTAAACTTTCATCAAAGTAGGATAATAGTTATTTGTAAATCTTACTTCGTTGATCTTCTTAGGATCTCTTTAGAATTTGCTACGGTCAGTGTCAGTTCTGTATTTAAGATTTATAATAGTCATTTTTAATTATATATAAATAAAACTGATTTTAATATGGTAAATGAATTTTCTAAAAAGTAATAAATGATATTTTACGAACGAAATCCTACATTGAACCTACAAAAAACTGAATCGTAAAGTTATTCAGAGATTTTTGTATAATTATTTTGTTTTGCATGCATAATTCTCAATTTACGTTATGTTTATCAATTGTGTATATATTTAAGTCAATGTAATTATATATAGATTAGGTTATTGAATTTAAAAACTAAAATAACTCTTAAAATAATGAATAAAAAGGGCAGAATAAGAAAAAAGTATATTTAAAAATTTTAACAGCTGAGTCATACATCAAATTCACAGAACTATAATACAATACAAGTTAAAAATAATATTAAGCATACAAAATTAACGAATAAAATCAAATATTCCTGTTAATAATTTATAGATAAAATGTTATATATTTCTGGTATACTAGGGTGGATGAATAAAATTGATATATTAAAAAAGCATTTTAATACTTAAAACATTTGTAATACCTTTATATTCTCAAAATAAATTATTTATAGAAACATTAAAAATTCAGATCAATATTAAATATATATATGACTGATGTATGTTATGTTCAGTCAAAAAATACATATGTGCTTTACATCGATAATTTCGGATTTTCATAATAAATATAAGGTTAAAATACTTATTTTATATTACATTATAATGCAGTCACTCTGTAAACCATAAAATAATTTCTATTCATATAATATTCTAAAATCATACCTAAGATAATATTCTTTGTAAATTTATTCAATACACATATTTTCACCTTTATATATATTCTAACCATTTAACCTCGTTTTTTCATTCGAGTTAATTGAAATAACTAGTTTTTCAAACATGCATAAAATTATATTACTTAAATGTCTTCATAAGATTTTGAGACTTAAATTTAGCTTATGTTAATGAAAATAATATAATATTTCTATCAAAATATTGTCATCTATTTTTATACTTTCTTCATGTTTTAGAAAATAAAACAAATTACTTTTATATATCAACAAAACACAAAGCATGATAGAGTTGCCTTTCATTTTGCTTAAAATTTACTTAAAGAATTACACGATACCTTGCCAATTTAAGTCTCCAAAAGTTTAAATTTCAAATCTATAATTACTGTTAGGATGTATAGATAAATTCAATTACATTCAATTGAAGAATTATCCACTCCATGTGAATGCAGAACTAAGTCTGCCAAATTAAATGAAGGGCATGTAACTGAAGTGTTTGAACTGAGGTGTTGAAGTTGTAATTGTTTGGACGATTCTTACGACAATTTATATAGAAATGACTTCGAAGAAATAGGAATTGTCTTACGCTTTTAATACTGATAATGGAAGATGTTTGAGTAACACTAGAATATGTAAACGTATAGACAGATATAATTCAGTATTATAAGAACTGTATGAATAAGATATTCATGCAAGTGATACATAATAAAAATTATTTCTTTTTCTGTTTATAATGTGTATTGTATTCACTATAAAGATTGAAATATAAGTTAATCACTTGAAACATTTTCCAATACTAGCAGTCTGAATTCTACTGTTATCAGAACAACTACATATTTTTTCAAATATTCAATACAAAAATATCGAATAAGAAATTGTTTTTAATCTGTATTCATTTTTTTAATTCAATCTAAACTCTACACAATTTTAAGGTAATATTTTTGAAAGATTATGGAAAGGAATGGTAGAAAATGTGCCTATTTAAATACATATTTTCTCGACATCTCATCAAACGAGTAGTATCTTACCATTTACTGGATTGTTAAAAAAATAAGATCATTTAATTGAGACTATAATGCTCCTAACGCGCATATTTTTTTTTTCCATTCTCAGTGTAAATTAATAAGGAAGTGATATAGTATTTGATCGAGGTGTGGCAACAATATTTCACACACACACACACATACATACATGTTCAGATTTATTCTCATTGAATCCATAGTAGAACCCTATTTTATAGTTTTCTATATTTTTATTGTAGTAAGTATAGTTTGTTCTTTGTTATAAATATTAAAGTTTAAAACTTTTTTGAGTCAATGATTGATGAAAACGATGTTTTGAATGAAATGACAGTTTATTTCCGAAGTCATAACTTTGTTCAGGAATGAAACAGTGTAACCCCTGTTGTATAAATAAATTTTTAATATTTTTTCCAGAGTTTATATCATTTTGAGAGTTGATATATTTTTCCAAAAAAATAGATTTAAGTGCACTTTTATTATTCATTAAATCTGATGCAAATATCAAGACATTCTTATAAAATTATAATGCCTAAATGAAAATGTTATAAATGTAAAATTAGCCTTTTTAAAGTCGGTGTCCGTACATATAATAAATGCCCAATAAATCACATAAATATGGAATTAAAATATCGACTTAATGTTACAGTAAATCATCATATGTTTTTAAAAAACATAAATTTATATTGGAAAGGAATCACATGGAAATTCGCAAAAAATGATCGAGTCATTTGCGAAGTAAAATATCTCATTAATATGAACAGAATACATAATATTATCTAATTATTCCCTTCATGCACTCTTTGTTAATTTTCTTTGAATAAATATTATTGGTAATGGCATTATGAGAAAAACTAAGCCATAAATATAAAAGCAAATGACAAACAATAGAAGCAAAACTCAAATCTCTATTTTTTGGGGGGGGAGGGGAGGAAATGACATCTCTTTAAGCCCAATACATCGTGATAGATCGATTATTACAGAAAATGAAGAAAAAAGTATTTAATTATAATATAACTAAATTAGTGACTATGTATGCTCAAGATCAGCGTTTCTCAACCTTTTTTTACTATACCCTCCCATATGCCTTTAATCGTCTATAAGCCAAAAAAAGAAAAAAAATTATTAGATGGAGATTATATTTTATAATATACTGAATAGTTCTGATTAAAATGTATTTATTTTATGCATTTAATCAAATAACTTAAGGAATTAGTCACTGTTTTTATATTTTGAACGTTTTATGAATTACTAGTTTCATCCAACTAAACATCAACTGAAAAAATAATACAAAAGAGTGAAAATAATTAGATACAAAATGCAAATTGTGGACATACATTGCTATTTTTATTTTTTAATAAGAAATGTATATAATAATATTACACTCTCCCTATATATATATATATATATATATATATATATATATATATAAAATTATTTACCCACACTCTCACATATATATGCAGTGCAATCCCTCTGTAACGATATTTTGGGCGCCAAAATAATATGTCGTTCTAAAGAGAATTATTGTTATAAAGGGAATCAATATTGGAACTAAAATAATTTTGCTCGTAATATCCAATGGCATCACTAGAGGGGCTCTGCTTTCATTGAACACACCCTCGCATTCCCACAAAGAATAATATATATTATATGGAGTGAGAATAACATGTTAGCAGTGTTTACCATTTCAAAGTGGCAGCATAAATCTCGTGAATTAAAGTTGTATTTATTCGCTTTTTTTTGTAGATAGATATCATTTGCGTTGAAAATGATTTCAATTTACTTCCATTTCTTTAAATATATTGCAACACTCGATTGTTAAAATCCAGTTTTTTTTGTAAAACATAGCATGCCTCATTTCTCTTTTAATATTTTTTATAACGCTGAATTTCAATTTAATGGTTATTTGTTTTCTTGGAGCCATTTGCATCGTTTTTCGTTTAGCAAACTTAAAAATAAACACAAATATCATAAATAAATTAATGAAATTATTCTAGCATTGTACGAAAATAATTCCCGATTCGAATCACTGTAATTGTCTCAAATTTTGGAGATTAAAACTCTTTTGAAACTCAAGTGCAGACAAAAGAAGTATAACAAAGTTTCCTCCCAGACCGTTCCAGGATTTATCTATCACTTCTGGTGAAAGGAAACCTTGACCATTTTTCGAAGAAGAGGTATAGGAGTAAGTTTTAACGTTGTGTTTTCTAGGAAATGTCATTTCTATTTATCCCTAACAAGAAATGCGCTTTCTCAAAACCATAGTTGCATCAGCTATAACAATGTAATACTTCGATGAAGCTTTTCTACAGACAGTTTAACTTGAGAACACTGGTCCAATCACATTTTATATGCATTTCCTTTGCGTAGAGATTAATTCGTAGACATGAGTTAGACTTTGAACTAAAAATATCACAAGAGAGAGAATTAGTTATATAGCGGTAACTAGATTAGGGTAAAGTGGTAACTAGATTTTTCTTTTCTTATATCTATCTATCTATCTATCTATCTATCTATCTATCTATCTATCTATCTATCTATCTATCTATCTATCTATTTTACGCGCGCCGGCGTGCCGCTGCGGCGCGCGCGCGTGCGCGGCAAGGCGCGGTGGTACGCCGCCGCGCCAGCGGCGGGCAAGAATACCTTAAGCTTTGAAACCAGACTTAACTCATACAGCAACATGCGCATCGAAACGTGACATACGTCTTTGAAAGATATACTTATACTAAACTCAACGACCATATTTCAAGCAAAGAGATTTATCCGTAACACTCAAAATACATACAATCAACGATCAGTAGCCATGTATACAGGTTTTAATAGAACTCAAAACAAACGCCGCACTCCATTACTCAACAACCGAAAGCAAACAAATCATTCAATGAATACGACCACTTTTGAAAGGAATCAAACCTTTGATGTCGAAATCACAAAACATTAGAAACCGCCATGCAACCAGTGATGCTCAATAGCGTTTGAAGTCCACCGTTACAAGAACTGACCAAAACACAACTAACAAAATTCTCCAAAAATACTAAAGTATCACCTATGTATTTATATATATATATATATATATTGATTCTAGGAGACTTAATAGAATATATTCTTCTCTTTAACCAAAAAAGAGTTACTTTTATAAAACAAGAGCAAGAAAGAGAAAGTAATTGAAAGAAAGAAGACAAATAGTGTTAAATGATAAATTATAAATATGAAAAATTAAAAAACAGAGGCCTGAAAAAATGACTTATAACTGTAACTATAGCTATAAAAATATACTATATATACATTCTGAATCTAGCATATGATAGATTAGCAGGTTTTAGTTTTACAGGTCCAATATTCACCATCAGAAAATATTTTGCATACAAAATATGGAAATACCAAAAAACTCCTACATACTAAAGAAAACTGAACACCAAATGACAGAAGTCAAGAAACCAAGAAATTTACATTGAAATAGCAAATCAAACGATAACTAAAGAAACCGGGAACAAATAATCAAACATATATACAAACAGATTAAAATGAATAAAAAACAACTCTAGATATCTCACTCAAACAAAAATACGTTATATTAATAAAAAAAAGAACAATGAGTATAATTAAGAATTGGTTGAAAAGACTAAGAAAGCTACAAAAAGCCTTTAAGCAAAAAAGCAAAATTTTAGCATAAATCAATATATATTTCAGCTTAAACCACATTATAATTCCATTTATCGATAAAAATAATGCCATTGAAAAAGAATGTGTTTAAACTTGCAAAAAAATAAAAAAAAGAGATAAATTTAAAAAAAATTAAAAAACAAAAATATATATTTATAATGAAATTAAATAAAATAGAAAAGAAGATATCTTAGAACCCCAGTGCAAAAAGTTAACATTTATAATTATCTTAATTTCAATTTCTCTGAATGAAAATTCAGCATAAAATCTAAATCCAAATATAATTTCTCACAGTTATCCACATGTTCTTAGTAGATATCCTATATTTTAGGCCCATTCTAAATTTATGCAAAATTGGTTATACCAAATTTTTTAAAAAATATTTATACGCAGCACTTCGTCCAAATATTTACAATTCCACTTTTCTCTCATAACCATATACTGCATGAAGTGTTGTACCTAATAATCATGTTTATATAAAATTCTTTTATATCACAACTTAAAAAATATAAATATCGAAATTAAATTTCCCTGAATTAAATAATGATATTTTCATTCAACGTAATTTTAAAATTTTAGAAAACTTCTAAATTAATCTCTAAGCAAATTTTCCATGAATTAATTTAATTTCTTTTCATATAATTATAAAGTATTACATCAAAAGACATTTTTCACATGCATAAAAGTAAATAGTTCCACTCAAATCTGTTTTTTTATTATTATATTTTTGAGGTTTGCTTTTCTCTAGTACTGAAAATATTAAATAGTTATGTTAGGTGAAAAAATCAGAAAAGGTAACACATATTTTCATAAATTAGACTTAGAATTGATTAAATCCTGAACTATTAAGAAATCCATTTTGATTATTAAACAATCAAATATAACTAATACATTAGTTTTATACTAAAAAAAAAACTTTCAACAAAAAATTCTACATTAAAATCTATTTAGAGTCATCGGCTTTTTTTTATGGATGTTGCAGCGGCGGCAAAACAGCGGCAGCGGCAAAGGCGCTACGGCTTGCGTAGCCTTTTGCCGCTACGCGGCAGCCAGCCGTGTTTGCGGCTTTGCGGCGGCTGGCGTTTAGATTCTGGTCATTCCTTCCTCAGGCACCTTGTTCCCTTTATTTCCACCCTTTAATAACTCCATTCTTTGAGCATTTTTTCAACTTTTTGTTATGAATCTTGAAAATCATACACCTTCTTTCATTTTCTCCTATTTTCTCTTCAAGATTTTAAAACCACTTTTAACTTGATCTATCTTCAATCTTTAAAAAACCTTCCAATTTGCTCATTCTTACGCTCTATGTAACTCCGTCAGTTATCTCAAATATTTTAATATAATAGAGAACACACCTTAACAACCCGCATACACACCAACACCTGCTATATATGTGTATGACTACACATATATGCATATATACATATATACATATACATATTATATATATATATATACATATATTATATATACATATATACATGCATATATTATTATTATATATATGTATGTATATGTATATTTTATCCCATATACATGATATATTACATATATGCATATGTATATACATATGTACATATTATTGTTATATGTATATATATACATATGCATACATATATGCTATATATGTAGCTGTATGCATATATTTGACCATATATATATGCATATACATGTATATACATATATATATATATACATATTTTATTCACATATATACACATACATATATTATTATATTACATAGTTGTTACATATTACATACATAGCATGCATATTATTACATACACATATTGGTTGTTGCTGGTTATTGGCTAGCACATACATATGTTGTTATATTACATACACATACATACATACATGCATGCATATGCACATACTATCCTATTATGATACGCACATACATGCTACGCATACATACATATACATTTATCTCACACATATATATACATATGTACACATGTCATTGCTGGTTACATATATGCATGCATACGTGGCTGGCTAATTATTCATATTATTGGCTACGCATATACATACATACATACATGCATATGTACAAGATGCATATATACATGCTATTACATATATATGCATATATATATATGCATATCCACATATATGTATGTGTATATATACATGGCTACATACATGTGCTATCCTCATACATATGCATACATGTCATTATTGGTCCATTACATGCATTCATCAATGCCTTTTGGCCATTATCATTCCCAACCCTGACCTTCCTCAACTGACATGACCTGTTCAAACCGTCACAGCTGCCTTATATTGACTTCGAATGCTGCAGCGAGGCCTTTTTCAGTAGTTAGAAATGTATCCTAAATCGCAATGCAACAGAAAATTAACCATTAGATTAAGAAATAACGGCTTTTATACAATCTTGAGGTTCAGTCTGATGTCTGCATCATTTATTCTTTATTGGAACCAGATTTAAATCATTTGCATGTTCTACCTTAAATGTCTGCATACAAAATTTCATTTCAATCAAGCAACTCTTGTGTCATTTTTTTTTTGTTAAATAGTGTATTTACTTTTAATTAAACGTACATGACATTAAAATTATTTCCATATTTTATGTAATTTTGTCTCGACTTTATATTACTGAATTTCAACTCAATCTTCAGTGCCCGTGAATGCAGTAAAGGAACTCAATAGCTTTATAGAAAATTCTTAAAATAAATTTAGCATTATAGTAAAATAGAAAATTTTTGATTTTCCTCAGATATTCCTTTGTTTTTGAAAATAAGTCAATTATGTCAAATTTCTTGACAAAGTCCTTACAAAGAGTCGTAACTTTTGCCTCTTCACTGAAATTTAATGAACACAAATAGTCAATGTCCCCGTACTATAATCGTAGGAGAACTATAATCTACTACCACTGACGGATGATATTGCTTAAGTTCATCAAATGGTGCTAGAAACTGTTTCATTAAAGTGAGATAGAGCGAAGAGGGCTTTTGAATATGTCAAAAGAATGTTTGTATATGGCTGAATAAAGATTTAGCATGGGAATGCAGTCCATGCGTAGATGCCACGTTTCTTTACGTTTGAGCGAAAAAATGCTTCGAATGTACATTTCAACATGCATAGTATAGTGCACAGTTAGGCTAACAATAAATCAGAGATTTTCCTGATTATTTACTAGGATGATTCTACATGTATTGTATAACCAAGAAAATAGTAGATTGATTGCCTCAAAGCAAACAAAAGTAGTTTATTGGCCAGAATGTGATGGATCGGTTTTTTTGATAGTCATGAATTTATTTTTTCGATTATCTTGATATTATTACACATTCGATATTATTACACATCTGATATATTACACATTGATATTATTATTACCGATCAACATAGCCAAAATAGTAGATTGAGATTGGCTCAAAAATAAACAAGCAGTTTTTAGCCAGGAAATGTGACAGATT
>BMAW01106619.1:257285-276507 GCA_019974015.1 Nephila pilipes
GTTTTTTTTTGATAGTCATGAATTTATTTTATTCGATTATCTTTGATATTATTACACATTCGATATTATTACACATTCGATATATTATTACACATTCGATATTATTATTCGATTCGATACACATAGCCAAAATAGTAGATTGAGATTGGCTCAAAAATAAACAAAAGTAGTTTTTTAGCCAGGAATGTGATGGTGATCGGTTTTTTTTTGATAGTCATGAATTTATTTTATTCGATTATCTTTGAACAGGTAAAACCCTAACAGTAGCACACTACTGATCATTGTTAGACAAGCTTGAAACAGAAATTCCAGAAAATGTACACATTTGCAAAAAAAAAAAAAAAAAAAAAAAGAAAAGAAAAAAAAATATTTTTCACCAAGATGGTGGTCAGAACAAAAGCATCATCCAAGCGACTTTCGTTTGTTCCCTAGCCTAAAAATTGCGTGCGAAGGACAGAGAATACCGTCAAATGATTAGATCATCTCCCTCGTAAACAATTATTTTACAAGGAAAGGCACCTATTACCATTTTAGAAGAGTTTAAAGATATATGAATATCTCTGGGAAAAGTTTGCAGACATAAACAAAGACTATTTAAAAAAATAAAAATAAATTTAAAGAAAAGTATCTAATAATTTTGATGGGTGGGAAACCTTTGAAACCACCCATTCATATGCAAAAATTGTTACATTTTTATTAATAAAAAAAGGAAATAGCATCTCCCACATTTTTTGATCAGTGGAAAATTCTAAATAATATTTTTGTTATTTGATTATAACTATATTTTCTTAAGGGAATAAATTATTCTGGCTTAAATTGTTTTTATGCATATTTCATTTTGTATAATATCCCGTATATATCAGACTATATAAGATACAAATATGAGCCAAATCGAAAAATATGATTAATTAATTATATTATTACAGAGAAGCGTTATTTGTGCCTGACTATTAACCACTTATCTCGCAATTTTATACCTCAGCCAAGTGACGAGGGTGACTCATTAGCTGGCACTCATCACTCTAATACAATGTCACTGGGAAGACTTGCACTTTATTGAAATTTATCGTACATAAACCCATATATGACTGCTGTTTTAGTGGCATCAGGACCGAAAACCACTATTCAATTGATACAACGGTCTGGTGTGCATACCATGAGTACTCAACTACATTTCTGTTTTTCCGATTCAACATAGTATATTTACCTATTAGAACAATCTCATTTTATATTTATATTGAAATATTTTGTAATTATTAAAGTAGTGAAAACTTTTGAGATATATCTTTAAAGCCTTCAACATCAAACTCTATACAAAACAAGCTTTATAAAATTACAATGTTCCAAATAAAACGTCAAAAAGGAATGGGTTATATATTATTACCAATAAAGCAAAATTCACATGGTTTATCACAGAATTATGAGGTTTGATTTATTATTTGTAACTGTAATTACCCTTAGATTGTAAATTATTTAAAGTATTTGAAATATTTTTAACTTAAGAGACCTTTTCTTTTAAACCTAAATAACACAAATACAATGAGATCTTACAACTCAATATGGATATTAGTTTCAGTGTTCTTCAGCTTCAAGCTTTTAGTTGAACCATTTTTAATAAATTGTCCTTAGAATAAATTTTTAAAAAGTATCTGCAACCAAATTTAACAGAGTAAATTTTCACTTTTATCGAAACGTTTTAAATTTTTTTACAGTGTGTTCATTTCAAGACAAAATCAACGTTGATATTTTCGTCATGAATCGGTTTAGAAATTTTTTTCATTCAGTTGCATTTTCGTATTTTTTCAATAAATGTACATTTCATGTTTTGCGGATAATATTAAAACATGATGAAAGCAAATTAAATATTGTTATATACCACCAACCACCAACATTATTTACAATAAGGAGCCGAAAAGTAATAAATACTTCTTGAGATTCAATTTCATTTTTTTTTGCATAATACGTATCTAAACGTATACAAATACGAAGTATTAATAAAGAAAAACCAAACACACCGAAAATAATAATAACGACATATTAAATATATATGCTATCTTTAGTACAATTAAAATTCCAGGAATAAATAACATATTTTAACATTATGACAAAAAAATTAAACTTAGGCATAATAAAAAGAGTAAGACCGAGAAAACAGTAAGAGTGTCAGCCTTTCTTCTGTCTTATAAATATTATATCCAATCATGATTCTCAAAGGAGCGTTAATAATAGAACAACTCTTTCCTCCTCTTCTTGAATTTTCCATCGGGAGTCTTTGTTTACCGGTGGCACATCTTCGATGGAAATTCCCCCTTGGATTAGTCTCTGATTCTATTAAATTCTTTGAGCTCCCACCGACACGTAATCCGTGCCAAACAAAGAGAATCGTTGATGAATTAGCAAATTCTGCTTGCCAAGAGTAATGCATCTTTCCGGTGCCTAATGCATTTATGGAAGCCTTCTGGGTATCAGAGGAGAAACTAATGTGTGGCAAAGAATTTTAAGAATAGCAGAGGGTTGTAAGTGAAGAGGTGTTGCGATACGTCTTTAATTTATTCTTGATAAATATTGTGTGGATTAGCGAAAAATAATTAAGTTCTCTCACGAAAAGCTACAGCTGTGTTAAAAGTTTGAATCAAGAAAAATTTGTGCATGAGAAAATGGAGAAAGTATTACCAAAATTTGAAAAAAGAGAAAAATTTATTTTTCAAGAAAGAAATATTTAAAAACAAATGTAAATATATTTTCTTCAGTTGGTAATCGTATAGTCATCTATTAAATTTAATGAAAAAACTGCGTTTTAATCTGAAATATTTTCAACTCACATTAATAAAGCATTAAATTAATTATTACCAATTGATTCAAATTAAAATACTCATATTTATTTTTAGGGCTTCCTCTCCTTACTATTGTTTATCGGAATTATTTTCCTCTTAATTGATTTACACTAATAATTCAAACAATTTCTGAATGAAAAAGAAATCACGTTACATTTTTAATCGAGAACATTAGCAATATTTTCCCAAATTTGTGTTTACAAGTATATACTCAAATTTTTTTTGACATATTTCATTATTGTACCTTTTATTATTTAAAAGTATTGCATTAAAAATGCAAACCTAGTATTATTTTTCATTTCACATATACAAATGTTATTGAAATTAAATTTTAACTCAAATAATATTGCACTCTTATATCTGCAATTGTAAACTATGGATTACACATTAAATATAAATAAATATTGTTACTAACAAAAAAAACCTAAAAAAGAAAATACTGACAACTTTTCCCACAGTAATCAATCACTGAAATGAATATTCAAAATAAGTTATATCAACTTTATTTATGATTTAAAACGTTTCAATAGTAACGTTATCCTAGAATTGCAAGAAAAGACTAGAAAGTTTAAAACTTACAATGAAACTGATCAAATTCAATTAGCTAAGCATTCAAATATTTCCACTTAATTACAAGTGAGACAAAAAGTAAGAAATATAGAAGCAACTGATATTAAAACTCCATTTGAAGATTGATTCTTTATCTATACAAGTGCAGACGTAAAACCGTCTTACAGAGTGAAATTCACAGACAAAAAAAATTATATAAATTAGATTTCAGAACGATAAGTTAAAAGTGAATGTATATTGATTATAGGGAAATACTTAACTATATGCATAAAGAAAAATACATATGTAAGGAATTAGACTGAAATCCTTACTTACACGTTACAAAAAGTAAGGATTCACATGTCCAAATGGTGAGGAGTATGCAAGCTTCATTCTGATCAGATTTCAAAAAGAATTGTCACATCAGAGGTATCAGTGCTCTCAAGGAAACGCAATTAATATTTTTAATGTTTTTAATTATTAAGGCATTTTTTCTTGAAGCCGTCTTCAAAATATCAACTTCAGTTTTCAACGACACTTCTAACGGATACAGTATTTGAAATGGAGAGATTCTCTGAACCTCAAAAATTCTTATAGGAGTTCTATCATTTTGAATATATTATTTCAGGATACTCATAAAAACATTATGAAATTATTTACTCTTAATGTACCTTAAGTCACAAATGGGGATTGGTTTTTAAATCGATAAAAATCATGTATTTCAATTCTATTTACTATAGACGGAATTTTGTAATTCGAAACACATTGGAATGAGGGTTACAACTGGTTTTTTCGGATACCACACATAAATTAAGGCTTCCAACAGATATTACTAGTATTTTTTTTTCTTACACTACTTTTAACAGCAAAACAAGGAAATTACATTTTCTTATTTTATTGTATTGTAAAGATATTTAATGAATTACTCTGATTTTATCTTGAATTTTGATTTTAATACACTTGATTTGGTACTTAATTGAAGAATTGTATATTTTATAAGTTTTCAATGGTTTAATAACTAGACCATTAAAATAGATTAATTGAATATTATTTAAATATGTTCATAATCATTTTGCAACCATTTTTGAGAATATGTGAATTCATGTACTGTAAGATTTAAATGATAAAGTCAGAATATTGTTATTATTTCATGGTATGTTTTCTCAGTTCCTTTATAATATTTTAAGTTGTAATAACCTTTGTCCCTTTATTTTTGATTCTCCTCAAGTTTATTTAGTGTAATTTATGAATTGAGTTAACCTGAATCCACAAAGCATGTTTAAATATTTTTTTTGTGTCCAAAGCAAAAAACAATATTGAAAATTAATTTTCAATATGATACTTTTTCTTTTTTTTTTTAGTTTGTTTGATACTCTTGTAATCTTGTCTCCTAATACGCTTGTAATTAATTCTTAACATTTCTTTGAGCATAGAGTTAGATTTTCTTCTTTTTCTCTTATACTTCATTATATATATACATTAGAGTCACTTATTTAATTAATATCAGTATTAAGTAACATGATGTACTCACTGAGCAACTTTCTTTCACTAAGAATCATATCACCTTCTGAAAAAGCTCGCTAAAAGAACGAAAGATTTAATCTCGATTCATGTTTCTGATTCTTAACTTCTTAACATTAGATTATCATTCTTTTTCAGTAGTTTCTACATCAGAAAATTAATTTTTCTCTGTTCTCTTAGTAGGTCTTTCAACAAAAGTGTTAACGAAAAATCAATTATCGAAGACTTTTCCGAAGATATAACAACCACTTCGAAAGATACTTACATATTATTTTCAACCTTTGTTAGCTTCTTTGGATTCTCTTAAATAAGTGCAGGACCGGTTCACACTTCGATAGTTATAGACTTTTAAACTTTCCCAAACTACAAAGACTGTTTTTTTTTTTTTTTTTTTTCGGAAGATTTGTAAGGACTCTCAAGTTCTCTCTCTTTCATTATATCTTCCTCTTTATTTATTCAAGTACTTAAGCCTATTCTTCAGTCTCAATTCATAAAGAGTGGTATTTGGAGTTGAGATGTGAATCTTATTATTTTTAGATCAAAGGGAAAATGTCTTTCATCTTTTCCAGTTTTTCTTCTTTTAATATAATGTGACCAGTTTCATTCAGATAATAAGCTTATTTTTCGATCTTTCGTTTATTGTCAATATATTCTTGTTTGTAATTGCATAAAGAAGATTCTTTCTTTCAAAAGTAAACTAAATTAAAAAAGTTATATTCAAAACTTAAAAATGCTGTTTTCAATTGCTAGCTTCATATCTTGAGAGACATGCTTTGTTTCTTCATATATTGAAAAGATAATCAATAAATACAAAAGTGTCAATGGAATTTTTGAGAGAGTCTTAATTTTTGCGGAATATCTAATTATTTTCCTACTTAATATTTGTTGCACTTTCCCAAACAGTAAGTACACTTATATTAAAATATATTAATCGAAATTTATTATACTTTAAATTAAATAACTCTCTAATAAAATGTATTGTATATTCCGTTTGTGTTGATTAAACTCATTTTTTAAAATTTTCTACGGTTTTCTTAAATTTATAAGCTTTGATTTATCATACAACAAAATGTATCAATATGGAAAGAAAATAACCCAAAAAGTATTAGATTAGGATATAATTGTAAAATTATTAGAACAAAAACGCGCATACCATATTATATATGCATTGATTTAACAATTATATATTATCCATATAAATTAGAGTATTGTGTTTCAAATAACAAGACTGTAAGCATTGAGGGAATCTTTCTCTCGAATAAAGTATTCAAATAATGTATATTTTCTCTTTTTTTAAAATTGTTTTATTCAACATAAAATATGAGGAACCAAGAAGGAGTAAAAATTTTAATGGCACGCAATATGATAGAAGTGATATAATATGATAGAACTTCTACACTCTGGGGTGTAGAATTAATTTGACATACCAGCAAACTGTAAATATGTCACGGATAACAACTAATGGGGGAAGGCTATCAAATGAAATGACACTCCATTGCATAACTCTTAATTGTCAGGATGTGTGGAAAACTTCAGAAAGGTGAGTATCCAACCGCTGATCTAGGCGTCTTCCGACACGTATTTGTTAGTTATCCGCCGGCAAATCGAAACAAACTCATCGCTGAAAAAATTTTTACTCCAGTCCGTAAGATTTCAGATTAAGTTAAACACGCCAGAATCACTGAAAATATAAAATAAAAAACACAGTATGTAAAATATATATTAATTATTTTAGCTATAGCTTTAAAAGAATTATTGTCTTAATTTTTAAAAATTAATTCATTTTGTTTTCTTATTTTAATCATTATAGTTTTTGCTAATACTTTTTAATTTCAAATATTATGTTGTATCAATTCATCATATTTTTCTGAGAGTAATTTCTTTTCTTAATGATTATTTATTTTATCATTAATTTTCAATATAGATGGGGAAGTCAGATATTAATTTCCTTTCTAGTAGATGAGAAATCTAATTTTTGTGGAAACTATTGTATTAATATTACATTAAATTTATACAAAATTATTTTCAGTTAGATTTCAATTCTTTATTACTATTTTTAAAATTTTCTTTCGAATTTTGAAATAACTAATTTACGTCTTCGTATATTTAGCTTTTATAATTTATGGTATACATTTCTGGTATTTATTTTTCTGCTTTTAAATTTTATCCTTTCATTTTTCTTTGATTTTTTTGCTTTTTAACGGCCTTTTTTAAATAAATTGATGTGTGGGATAGTTTCAGTCACAGTATTGGTGCAATCCCCCATCGGATTCTGAAGATTGTGATAGCAATTATTAATTTAATCCTCTACTAAATCATATTTTCTTTATTATTTTTTACATGTTTGACATCATTTAATGTTTCTTATTTTAAGTTTCTTTAGAAGAAATATTTTAGTATAAGATTATGTTTCATTTTTATTATCAGTTTTAGTTTAATACGCTATTTATAATATGCATAGTTTGAATATCGATTTTAGTCTAAGATTTCTAATAGTTTTTTTTTTATTTTTATTTTACTTATTTTTTTTTTCTTTCATTTGAATCGCTTATATCGATTTTTTTAGCTTTTGAATATATATATATATATATATATTGAAAAGCTAAAATATTCAATATTCAATAATATATATTCAATATATATATATATATATTTCTGTGTTTGTGTGTGTTTCTTTCATGTTCATTTCAAAATTGTACAATTTAGTTTTATTAACATTATTCCAATGAAAATATGTATATTCTATTTCAAAAATTGAAAAAAAAAGCATTTCATTGTTTTTTCCCAAAGAACTTTTTAAGTTACAGTAGTCTAAAAACAGGACACGGAGGTTTAAACTTTTTTTTTAATGTTGAATAACTTTAATAGAAAAAAGTGTAAATAATTCCAAAAAAATTAAGAAATGGAAAGTATTCCAGATGTTGCCTTATTTAATACTTAAAAAAAACAAAAGAAACAATTCTAAGAACTTCACTTTTCAAATGAATCTTTTCCAGACTGTTACCGTTGAACAAAAAAAGAAATGGAAATGAAACCCGAAGAGGTGGCGTTTTTTTAATGTTGCTTTACAAATACGAAATTTTGATGTTTTTTTTCTCCAATTTTTTTTTTTCTTTACATAAAAACACAATAAATCGAATTTGTTGGGAAACGGAATAAAAAACTTAGAATGGATGTTTTTTGCGTTTCTGAAATGAATGTCGTTATTGAGAAATTAAGGGAAAGAACAACTATATAAAGTTAAAAAAAACTAAGTAATTACTTTGCAAAACTTCATTTTTTTTGCAGATAATGCTGTCCTTTTTCTCAAGCTTACAAAATGCAGAAAAAAAATCCACTAACCTATATAACTGCTGCTGGAAAATAATATACCTACTGATTCTTATGTTCTAAAATTTTTTAACTCTTTAGCAAGCAATGAATCTAGTAACAAACTTTAATTCAACTCTTATGCTAATTTCAGACAGGAAATGATTTATTGTAACTTTTAAAATAAAATGCTGCTTTCTTTTTAAGTTAATTTGATAGAAATTATTGAATGTCTTTTCTAATGAATGATATTTATGTTAGTTTTATGAAAAAATGTTACCTTGTTTGAATTGTGAAAAAAATAATAATAATGCCCTAGTAAATTTTGAATGGATAATTCATTCCATGAATATCATAACGTTTTTGTGACTTCAAAAAAATGAAAATATCCAGCTGTATTGTTAATGTCATCTTACATAAATTTCCTATAATGATTCCTTAATGTAAGAGGAACACTTTAAAGCATCATTGTTGGTCAAAATATCATTTTTTTTTGTATTTTAATTCTAATATTTATGTTCTATATTTTACCTTTAAAAATCTATTATTTCTCCCCTATTTTATTTGTAAGCCTAGTAACAGCATCTACAATATTCCTTCATCATGGATTTTTCTTCCCTAAGGGCCCATTTTGTAAACCAAAAGAGATGTAAAATGTTTATTTAGTTTGCTGTTTTCTTATAGTTTGCAAGAAATATTATACTTTATATGCAAATAAATGCCCCAAAATTAGCACAGTCATCGTATTACTTTTCAATGCGACGTTAACAAGCTACCACTATCACAATCAAGAATTAAAATGAAACATTTAAAAATTGAAGAAAAAATATAGTTGGTAACATATTTTTCATTGCTTATTTTAAATGCGGCTGTAAAATTGTAGTTAAGTCGAAATTGTTTTTAAATGTTCTTGAATTCTTTGGTGAATTATTCATTTGGATATTTACGTACACTCTTGCTTTTTATTATGATTTTATATGCTTAGGAATGATTAAAATTAAAGTGTAGAATCAATGGACTTCAGTTTTTAGGCAATGGATTGAATTGTAATTTTGAGATAAATAATGTTTCAGCCTGTTCTACAAGATTCTTAAAGTTTTAAAATGTTAATTTAAAAACCCCGAAATAATTTTTTGGTAACTGCTTGGTAACATAAATTTTTGATGTTAATATGATTTTTATTTTAATTTATTATATTTTCCCTCCAAATTGCTTAAATGGTCAGCTCAAATTATATGATGATTAAAGTTATGAACTGTGCTCATATTTCAGTCTTAAATCTAAAAGCTGTGATTTTTTTCTTAGACTTTTTCCTTCGAAAAATTTCTAAATTTCTCAGAGAAAACTGTACATTAGATTATGACATGTAACATGTAGATGAATATTTGAGGGTCCTCTTAATTTACGTTTAACTTTTAATTTATCTCACTGACCCTAACTTTATATATTGATGAAGAACAGCCAATTTATCAATGAAAAGAAGAGCAACTCACTTTCTATGGTATATGGTGCTCTAAGGCTTTATAAGAGATAGTTATAAAGACTTAGCAGAAAAACCATTATTTTCATCTCACACAATGCAGTCCTTAAGAGCACGCGTTTAAAATGGTACCGACAACATACACCTTGAATCTGACTATAATGCAGCGCCATGCATTTTACAGAGAAGTCAAGAATCAGAAAGGACATTGATTATCTGTGTACCAGTATCTAAAGATAACCTGGGACACGATATTATCTTTTCCTCCTCAGAGAAAAGGATCATTACGTGGGGGATGTGTAATGGCTTAAACAAGCATTGCGTTCATTGGTGCTAAACCCATGCATGTGTTTGTCAAAGATTTCTTGACTACTATGAGGTACCGAAAAGTGTTCTTAAAGCTCAAAGTTCATTTCAGGGGTGCAATCGGTACTGCATTCCTGATCATAGACGACAATACTGCTTTGCATTGTCGTCTATAAATATATATCTATCTGATAACGGTCGATGATTACCTGAATAAAAAGAATATTCACTACATTGATTGGCTGGCTATCCATATTTCCTAAACTTACACCAAAAGATCTTACCACTAACTTATTACTTTTTAGAAAATATCATCTACTCAGCTATCTGCGAGTACGATTTCGGAGCTAAGAGCTGCATTGCTGTAAGAGTAGGATCTTATACTACAGAGACTTCACAATTGCTTCCTTTTGAGTTTGCCGTGATGATGTGTTTTGTGGTTGTTAGTACGTCCTTTCTCCCTTCTTAGACTAATTTTGTGTTTGTTATCATAACTTAGACTTTATATATCCCTGCATTATGAACTTTACTCATTAACATGAGTACTTTACTTATAATATAACTTTTAAATATTAGATATTTTTCTCTGTTATAAATATATATTCCTCCGATGTTTCATTAAACTATCATTTACTATTTCAGAAATTAGTCATAATGTGCAAATTCTCATAATTTTGCTCCCTAGTATATATATAATATACTAAGAATATATATTTATAATAAGATATATATAATAAGTATATATATATAGTCAAAATGTAAAATTCTATAATTTTACATTCTTATTCTAAAAATACATTTCTGAAAACCCAAAATGCAATAATCTGAGAATAAATATATTTCAAATGAAATATATCTACATCATGTAAGAATTACTTATTATTGTCAGGTTCTTGTAACATAAATAATATTCCTCAATGTTTCGGAACACTTAGAGTCCAAAGATATTATCTTAAGCCCTTACTTTAAAAAAAATAGCAAAAGTTTTGAATTTCTTCATACAATTTTCTTTCAACGGGAAAAAAAGGAAAATAGAGAAATGATGAATTGTCCAGAGCTTTTACGGCACACACCCGATAATGTCGCCACAAGAGCTCAAGAACTGGACACAGGAATTCTTTTGACCTTGCCCGAGGGTTGCTTTCCTGATATTGACATTTCTAACAATGGAATATCCCAAACAATTCGCAACTACTCTTTAGTTTCTGACTCGCTAAGCAAAGTTCTAATAAACAGTGTTTCGCTTTGTTTTCCTTTCATGTGAAGTATTTTATTTACTAACTGTTCTCGGAGTAATTGTCTTTTTTATTTTACTTAATTTTCATTTATAGGTATATGTGTCTAACAATTATTCTTAGATGATAATTTGTGAATACAACTCTTATTAATTTATTAAATACAGGTTTTACTACTACATGTTTCTGCTGAAACTTCGATTCCTTCAATGTTACGCACTTATATCTGGAATTAAGAAAATACATATATAAAAGATTTTTGTAAGAATGATTAAGGATATAAATCCTTTCAATGTTTTGCTATTTTAGAATTTTAAATTTATAACATTATTTTTATGAAAAGTTGGATGAGCCCTGTATTAAAATATGAATTACTACTATCAATATGAAATATTGAACATCAATTACAAATCATGAAATCTTTATTACAGAACTTCTTTTTATGAATGTTTCATCATGCTCTTAAACCCTTTATTTATTTATTTTCAATTTTCAATTTTGAGTAGTATTTTCTTTCTTATATCAGAAACACTATTTACCTGATTAATATCACTTAAGTATTGTTTAATTTTATCTAAAAGAATAAGATTTCAAAATATACTTGAAGAATGTATTATAAATTTTTACCATTTTATGTATACTCTACATAAAACTCAGGGACCAAGCGTTTTCATTCTTTCCATGTTCAAATTATGGTTACAATCAACTTAGAGTTCAATAGATCTGGACATCGAATATTGTTTTTCAAGCTTAAATAAAATTCATTGCATGTGGTAAAGAATTGAACTACAAATTTTAACAGAGAACTTGAGCCATGGAATAAATGAATACAGCAGGTCGATAGAAGATCAATTTATTCGACAAAATGGAAAACACGCGGAGTATTTTCCCTTGGGGTCAAACTAGAAGAACCCTGTTGAAAATGTAATCAAACAGAACTCTTTGAATTTTCGTGGCGGAACATAAAATGAAATTTAAATTCAATAAGAATAAAAATGTTTTCTGTGTGTAGTCTTCTGGTAAAACCTTTATTTGAGGTACCTATCATCTTTTTTTAGTTCAATATACTTAAAGTATATGAGTTAATATATATACTTCGAAGGAAGTAAAATTTTCATTTGAGAACTTTCTGTGCCCATGGTATTGAACAAGTAGAAATTTCAACTATCCTAATTTTGTTACGAGATATTCTTAAAAAAAATATGCAATTGCAACTTAAAAGTTTGATTATCATAACACAAAGAATTGCATGCATTTTCTAATTGCTCTAGTTGAAACTATAGGGTCAACCACAAATAACATGTTTCAACTGAACATACTAAAGACTTAATAAATACAAAATGTATTTAATTGATTAAGAATATACGAACTATTAAAATTATAGATACTATTTTATTATTTCGGAGTAGTAATCTATAAGTTCATGAATGTTGAAATATTGTATACTTCACCAAAAGAAATATATTTCTTTCTACCACTTTAAAATTGCTATAATTTTCAAGGAAATTATTAAGAAAGGAAATTAAAATAACTACACAGAAATTTTAAAATATATAAGCAACATTATGTCATACCAGTTAGAAATAATTCTACATATTATATGACTATATGAAATATCAAAGAATTATGATATTTTTGATTGCACGAATGTACAATCTTTATACCATTAACATGATGAAAGATTTAGTTTATGATTAACCGAAAAAAATGTTTTGAAATAAAATGGCATAACAGAACATTTTTATAACTTGTTATTAGATATTTTGTAACATCATCATAAGCTATATAAATGATATGTTTGGATTTGAGCACTGATTGTTTGATTTGATATGTTTGGATTTGACTTTTGAGCACTGTGATTAAATAATTTTAGTTTGCATTTACCTAAATATCTTAAGAAAAGTTCAGCATATGATTATGTGATGAATTTAATGCTATATTAAATTATGGCAGACGTAATAATATTAAATTGATTTTAAAACCTGTGTATTATTTACTATACCAATTACGGTAAAGGCCTTATTTTTTATTTCAGAATAAAAATAAAGCAAGACAGAAATGTTATACTGATGTAAGCTTTTAAATTAATTTTTTGTTTTCAGTCACAATTATTAACTTTATACATTCATCGTAATACTTTTAGATACTTAAAAGTACTGTAGTTATTAATAATATATGTCGGATTACTGTAATTGTATTTACAAAGGTAAAAAATATATTCAAAGAAAAGTCTCACTTTTATACATTCATATATTGAAATCCTTTTTAGAGAATTGTGTGATACAAGGACATTTTTGGTCTAGTTGTTACGTAATTTATTTAATATATCAATTAAGGTGTCTACATATGTATAATATATAGCCATTTATATTATGTTACGTCTTTATGTGTATAATATATAACCAATGAAGCCAACATATCCACCAATTAAAATAACGAGATTTAAGAATTGAAATTTTCTTTAAGAAAACTTTTAAGACAAAACTCTTTTTATATGTTAAGTAATACTTTATAAAGGAAGGGATAAAAAACCATTTTCCTCTCCAGAATGCTTAAAATGATGTAAAATTTACATCACAAAAATCTGCGTACTTGGTGATTTTTTCACAATTATTTCCAGAAAGAAACTACATTGCATGTCATTGTTGAAAGGTGAATTTTGAGAATACGTTACGGATTTTCTTCCATTGCTGTTCTAATTAAAATACCTTGAAGAACGGATACTTGTGTAGAGGCTTGGAATTTAATAACTAAATTAAGAAGAAAGAAAAAATTATCTTGGGCTGTAATTGTGAACAGTGTTGGAAAAAAACAGTATATCTTCCAAACTGTTATCAGGTATTGGGCAAAAACTGAAGATTTTTGAATATATAGCTATTTTGAATACATAGATGCTGGAATAGCAATTGAGGAATCAATAAGGAGAAACTTGAAATTATAACTTCTCAGCTAACGAAATATATTGCTATGGATATTAATTAGAAGGTTTATATGGAAAAAGTTCAAGATTATTTAATTCTCAAGAAATTCATGGAATTGTAACATGAAGGAAACATCTTATAACCTGAGAAAATCAAAAGAAACAGCTTAATATTGGTACAGAGTTAATCCTACGGATTCCGTTTTTGGAAAAGCGTCATTTATTTACTTTGAGAGCAAAATTATTTTTTTCGGAATTGATATATGTATATATATATATATAATAAAATTTGACGTCCCTAAAACGATGAATTGAAAACTCATAAATATCATTTCTATCGTGAAGTATAACAGATGAATAGTCAAGGTTTGTTGGTCAAAGTTGGATAATAGAGTTGGGAAAGCAACTTTTTTGATGGTAGATTGTATCGCTTAAAATAATTAAACATATTATAAAATAACATGGAGGTACTTCTTGCTGCTTACAACTAAAACACAGTGAATCTATAAGCGTAATGATAATCCAAAACATACGATAACGATTACGAAAGAGAGGTGTTTTTAGAAAATACCTGCATAGCTCGATATCTATCCATATTCGCCTTATTTGAAATTCGCAAGGGATGAACTTGATTGTACAGTTTTAAAATGTCGTGTCCAGAATAAAACTTCCTTCAAAAATACATTTTCGAAAGTTTTGTCCAAAATTTGTCAGATGCTTAATTATTTCAAATTACCTTCTTATTATTTCAAATTACAAGACATGGTATATATAGGATATTGCATCATTGATTCACATGGCCAAGTTACGCGATATTAAATTATTTTAATTTGCATTAGCCTTATGAATTTTTTTTCTTCTAATGCGCATGCGCACTTTTCAATTGCATGAGTGCCATTAAATATGCTCTTAATTTCCTGATTCAAGTACTTGTTTTTCTTCATAAATATATGTAGAAGTAATTTGTATTTCAATATGAAGAGACGTTAAAATTAACTCGAGTTTTATAGTTACTTTCAAAATGCCAATTTCAAGAGAGTATAACGATTTTAGTGATGACTATATATTAAAATTCAGATATTGAAGAAATGAATTGAAAATATATAATCCCAAAATTCTTATGTTTTATTAATTTTGCATTTATTTTTCTTTTCCTTTCATTTAATTAATACTTAAATTTTATTGTAATAAATTCAAATAAATCAACATTTAGATAAGTAAAAAATATATTCATTTTCAACATTAAAATACTTTCCATATTCCATCAGTATCACAGCGTATTTTTCCGGAGTTTGATACAGCTGAAGATTCTTTCAAATGTTGAAAAATTAAAAATAATATTCGTTGAAGCTGAAATAATTTCTTGACAAAATATGAAAAGTCTCGCGCACCAAAGAATGCATTTTTTCAAATGTTGACTTTACATTCATTCTTAGCTGTTACAAAGATGAATGCCTCCTTCATACTTCTCCCTCAAACTTTCTTGTTTTTTTTTTATACATAGCTTCCACTTTATTCTTACAACAAGAAGACACTACGCTTAAATAATGGAAACAGATCGAGATATAAAAGTTTTATTATTAAATCATTAAGCCATTATTTCTAAAAGATCTTTAAACAGCTCGTAAAATTAAGAAGTATTAAAATTTTTTTAACAATTTTCCCTCGTTCTATCATCAAAAAGACATAAATCTTATACTATTTTTTTCAATACTAAATTTATTGAAACAAAGATTGCTTCGATATTCGTCATAATAGTTTGATATAACAAATATGTTTCAATATAAATTAATGAACAATATGCACCACAATAATTAGCAATTAGTTCGAGATAGTTATTATTAAAATTGTTTTATTGCTACATACTAGTAAGAATATAATTTGAAATTCATTCTTCAAATTTTACACTAATCATTGAAATTTAAAATATATTACTGGAATTTTCTTGAAAATCATTCAAAGTTAATATAAATTAATTGAAAATTACAGCAGTACATTTTTCACAATTTTAAATGCGTAATTTCATTTCCTTATACATCCATTTTCAGAAATGGATATTATATTTAAAAAAATGTCATTGAAATTCTGATTGTGTTTTAAAGTAGGAGACTGTATTCTATTTTTAATTCAAAGTGTGTCTTTTTAATCACTCTATAAATCATTTTACCATTGCATATATTGGCCAGCAGAATCATTAAATTCTTATTAAAAAAAATGCTTTAAATAAATCGTTTTTTTTTTTTTTTTGATCCTATCACTACAATTAAGTTTCTATATCCAAACAATGTCGACTTTTAAGCAATAAAATAATAAAACAAACGTTTTTCAATAACATTCAAACTATTAAATTCAATAAAAAAAAAAAAGCAAACTATATGTTATTATATTAAATAATTAAATTGAAGCAAACAATAAATTATTAATTAAAAAATATCTCACATTGAATATAATAATTTTCGCAAAATAAAATCAAAAATTAGCATTCACTAATTTATGACAAATATGACTCACAACTGCGAAAATAAATTATAATAAATATAACTGTGTATAGAACCTTATTTTCATATAATCCTGCATTTCCACAAACATGTGTAAATATGGTGTATGGAGATAATGTATTTTAAATTCCATATGTAAATTTTACCCTTACAGAAATTCTCATTCATGCAATAAACGCCCCAAGTATCTATTCTCTCGAAAAGTATTCTAATATAATATGACGTCCCTGTAAATGCGTTCTATTAGCTTCATCTCATGATATGAGAAAATATTTCATAACCGCTGGAATCTTTTCCAAATCAGAACTGCTTGTCATATGTCAACGCATTATTATGGATAAAATGTTGGTAGAGAAGCATAGGTTAATGGAAGACTTTATGAGATTTATAAACTTCTGAAAAGGGGAATTTGACCAAATGAATAATTCAAGCTCCATTTAAACTAAAATATGATTTACTGTTTCTTCAGTAGAATACTCAGCTTAACTTATTAATATTTATGTCCATCTGAACCTAATGGGAGTTTTATCATTTGATGTGACTTGTTTTGTAGTCTCTCTTTGTTTTTTACTTCATATTCGAGAAATCATATCTTCAAAAATTAAATGTTTTTTCCCTTGACAGTGTTTAAAGTGTTGTATCAAAATCTTGTTTTAAATGTTTTTAGATGACTTATAAATATAGATGAAATTATAAAATTTTAGCATGAATAGGTAATTATTAAAATAATACTTTTAAAAAAGATTCAATCACATGATATTCGAAATTTTGTTTTAACATATGTTGTAGATTTAATATTCTCTGTATTTAAAAAGAGATAAATTTAAAGAACTCTTAACTAATTTTACTAAAAACAAATTTTATCAAATTTTAATGCATAAATAGTCTTATTTGTGATAGATTTCGAAAGCGATTATTTTTCATTCTTTGTTCAATTGTTATGTGTTATTAAAGATTGCCTCTTTTCCTACTTCTTACCAAACTAACTAAATAAATGTTTAGCCTTAAATAGATGTATATATTTATCATTATTTAAAATTATTAAAAGATAATGGCTAGAAATGGAGCCCAATTATGTTTAATTAATTTTATTAGAAAACGTGTATAGTGTCATATTGAATTGGGGATTTCTTCCAGTAAAAAAAAGTTATATATATATATATATATATAAATCACATAAGCTACTAGGGATCTAAAGAATGAAAAAATCGATATTGTTTTCTTGTCATGAAAAAATTCGTTGGTATTAGCTTTTAATTCGTGTTTTCTACATGTTTTCTGTTAAGAAAATTATTAATCTTTTTTTTCTTCATTAAGGTTATTCTTTATTTGTTTCATATAATGAATATCCTTAACTTTTGAGCTTTATTTGATTTCAAATGAAACTTTTGAGAATTTTAATAATATTCAATATAAAATTTAAGATTTTGGTGTATGAATTATTTTAGTTATATCATTAATAGTGAAAAATAATTGAGATTTGCATTGTATTTTCTTTTCTAAGAAAATTTTATTTCCATACGCAGTTATGAAATTTTTCAGTAAAAAAGCAAGCCATTTTAGGATGAAAATAATACTTTTAAAATATTAGGAATTTCAGTCAATTTAGGATTCATGAGATAGATTTTGTAAATTAGAGGAAATATGATTTTTAGTAAAATTGATCTCAAAGAAAAGAGGAATTATTACATTGTAATGAGTAGCTTAAAAGGAATAAAAGAGTATTAAATAAATAAAATTTCTTCAAATTTAATGACAATAAAAATGAGTATTCTTAAAAATGATGCAAAATAACACTTTTAGTGTAAACTCTATTTTAAAAGCTTTTTTGAATAGATACATTAATTTTTTAACTATATGAGGAAAGTTTGTTAAATATGTAATAAATTCAAGAGAATAATTTTTTTTTCTTAGAATTGAAATTTATGCATAAATCCACTGTTTAATTTATAATTCTGTAAGAGGTGTTATTTTATAAAATGAATAAATTTTATGTAAATATATGTTATTAAGTTTTAAAAAAAAAACCATGAAATGTATTGCTTGTAAACTTAGATAAAACTTCTACTTTTTTAAGACAATTGTATGCATTTACATGAATTAAAAATGTTAATTACAAATTAATTGAATAAGACATTAAAATAAAATACATTTCTTCTAACTCAAGGCATGGAAAGATGATTTGTAATTAAATTGTTATAACAGGGATCTTATCTATTTGTAGAACATAGCTAAAGCTTTCAATAAATAATTACTTCATCATTTTTTTTCAATTAATTAATTTATGTTAAATGTTATTCTTATTCAAATAATTTATTTATTATAACATTTAATAATCCACTACAAATTTACAATAATTGTTTGCTATTAAATGTAGTAAAATTTATTTAAAAAAAAAAAAAACTCTCAACTTTAAGGGAAGAGTTTAATAACACAGTTTCTATAAATCTAATAACTAGTTTTAAGTTGAGGTTTCATTTAAAACCTGAAAAACTACAAATTATTATACTTTCCTTTCACTGCTTTAAAAAAAAAAAAAAAAAAAAAAAAAAAAAAAAAAAAAAAAAAAA
>BMAW01106619.1:290272-311590 GCA_019974015.1 Nephila pilipes
TACATAGAAATTGTATTATTGAACATAAGAGTTAATACATAATTGTACATAAGAGTTAATACATAATTGTACATAAGAGAATACATAATTGTACATAAGTGTTAATACATAATTGTACATAAGTGTTTATACATAATTGTACATAATTGTTAATACATAATTGTACATAAGAGTTAATACATAATTATACATTATATAATTGTACATTGTAGAATTACTGCAAAGTGATAGAAAGTCCTCTGTCTCCTCGAAAAATCAGAACACTTTCCTGTAAATTCAAAGGGTCCACGTGTAATCTTCCCATACTAAAATGTACGAATCCATGATTGTAGAGACTGTCTAGCACAAATTTAGAAGGACTCCGTAAATGGTTTGATAGTAGCAAAGAAGATCTGGTGTGAATAAAGTATGTGGAATATTTCTACAATTTAAATTCCAAAGTTGCCAGGGTCAATTTTCATGAACTTATTGTTATTTGTTCTACGTGTTGCTATTGTTGATGCCATTTATCTGGAAAAATTAAGGTCTGTAGAAATGGGGATTACTTCAAAACTTCGTTGGGTAGTCTGCACTTAACCATAGAACTGAATCAGCCATTGTTAGTTTAGAAAAAGTCAATTCACATTTCATGATCCTTGGTTGGAAAACATTCTTATTAATAAATGTACACTTCGTTGCTTTATATGATGACATGTGGAGGGATTCATTGAACGAGAAAATACTTTATTTAATAGCGGATTGAATAAGTCACGTAGGTGAGGTTAAAAAACAACACAAATAACGTGACTGAGACTGCAAATCATTTCATTCTGATATCATACATATTTACTTATCTCCTTCAATATACACCCCTATTTTATCCCTACAACACCCCATGCTAATACTCCATTGTTCAAAACAATAGAAGTATTATTTTGTTAGCTCCTTCCAGAAGCTTACCTCTTTCTCTTTCAGAGTTTCAACGGACTCAAATTGTGTTCTTCTTAATGGAGATTTCACCTTACGAAATAGATAAAATTCGAATGACGCGAGATTCACCGAATAAGGTGCATATTCTAACACTGGGTTGCTTTACTTGATAGAAACCTATGGTCCTTCCATTATTAATTTGTTCAACCGTTATTCTTTCACGAAGTTCAGGTGTAAAGGTAGCAATGTTGTTTTATAGTTTAACGTTGAGGATCCCAGAGAAAGTACACAATCCCATGTGAATAATGAAGAAAAAAATCATCATTGCATAGAATTCTGATTTGCTCTTTAAAGCAATTTTGGTTCTTGATGATGATAGGCTCTTCCATTGCATGGAAAAGGTTTCTGGATCATAAGTAAAAAATATCACAATTCTTCACAGGTTAATAATCTTTAAATGGCATTCAAATGGCTTTAAATGGCATTCACTGCACACACATTTTTGTGAGCTTCTTTTTCAAATGTCAGAATTTTAGGCAGCATTTGAGTACTCACTTTTTCCGTTTTAAATTTGATGTAGAGCTCCTTTATTAATTATTAAATGTTCAGCAATCTCATGAATACTTAATCGATTGTAAAATCGAACCTAATTATCGATTGTTTTCATATTCTCATCCGATTTTGATGTAGAAGAACGACCCAGACATAAAACATCTGTAGCGCCCTCTCTGCCATCTTCAAAAAGGGGAAAACCTTCACCAAAATTCGTGCACGCTATAAACCTTCATTACCATACATACTTTCAATACATTATAAGTTATAAGTCAGTAGCGTTATAAGTTATAATTAATAAGTTAATAATATAATTAATTATAAGTAATTATAATTATAAGTCAGTAGCAGGTTTTCCCATAAATCTATTGCTATATAAATTTATTTACAGAAATTAGTGGTACTACATTCGAAAGAAAAAAATTTCACGCTAAACAGCTGTCGGTTGCAGGTGTTGGGTGCATATGTACTTCTGTAACAGCGCATCCTCATTATTTCATTACCACATTTCGTATGATATGAGTAAAGAGAGTTTCTCGATTTAAAATCCAAATTATTAAAATTTAAGAATCCAATATCATATATATACATATTCCTATCTAACTACATTATTGAAAATGAACGAACTTCATAATTTCAAATTGTAATTTTGAGTGTTTGAGAACCCCATAACATACAGAATAACATCTCAGCCAAAATTTACTACCTCTCGTTTAAAAAATTTTGCATTCCAACAAAGGCAACATAAAATCGGTTCGCAAAGTCGCATGAAATTTAAAATTGTATTCAAATGACGAGATCAGAGCCTCAGCTATTACATCTCTCAATATACTTGCATACTATACCAAGTAAAATATATAAGGATTAACTAGTTTGATATTCTATGAAGTAACTCAAGTATTTTGAACTCAATAGATGAAAAGTTGAATTTCGCAGTAACTATAAAATGTAGTTCTGATACTATTCGAGTTCAGACTGCCGCAAAATTGTTAATCCTACATACCTGGTTTCCATTGAAGCAAAATTGCAAATGTATGTTGCATCAAGAATAGTATTACACTCAGAAAATATTTACACTATATCGATAAAGTGTCTAATACATTTATATATATATATATATATATATATATATATATATATATATATATATGCATGTGTGCGTGTTTGTGTGTGTATGTATATATATATATATATATATGACAGATATTTTATCTTTGCAAAAAACTGGTAAGAAAAGTGTAAATGTGAAATATGTCTGGATATAAATGTACTGTTCTATTCTTGTGGCATATTACGCTTACTCATATGTATAGGAAAAATATCATGAGCCCAAGCTGCATGGGTAAATTTGAATTTATATCTATTTCAAATAATTCCACGCATATTCTACAAATCCACTTTACAAATATTTGATATAAAATTCTCAAGGAATAGTTATATGAATTCTCGATTACGAGTTAGAAAATCAGAATTGTAAATTCAGAGCATAAAATGAATGTAAATAAATTTTATCTACAATTCAATTGTTGTCCTAGCTTTAGTAAATCATATCAAATGTTTCTTTAGGGTTGTACAACAAGCCTTGAAATACGTAATTCTGATTGCATGAGATTTTCTTTTTTTTTTCATCAAACCAAAAAAAAAAATGTTGTTTTGCTGAGTTAAAAGAAATATACTTATGACAGATGATATCATGAAAGAAAAATATCTTTTTATGTGATTATTTATATTGAGAAACTTATTTTTCCAAGAAATTCTATTCAAAATATACCCTTTTTATGAATACTCCTTTCCGGCATTTCAACACAATAATTATGCATATAATTTTTTTGTTATATCACTCGCTTAAAAATGAAATAATATTTTAACCTCACATAGATACTGTTAAATTTTGCTTCTTTCCTATATTTTCCCATTTTGTGCTTCAATAATAAGAATACAATTGAAAAAATGTGTGTGCCTACATTGTTTTCAAATCACATTAATATTCTAACATTCATAAATTAGTGCATGTACACACACTTGCACACACACACACACAACCACACACACACACATATATATATAAATATATATATATATACAAAAAAATATGTTTTTTCTATAAGGATTTATTTTTTGTGTATAGAATTATTTTGGTATTTTCCTTTTCTACCTCAAATTTTTCTTGATACTTGATTTGAATGACCATCTTGTTTATTTTTTTATAATGACCATACATAGCAGGCATTGAAAATGGAAAGTTAGCCTTTTAATGCCAGAAAAACTTTACCAAACTTTCAGTGTTTCACTTTTAACATATTCTAATGAACTATTTCACATTTTACCTGCCTGTTAATTTTCCTGTTTTTTTCCCATATGTATTATATTTTTTGCTTTTGATAGACATCATTAAGTTTTTGGATTGATTATTTGTTTTCTTTCACAAAATATCTTTAAATCGTTATATGTTTATAATTTTTCCTGTGTGGACATTGTTTTTACTATTATTATTTATCTTGTAATATTATATACTCAATATCATTAGTAATTAATATATCATTATATCCTTTCATTACTCTTAAAATTCTATTACTAAATATAATTTGATTTCAATTCAATATTTATTTCTTTTATTTTTACCTATATTTAAATAATTTTGAGTTTTTACTTTTTCCTTTTATGCTTATTTTTATTATATTACTATTCTTATGGTTCGTTATTTCCATCCTTATATACATAAATGTAAAATATATATATATATATATATATATATGGGGGGATGGCCTTTGTTATTAATTATTCTAATTTAAGAATCAAACTTTTAAATTAAGCAAATTTATTACTGATGTTTCACATTTACGATTATTACGCAAACAAGATGAGACCATTTCACAATAACATTTAGAAACATTAAGACAATCTCCTTCAGCGGCTTAAATCATAAATCGTCTTTTTTGATACGAGTCATCAACAAGGGTGTCTTCCTCGTTTCCATGACTACAGTCGACTCTCCTCCAAGAGCGAGCTAACTTCCTTAGCAGAGGCAGTACCCTCTATTATCGGGTTTTTTTTCTACAAACCTACATATATATATATATATATATATATATATTATAATATTTAGTAATATTATTTACTACTATTAAAAGAGAATACTGATAAAAGTTAGTTTAATATTACTACTTTATTTAAGAAATATATTTTTCTATAATAAACACAAACATAATTTACGGTTATTAATAATTTAATTAAGTAAACGATTGTTATATTTCACTAAAATGTAAGAATGATTCATTTATAAATATTCTGATGACTCAAAATTTGGATTTTTTTTCTCTATAATAAATATTTTGACTATTTTCCTTATACAACTAATTTTTTTTACAACTAATTGAAAACCTTTCATGAATTTTAATTTTATTTATAATTGAAATAATATGAACAATTTTCTAGATGAATGCAGAATGTATATGTCAAATCCTCACTTAGCTTTACTTTTAATAGCTACTTTCTATAAGAAGTGAAATATACAAAACAATCTATAAGCAAATAATATTGAAGCTCTCCATTATTAGAAAAATGAAAGTTTTAATGTATAAGCGTTGCGAACACTAAAATTTTAATGTTGCTATTAATGCTTTAAAACTAATGAAAAAAATTTTTTTTTTTTAATTTATGCAAATTTCTAACATTTTATTTCAAAAATAACGTATCAAATGTATGCAAGCGATATAAAATATAATTATCAAAAAGTAGTGTATGTGTGTACAAAATTATTAAACTATATTATTGTAAATAAATAAAAATTGTAGCATTTTTTTTTCAAGTAAGAAAAACAATGCAAATTTGAAGAAAAAAATCTAAGAAGAAAGAAACAAACTTGCATATTTGTTTCCCACGATGTGTAAGGAAACTCACGCTGTGTAATTTCCATTACGGCTCTGTCCAGCTTTTACCTCTTGGTTTCACTAATGTAATGTAGGGTGAAATTTAATTAATTGTTCAGATGTTTACTATCTCCCTTTGAATGTTTGCCAATCAGTTTTGAAACATCAAGCATATATATATATATATATATATATATATATAAATATATGTGTATATATTGTTACGAGAAAGATAATTTCTTTCTGTCGGTGTGCAGAGAGTGAAAATTAAGGTTCAACTCAAAGAATAACAAATAATGACACTTTATTTGTAAGTCCTTAGAACAACACACACATATCATAATTTGTTCCATTACAAATACATAGCACTTGCTCAATTCAGTGACACAGATAAAGGAAGAAAGAACTCTTTTACGGGCTGTCACAATTTTTCAGGAATGTTCAGCTCACCAGCCTATCACTCCTCACTGCAGACAACCATCACAGTAATATTCTGCACTTCCAGGGAAGGATCAATATTTCTCAGTAGACAAACTACTTCTTTTTATTTCCTGAATATTTATTGAAACGTTTTATACATCTTATAATACAACATTTACACCCGACAATATATATTGTAACTATAAAATCTAAATTTATTCCTACTTTAAAATAAAATAAATAAGCAGCCATGTAGAAAATTTCATGCAATACTTAATTTAGTAGTAAAAAAGGCTTGCATTATTTTGTGAATCATTTAAAAATATATGAATGCAATAATTAGTTAATAACTTTCCTATTGCTTTTAAAGTAAACTGATGTTTTAAGGTAGTTCTGTTGGAAGAATAACCTAGCAGTAGCCTAGTGGTCGGATTTGATGGTAACGGATTCGAGACTTGTGGTTTCCCTCAAGTCACTACCGTCGAGTCTTGTTGCCACTAAGGACTCGCCGTGTAAACGGGGAGGATGCATGAAAAATCTATCGTGGATAAGTTCTCCCTGGTGAGGAAAATAGGAGAGGTGGGTGCCAGCTCAGGCATCGTCCTGGTCACTTGACCAAGGTTAAATTTTCACGGTACGTCACCAATAACCCTCGTGTTAGTGTTACTTCTTGTGCGACTTCAATAAAGCCAACCAATAAGAATAACGGAATCAAAAACATTTTATAGTGGTTTCAGTTTCAAAGTCTCAACCGGAAATCGAAAGTCAGGTCTGACATCGTCCTCGTTACTTAATACAAAAATATGAAGTCCTGATCTAAAAGACTCCGTGTGTATCTTTTAAGCGAGCATTAATAGACAATAAATCTCTTAAATTAAATATGCATCGGTAAAAATATCTTCCGCTATGTAATTATCCGCTCTGTGTAGTTTTTAATAAATTATCGGGATTACAGAAATAAGTGATAATTTATAGTATATAAATAACTTTATACACAGATTTTCTAGCGTTCAAAAAATAATCTGCAATGTTGTGCCATTTTTTTCACATTTTTTTTTTTAAATTCCTTTGTCTTTCATCAATTAATTACGTAATTGTTGAACTGAGTATTAAAAATTATCTATATATTTTTATAAAAATATATTATTTATTAGCCACCCAAGAGACTATTATTTTAGGAGGGGCGTTTTCCCGTATCATATCACTTTTCAATTTTTTATCGTTGCTTCAATTTTAATTACATTTAGCTTATATATATATTTAATTTAATAATATATCGTTTCCTTTAATTTTAATATCGAAAAAGTTTACTACTGTCCATTTCTCGATATTTTATTAATTAATTAATTCTTATATTTAATTGAGTTATTTAATAATAATTATAAAAAAAATACAACTTGTATGTCAAAATCTATTCTTTTCAAATTTTAATTCTTCAATTTTTCTTCTTAGTTTCTACTGTCAAATATTGATACCTTACTTAATAGTTTCTTAACTTATTATATTAATAAATATAGTTATATTAATAAATATAGTTACTAAATATAGTTATATTAATAAGTATAGTTACTAAAAGTGTAACTATATTTATTAATATATTAATAAATATAGTTACACTTTTAGATATTTGAGATATGTGTGAAAATTTTTAACATTGGAATTGACGGTTATATTTATAAGAGCAACGCTAACGTGTTCTTATCAAAGTATTATCAATTAGTTCAACTGATTTAACTTTAAAGTACGAGTAAAAATAGATTTGTTTTAATTTGAAACAGAATTTATTACAGTTGCTAAATGATTAATAAAATTGCTTACCACATTTCTGCTAGTAAATCAAAAATTACCATAGAACTTACGGCAATGCTTGTAAAAAATATTTAATTAATTTTATATAATTTCATATTTTGTTTTTTCTGAGTTATATAAAACATTTTACATACATTCAAATTATGTGCATATTACAGTCAAGTGATGTAAAATAATTAGAACGTAACTCGATTTTTAATAGATATAGCTAATTAGTTGTATCCATTTACCCCTTAAATTTTGAAGTAAATTAAACCCATGAATAAACTCATAAATGTAAATTAAATCCAATTATATTCCTATATAGAAACGTTACTCATCTAAGAATTAATGATTAAATAATTAAAACTAGCAGATGAATAATCAGGCAATAAATTAATAGCTAATTTGGAATTTAAGTTATAAAAATATTAGCTCACAAAACACATATATATATATTATGTATGATCATGATAATTAACATAGTAATTTACTGAACCATATGATACTTGACGAACATATGGTTCAGTTAATTATGAATAAGATAAACGCAAATATGCTTTATAACAATTTCGATAATTGTATATCATTATTTTACTTAAAATATTAAATAAAAAAGTACATTGTGTTATTACAGGTATTCATTTATAACATTATTAAAATATTTGTTCTAAAAAAAATTGATTATACGTTTTAGCTTGAAATAATGTAAAATTTCAGTATTAAACTCTTTAATTTAAAAGCAGGGTAGTAACTTATAATCTGATCTTATAATGCTCCCGACTAAAAATACATTTCAATACCTGGGCGTTCAAACAAGAAAAAATTCTTCTTGCGTCGTAACTCTTCCTAAATCCGTACATGGATGTCATTCGTATAAGTACTATTAAGGACAAAATGTCGTTAGAAGAGCGTGGGCTAATGTACGATTTAATGTGATTTATAAACTTCCAAAAGGGAAAATTTGACCAAATGAATAATTCAAGCTCCATTTAAACTGAAATATGACTCTGTGTTTGTGCAATGCGAATATCAATATACCTTATTAATATTTATGACCTTTTGATACTAATGGAAGTTTAGAGAGTTAACATGGCTACTTTTAGGTTTGTTCTTGTTTGTTTGTCTAGTAGTTCTGAATTTATGGTTTTGGGTACCAATTACTTTTGTTTTTAGCTGTAACTAAAAATCATTTGGAAGTTTTGTTGTACACTTGTAGAAGTATTACGGAAGAAGTATCAGAATAGTATTAGTTTTAATGGTTTGTGGGCATACATGGTAGTTGGAATTGAAGAAATGATAAATATATTTCTTGTCTTGTTAAATTTTATCTGTATTGCTTATTATTTATTTTATGTTTTGGGAAAATATTCTGAATTCATTAAGACTCATTAAACAGTCAAAAAAAAATATAAAGGTAATCATAAACTTTTGAAAAATCGGTAATAAAAATTATTTCACAAGCGTATTCCTTTATTCCCATGTGCAATATTACAATGCATTTTTTTTTAAATTAAGACAGCCTAATTGTGCTAAAATTAGCATATTATTGATCTCAAATAAAAATTATTTCATTATATTCGAAATCTTAAAAATAAAACGACAGTTGAATTAAAAGTTGTTATAATTTTAAAGACCAATTGTTGTCATATCGCGGTAATCACGTGGAATTACGTGTTGCCGATATGACGTCATCCCACGCATCTGGCAATGGAATCGGGAATTTACATTCGGCGGTATTTTTCAGTTACGTCATATGAAGTTATTTTTTATTGGATGCCGATTCTTAACTGTCGAGTTGACGGTGTCGAATGCAAATTCCGGAGTATATATAAAGGAGATCTTAGTAGATTGAGCTCTTGGATGCTTGGTTGATGGTAAATGAGTCCTTAGCTGTTATAGATGTTTTTAGATGGTTGGGATGTGATCTCAGATGGCTGTATGAGATCTTATGATGATGAATGAGACCATAGCTATGATTCTGTAGCTTTCAAAGTGTTTTATAAAACCTATGTTTTATAAAACCTAGAGTTTCATATAAAAAGTTCATATGTGTATGCTTTAATATGTTACACCTTTCCATTTTTAAAGCTTGAAATATGAATTTGTTTCATTGTCATGTGAGTTACATTTAACAAAATTACCAATTTAACTACATTAAGGATATGAAATGAATAAAGGTACTTTTTGTAATTATTCCGTGGCTTATTATTTCCCTCATGAAACAGCTAGATTTTCAAAAAGCGAAATAAACTTTAAAATGTTACATAAAAATACTTTCTCAATAGAGGTTATAATTTGTACTACATTCAGTGAAACTTTAACATTATTTTAATACCCCCGAGTCTCTTACTTCATTATATAAAATTTATCAAGTTATTTACTTATGAAAATTCTGATGCATTTTTGGTACTATGATACTTTGTGATATGCCTTACTTTTAAAAGTTCCTTATGCATGTGTGTGTTTTATATCATAATAAAATGAAGTAAAACTGTCCCATTACTTCTGGTCAAATTTCTGTTGTTAAAAGTTATTTTTCATTTTGTATTTTAATAATTTAAATTTATTTTAGTGATTGTATAAAATTTAACAAATGGATATTACTAGGAAAATCTTACACAGTATCCCATTTCATATATTACGTGCTTTTAAATGGCAGAATAGTTCTTAAAGTCTGTGTACTATCTAAATATTTTGACAAAAACCTTGTGTATTAGTTTATGAAACAATGATTATTCTTATTTTAGGAAAAGTATTCCAGAATTTCAGGAAAGTTTAATGCTCTGTGTTGTATAAAGAGACAGCATAATGTTTTAATAACATCAGGAGGATGACTATGTAAACACGTTAAGGAGTCTTAAGGAAAATTCCCTTTATAAAACCAAGCATAGGGTACGAAAATGATTCATCAAATATTTCATCACTTGAAATTCATGTATATAGTTCTCAAGGGATATGATCACACTTGTGAAGGAAAAATATTTTTGAAAAATTTAGCGTAATTATTTAACTAAACGTTTCTCATATCACAGATTGAAATCATTACATTATTGTTTTAAATATACAATTTTTGCACACGTGTCTCAATGCTTTCAAAAATACTAAACATTAACATTCCAAATTTGAAATAATCAAAACAAGTTATTTAGTTCATAAAAGGTTTTCAAACACATAATATTAGTTTAGTTTAGTTTAGTTTTTATTAACGTCGCACTAGATGCAACACGAGGGCTATTGGCGACAGACCTCGTAATTTTGAACCACGGTCAAGTGACGAGGACGACACCTGAGCTGGCACCCCGCTCTCCTAACATCCACACCACACCAACGGGAGGACTTTGGGCCCCGAAATAATTTAACGTGCATCAGCCCCGGCTACACGGCGGGTCTTTAGCTGCCAAGGATCGAACCCGCGACTGAACGAAAATCGCCGGTCGCTAGTCCGCGATTTTGACCACTAGGCTACCGCGGCCCATAAACACATAAAATTACAAAGCTGAAATATACAAGTACTAAAAATTGCTCATGAATTAATTTCTGATAGGAATCACTTTTAAATAAAACCCTGGAAATAAAAATATATTATTAAAATAATAAATATAATAATTTATTTGTAAATCACACTTTATATTTATATTCTATGAAAATAAAGGATTAATAAGAAAGCGAACAAAAATAGTAAAATATTCGTATCTTTAACTAAACATTTGACAAAAAACTAACTCTTGATCATTCTTTTTACTCGGAACTTCCTACTCTTGAAACTCCCACTTAAGCACTTATTTTCTGAAAAGATTATATTAACTGAAAGCAATTTATAAGAAACTTCTACTTGTATTTATTTTGATGACAGTATTTTATTTACTTTCTTTCGAAAATGTTGTTTGCTTTGAATGAATCAAATTTTAAATGGTGTTTATATAGAAAGTCTTTTTAGAATAATTGAAATATATTCACTGGAAAACGAAAAGTAGAAATTTATTTACTTTTGGAAATTCACTTAAATTGATGAGAAAACTTATATATTGAATAAAATATATGTTTAAAAAATCTCAGCGTTAGGAATTAGTTTAAGAATTAATATGTTTCAATAAAAAATTTTGTTTAAAGGGGTTTTTTTTAAAAAAAATATTTTCAAAATAAATAGTAGCATACCTCATATTGATTAAACGTGAGAGTTTGCTTATAAAGATTAAAAAAGGAAATTAGATGATTTCAAAATATGGTTTTCAAAATTTCAAATAACATACTTCTTAACTTTTTTTACTTTTGACATTTGAAATATTAAATTTATTTGGTTTTGAATTAAATTTATTTGGTTTGGTTTTTTGGTTAATTTATATATATATATATATATAAATTATTATTATATATATGATTTTTCCTCAATTTTTATACCTCACTTTCCTAAAAAATAACATTTTTAATATATGTATCATAATCAATGGAATCTTCACATTTACAAAACGTTCTAAGGAAAAATTATGCTAAAGCATTTATATATTTTATTATTTCAATAATAACTTGTATTGTATTGATTGATTCTTAGCTTAACATTTACAGTATTTATTTCATAAAATTAAAAATGATTCAGAAGAATTATTTTAATTTCATTTTTTTATTGTTAGTAAGGCATAGACTTAAGAAATTTTAAAAATTAATAACATAACTTGTTATTATAATGAATATAACTAACAGAGTTTTAATCTGAATAAAGTCTAGTACAGCAAAAAATTAAAAACAGAGTGGTTTTCTTTCATTTTCACGAAAACAAAACTTTTCCTTCTACGTACCATTAATGACGTCTCATTGTTGATAATGTTTACAAATTTTAAAATAAATGTTTTGAATAGTGTAGATTAAATATGTTCTGGTAAAAAAAAAAAACTGTAATTTGTTTGAGGTATTTATATAAAATACGACAACATTTCTCACGCACTATTCGTACTTAATTACAACACAATTACTATATTAAAAATATGACTATATTTTTACGCGAAAATTTTATACATGTAACATTTTTAACTTTACTATTTAAACTTAGAACCTGGTTATTTGTAACATTATGAAAGTACTTAAAGTATATACTTCTAATTTACGGCTTAATCAGGCATTTGTTTTTAATTTGAGGTAAAAATAGTTATAAATTTTTTTACCTCCTAACATTATATAAATGATGGATAAAGCTTCCGTTAATTGCATAAAAATGTAAATGCCTGAAATCACAGCAAACGATGAAATAATTCTATTTTAAGAAACAAATCCCATGTTTAAATTATATTTAAAATTAAATAGCTGATGATATGTATATGCTGCTGTGAAACACCAAAATTAGATAAATTTGATTTTCCTAAGTGAATCTCGACATCTATCAAGTACGTCATTGACACTCCGAATATTTGATTCAATTCTTTTACATTCAGATCCTTACCAGTGTATGAAGACAAGCACATGTAAGCATTGTTGGAAGTACAAAAGTGAATCCTAATTGGCAATAATAAAATAATAATATTAATAAATAATAAATTAATATTTATAGTTAATATTAGTATTCTTCTCATTTCTCATCTAAAACGAATTATTCATAATAAGTTCAAATGTTTTCATCAAGACTGTTACTAAAGCCTTCTCCTATTTTAACATATATCTTAAAATGTTTTATAATAATGAATTTAATAACTACAAGTAATTGCCTGAACGCAACAAAAATGTTTGCATCCAACATTCACTATTCGTGCATTTTGAATGTTGACATTTGGTGGTGTATGTGAGATGTAATAATTGGCAAATATTCCAGATTTAAACCAAAGAAACATATAAAAGCTGACATTCGAATATTACTGGAGAAAATTGAGATTTGCTGATATCGGTCTCTCACTTTCATCGTGACACCCCCCCCATATATATATATATATATATATATATATATATATATATATATATATATATTTGACACAATGGATATATATTTAAAGAGACATGTTTATAAACTAAGAAAAACAATCTCGTACTCTTTAAAATACAGGAAATTCAAATGCAGAGTTATAAGCTTTCTTTAATGTTATATAGTAATGTAAAATTTTAAAAAAATGCAATACATGTGGGGAGTAATTTCATACGTTATTTAAGTTAAAAATGCAATATGTTTTGGCTTTAAGAGCTAAGTTCTATGGAATTCTTCCTAATTCTGAATAATATTCCTTTTCAGAATTCAGGAAAAATAATATTTGCTAGTATTTATAATTATTTTGTGTGAAGACTAATTTGTTTTACAGATGTTAATTTCTGCTCACATTTTACTAAAAGATGTATGCTTTTTCTCCCCACATTTTATCTGAAATTAATGTAGTAAATCTATAAAATGTTATTACTAATATTGCTCTAATATAAATTGGTTTCTAATGATGTGTATTATATAATGTACGCATATTGTTTTTGTTTGGTGATTTTGTTAAGTTTCTGGTAACACTTATTAATTTAACTATCAAAGAATGGATAGACATAATTAGATTATACTCTTAATAACCCAGAAAATTTGTAATGTGTACTTCTATGATTTTTATTACTAAAAATGAGTCAATAATGCAAAAGTAATATGTTCTAAAGAATTTGTTTCATTTAATAATATAAGATACATATAAGGTTATATATATATATATATATATAATAAATCTTTTTATAGCAATAAAATCCATCTTCTATAAATACTCATAAATTAAATAATGTGCTACATTTCTACTAAAAATTTAATTCTGCGTATTTTTTATTCAAAAACACCATGAATAATAATAAATATTTAACAGTGTTTGCATTTTTCATCGTAATTCTACTGGAATATTTAAAAAGTGTTGAAAGATCTCATAAAATGAAAAAAAAATTATTATTAATAAATTTCATGCATAGTTTCGTATTTCCTTCACAACGAACAGCAGTGCTATGTAACCAAACCCGTAGCATTACATAATGTTTTTTTTTTTTTTTTTTGCAATACAATAACAATTTTACTTCTACTACTTTTGAATGCGTACTTTTGTTTCTATAACATACTACACTATATATATCTACTTTTTTTCATACATATGATCAATTTTGTGATTATGATTTTTTTTGTATTTAAACTTTTTTTTTTTGAAAAAGTACTGATTTTCCTCTAGAGATACCTAATCTTATAATATTAAATTATAATTTGATTCATGGAAACTGTTCTAGAATTCTTATGATTCTAAAATCATTTTAATGCTGCCCTTCGTAATCCTGTACAGTAAAGTATCCCATTGAATGTACAGAACTGTTCTTATGGCTCTTCTTATGCTTCAATTGGTACGCATTTAGAAATTTTAAGGAGAAAAAAAATCTATAAGAAATGTTACAATTAAATAAGCAGCTATTTTAAGATTTCTACGAATTATATATTGCTCTGAAGATTTATATATGTTAAACAAAAATTTAAAATGAAAACTAAAGATTCTGAAATATAAGACATTTCATCCATAAGACAAAAATATAATATTTTTGTCTGATCTTTCAATCACACTATAGTTCTCTTGAAATAGATTTTAAGTAACATATAATACACATTTGAAGGAGTAAGAGCTGAAGATTCATCGCTTTTTTTCCCATGGGGTATTTCAAATAGTTTGTTCAGGAGAATCTTGGCTTCGCAACTGATGCATTTATATTTTTTCTATTTCCCGATCTTTCCCATTTAAGAGCTAGAATTTCAAAAATGAGTGAATCACAATTATTTTTAACTGAGATTTAATCTCATGCAATGAATCTGGTTTAGTATTTTGAGAGGGTGGTATAGTTAAAAGAAAAAGAAATGTAGTACATTTCACGTGTTTGGTTATACAACTAAAAATAAAATTCGAGAATGAATATTGAATATTTCCATTGGCCATTTGCATTAAAAATACAATTTGTTTTGTTAAATATCAAAACAATTTTTTAAATTGAAATCTTCGAATTGAAATATTTGATACTTGATATTTAGCATTTGTTAAAAAAAAATGTTCTTTAAATACATTTCTTTCATTCCTTACTATCCCCTAGCCCCAATAGATTTCAGTCTACTGGTATATTATGTTTCAGTGATTCTATACATTCGAACAAATGTTAAACTTTAATGCATTTCAAAGACTTAGAGCTTTTGAAAAATGAATAATATATTTTTGCATGAATGTTTCAATATATATCTTGTTCATACGCAGGGGCTCAAAGCTGTATATAAATCAAAAGAAATAAAATAGGTTGGGAATGTACGAATGCCCACTGGTTTCTTCCCGTGTGACATTTGGAGCGTTTGTCCAGTTGGAATTCTTATTTCTTGTGACAGATTCTTTGGAGTATTTTTCTGCTCCTTGCGCTTCTTTCTCCATGCAATGTGAAGGCTCAAATGTACGAACTGGACCTCTGGCCGTCATTGAAGTTGATCTGTGCATTTCTGAAAATGCTGAAGTTAGACAACTGAAAATAGGGAACTTCTCCATCATTTGTAGGGAATCATATATAAAATATATTATACATTTTATAGATCTAAAAAGATTAGAGTAAGACAATCTTGTGCTTTGAATTATAAGGAATTCGGAATTATTCTTATTGTTCACAATAATCACGATTGATTGATAAATATATTATCTTGCATGAACTGGGTGATTCCAATACTTTTTAAAATAAGAAAGAATTATTTCATAATTTGTTCTCTACACATGTTAAATTCATTTATCACAAGAAAGAGAAAGTTTTATAATTGTTTCTATATAAGATTTTCTTTATAAAGAAGTGAACTCTTCTTTCTTTTTATTTTTGAGGAATTTTTGTTCAGTAATTAAAGTGATAAGTTGTAACTTAAAATATTTCTGAAAATATAACAATCACATTATTAAAATCGATTATATCCTCCTCAGACCCATGGTAAACTTGGACAATAAATTTTAGAACAATTTGTATCAATTGGTTCTAACTACATGAAAAAGTACTGAAAAAATGTTAAAAAATTATTTTTATTTTTATTTTTGAGAAACTAAGTGTCTCCTAGAGGATACATTGGGACAAAGTGACATCATGATGATAATTTAAAATATTTCTTTTAACTTAATTTAATGAGTAATTCATAATAATTAGCATAATAAAAAATGAGCATAATATAAAATGAGCATAATGTAAAATTGGAATCAAAAAATATTCCAATCCGAATTAATTTCGGAAGAATCCTAATTTCCAAAATTTAAATCTCTTTATCTTATACTATTAAATAATTTCTCAATTTTAAGTTGTTTATTATTGAAAACTTATGATTTCCAAAAAACTGTTGTCCGAGAGTACGAGAGTCATAGTTTTTTCTGCTTAATACATTTTGAATAATAATCTGGGAAATTTTAAATTACACATAATTACAGTGATCACTAATTATGTTTCATTTCATTTTCTAACATTTTCAGATTCTTTCTTGTATCCTTTAAATCTGTACATTTCGTGAATTCAGTTAGCATTTAAAGAATATCAATCCAAGCTGAAACAAATTCCGTAAATATAGTTTCAAATCGAGTGATTTTGATAGTCATTGACCTAATGTCTCCTACAGGCGACACTGCGTTCTAAATCAGAAGTGGGAAAATTTGAAAAAGAAACTATTAATGTTATATATATATATATATATATATATAAACAAGTTTAAGAGGAATTCAACAGTGAACAGTGAGTTGAATATTTTTTTATTACATAAATAATAAAAAAATATGAACTCTTAGCGATGCGCAAGTGTATAATTTTCTTTCTCTTGGAAAACACCATTTTCATTTTATCATAAATAAGATACGAATGCGAAATGCTCACTAAAAATCATTTTTTTTTTCAGAACTACCATCTATTAACAAGAAAATTAACTAATTCTGGGTACCAATGGTGCCTTTTATTTAACTTGGCGGGATTTTTTGAAAGTGTTGTTTAGTATCTCCTACAGACCTTGCTGGATGAGGGTATAATTAGTATCAATTCAAGCAAGCTAAGACAATACAAGCTATCATAATAAAGTTAGTTTAAGGATATAGAATAAAAATTTACTAAATGTTATACGATAGTTATTTTTTGTTAGATATTATTTATTTTTCATTGAAAATTGTAAGTCGTAATTTAAAATATCTTTTCATACTATAACAAACACAACATTAAAATCGGTAATATATCTAGTATCAATTTAAGAAAAATAAGATAATATAGGCTATCATAATAAAATCAGCTTACAAATAAGCATTAAAAAACTTACTAAATGTTATTTAGTGAATATTGTTCATTAAAAAGACGAAAACTTCATTGAAAATTCTATTTACATTTTAACTGTTTTGATCGTTTTACTAGTTTCGCACGAAGTAGGAACATGAGAGCTACTGTCCACAAACGTCATGGATTTCAGCCACATTTGAGAGGCTTTGACGATAGCTAAAATATCTCGCATATGAAGATTTAGGTAATTTGTGATTAGACTTACTTAATTAATGTACTCCCACTTTTTTGAATTAAGTAAGTGCATTGAAATTTTATAATATTGAAGAATACTATGGTTAATATTGTACAGGTTTGATATATTTTTCAGTACTTTATAACATAAAATTATTATAAGAATATTTAACTATGTTTTTCTTCTTAATGGAACTAAATCCTTCAAAATAAATACTACTTATTATAGGTATAGAATCTTATTTCTAAGCCATCTATAAACAGACTAATACTTTTTTTCAACTAATAATTTTTTAAACCTATTTAATTGGCATAACTGTTTGCGGTCTTTTAAATTAATCAACATGAAACATAATTTAAGAAACGACTTTTAAATATTAAAATCTTCAAAATTCGAGTTAAAGCCTATTTTTGTTTATTTAAATTCTTTGAAAATCTATACTAGTTGTAAACAACATTATGATATGAAATTTAATAAAAAATATTTACTCAGTTTCAGTTTTATGGCCACGAATTTGATCCTAAATGAAAATAAATATTACGTGTGAATGAAATATTCTTGCAAAGCTAAAGTAATTAATTTTTTGATTCCATTTTGAACAGAGGACCATAAATTATTATTAGAACTAAATTTTTCCGAAAGAATTTAGTATCAGTGGGATTATTTAGTTATTTGTAAACTTCCTGAAATTTCTGAGAAAATGAAGTGTATATTTAAATTACAATAGAAATATGATTTTTCAGTAATTATCGAAGATAAATAAATAAAATAAAGTGATGATTTTTTTTATTGAAGAACAGTTCTCTCGAATGCTTGATATCTATTTATTGTTTTATTTATTTTACTCTACAAATAATTTTGCATTATTTATCTCATTTTTTTTTCCTTTTTAAATAACTTTAAATTTATTCCAAAGCATGTGTTTTTTCAGAAACGAGTTCTGTATTAAAATGTTCTATTCAAAATTGAAAACCGTGGTCCGCAGTAATTTCAGAATTAAGTGATAAATTATGAATTTAAAAAATTCAAAAATATATAAGCCCAAATATATTTGTTAAACCAGAAATTTATTTGTAAAGAAAGTATTTTTCACGGCATCGTAACTCTAAGAGTACATTTAAATAAAAAAATAAGTACTGAAAATAAACTTTTATGTAACTGACAAGAATTATATTTATTATACTTTCATCATAAGCTTTCAAAAAAGATTTGTTTTGAAGTTTTGTTTGTTGGATATTCTAATATGTTTTTGGATTTTTAAAAATTAATTTTAACAAAAATAACACGCTTACTTAAAGGCTCCTATTTATTGAAAAAAATGTTTAATTTGTTATTTCAATACATATAATATTAAAGAAATCGCAAGAATAATGTATTTTTATTCTGTATAACTAAATTCATGTCCGCATGCGCCAGCCTTTCTTTTAATTGCCAGCAACATTTCTATCGCTTTTTAAATTTCATTAGTTATCACACGAATAATACTAATGACAATAATGATAATAATGAAAAATAAAATGAAAGTCACACAACATTGAGGAGGGGGGAATGTTAAGTTATGGAATGTAATTCATTTCAGAGAGCTATATTTTTTATTTTTATTCATTAATTAATTTTCTTTTCGTGATGGAAGATAAATCCAGAACAATTAGTATTAGAACTGTGATATTTCATTTTCACTCCTTTGCAACCAAAACAGTGTTTGTTACGTTCCTTATATAAAAAGATATTCGTATACCTTTCTTACATACTACTCTTTTTATCTGTTAATAAAAGATGAAATATAATTTTTGAATTGTTGACTGTTCAACATGAAGTAATTTAATTTCTGTATTTTTCAAATAAATGTTTAGAGAAAACTTATGACATTTCAAAGGATATTTAATTATATATTAAGGATTAAAAAATAGATATTTCTGTTTTATACGAGCTCTAGAATCATCATAAAAATGACACGTGTGTTTAAATTTAACATTTTTACTTAAACGGGATGTAGTTGCAATCCAAAAATATTACTTTAATCTATTAAAATTACACAATATTCTTTTTTTTTTATTTTTGTAAATTTACTTTGTATGAATTTGTTATGTAAGTGACAAATTGTCACATAATCCTCTAATAAATCATTAAATATCTGTTAATTGTTGTCAAAAATGTATAAAAATTATCAAAAAATAGATAACAAAGTAAAAATATGTGCAGAATATTTCGTGTTTTAGAATTAAATCCTTTCATATTTTATTTATGTCCATGACAAAGGAAGTATGCATTATTCATAGAAGTGTATTCAGTTTTCAAGCAGAAATGTTTTTAAGATATTATACAATAAATATTAGGTATGCTTTGCAATTATACTGAATTGCAATAGTTGAGTGTTCACAAAAATTTGATTAAATAACACCTGGAACTACATTCTGATCTTATATTTAAAAGTCCAACCTCTTTCCAAACAAAGGAAACGTGATTAGGCAAATTAGATGAAATGATAATTATAATTAGATAAATTAAGATTCCCGATATATAAGAGAAATATAATTAAGATGAAAAAGAGGCTGATGATAACGAGAGGTCGGTAGATGTTCGAAAGAAAAAAAAATATAGTAAAATTTCATTTATTTTATCGTTTGAATTAAAATTGGTTAAAAGTGATTCCTAATTAGAGGAAGTAGTAGCAGGATTCAAATCACTCTTTTGCAAAAGTGTCATATTAGAAATGACAGAATTATATCATGGTTATAAGATATAGCATAACTAAATCATTCTAAGTAAGAAATAATATGCTAAGAGTATATATATATATATAATTCCATGTTTTAAATATGAATTATGAATGCTTTGATTTAAACATTTTGGCAACACACGCACACACACACACACACACACATATATATATATATACATATATATATATATATATATGTGTGTGTGTGTGTGTGTATGTTTAAGTGTCTTAGTGTAAAAAAAAAATCAAAGATAAACAGGACATTCAACATACGAACAAGCTCAATCCAAATGATTATGATTCTATCTATATCCAGTTAAACTTGTCTGATTGCACGCAGCATTAGATGAACTCTTCTTCACCTTCTTTGTTTAACCATATATGTTCTATCTCTCTCTCTCTCTGTCACTCTGATAGGTTACTTAATGTAGCGTAATTAAAATACCATGGTAATAATCAAGTTATATTTGCTTTAATTGATATTTCCGTTAGAAGGATATCAAATAAAATAAAAGAACTAGAGTAATGCCTGAAATGGCTTAGGATCAAATTGAAAGAATGTTCTCAGTATATGATTGCTTTATGTATAATTACACACA
>BMAW01106619.1:312893-351564 GCA_019974015.1 Nephila pilipes
TATATATATATATATATATATATATATATATATATATATATATATATATATATATATATATATATATATATATATATATATATATATATATATATATATATATATATATATATATATATATATATATATATATATATATATATATATATATATATATATGGTACTAATTACTCTCGAAACATAATGTGCCAAACACAAGGTAAAAATATTTGATTTAAATCAAGTAATTTTAATTAAGTTTGTAGAAACCATTAATGTATGAAAACAACAGTAATTTTTTCGATGCAATTATTGTTATATTAAAAAACCCTTTATCGTTTCAAATGTGGAAACATTTCGGTTGGGGAATTTCCTCCAAATTTGTCAAAAAATATTAAATGATTTAAAAGGGTTTAAATGTTCAGCATTTATGTTCCGCATTCAATAATGACATTTCTAAGTCAAAGAAGAAACAAAATGTTTATTCATAGAAGAAGTTTCTCTCAGAAGATACCAATGTGTCAATATCGGGTACATAATAAACGTGTTAGAACTACAATTTTTCTTCTACATGAAAATGAGTTCAAAATGAGAAATGATATTAGTTTTACATGATACAATTTATTTTCTCTTTCGATATTCCATTATTTCTCCAAGTGATTCACTAATAGCTAATTTAATTTAATATAAATATTTGAAGTATAGAATGATGGGAGAAGTTTCCCTCGATATATATTGAGGTCCAATAACTATTGTCTCATTAGCCTTGATACTCGCGTGGGAACGTACACAAAAAATGTTAATGATATTTTTTGAATAAAAATTGGCAGGTTCAGTCATGATTGTACATATCTCTGAGAACTTCGTACTTCCAAGTGCGGTCAAAGATTTCTTGAATGTTGAAAAAACAGAGAAAATATGCTTATTTGTACTCATATATGTGATACCAAAGCGGCTAAGTTATGAAAAATATACCTGTTTATTGAAATCCACTTTGAGATGGTGAAAAAAACTTGCATTTTGCTCCAAAAGTTACATAAGAAAACCATGTACTGTAACGTGGTATTTAAAGTGGTATTAATAAAAGTATATTTCCAAGAAAAATGAAATGTACAATCTCACTAGATTCCATTATAAAATTTTTAAAGAAGTTAGAGAGAAAACTAATATATTGTATAAATATATGAATGTTATGTGTTTCACTAACTTTTATAATTTCATTTTTTCTAATTCTTCTTGAATTGTGGAATAACCTATTCACTATCGGAGGGAGAAAAAGAAGTACTTCTCTGGGCCCTCGGCTTCTTACCGCAGAGTGTCACGTTGTGCCCAGACGATCTTAGATGGTAAGCCTATTTCGCGAAAAAAATTCCTCTAAAATCGGTTATTCATTTCAATATTTTCGTTTTTACATATTTTATTTAAAATGCATTACATTTAATATATACGAAAAAATAAGAGATTTAATCGAAAATTGTATATTTTTTACATAAAATTATTAGATAAAAAATCATATCTTTTAAGAAAATACAAAAATTATTTACATTTGTAGCGCAAATTTCATGGTGTAATGATGTACCAATTATGGAATAGTAAGATATAAAAAAAATGAATCTTATTTTGCTCTATGGTATTTTGATATAAAAAAATCTTCAATGCATAGTCCAACGTCACATGTCTTACACACATATTTTGTCGTTTTTTGAAGCACCACGAAAGATTGGGAGCAAAGGGCATAACTTCTTCATCCCTTTTTTCCTTTAATGGCTATGTACAGATTTGGATTATTTCCGCTAAAATCCCGGTCAGATTCATTCATTAATTCATGAATCTGAGTATCAGATAAATACTCTCTTTTCATCATGACTCTCTCTACAAATGAAAACCACTCGAATAAAACGAACAGCTGAGAGCATCTGCTACCAAAAGCCTTACCCTTATAAACATCCATAAATTATCATTCGAACTTCCAAGTAGCAAGCAAGAAAGAAAAAAAAAAGACGTTAGCGAGCGCACCCTTTAAATCATGCCATTACATTTAAAGAGCAAAGCCGCAACACTTGATTTTAACAATTAAAAAAATAAAATAAAGCGTTATCATCAAGCGTATCCCTATCGACTCGTTGGTCTACAGCAGGCAATCTCGGAACCTATCTAATGTGATATGCTGGGCACAGGAGAGCAAACGCGAGCGTATCGCATGTGATACGCTGGGGGTGAAAGGGTTAATGCATTTTGTTACCCGACATCTTTGGTCGCAATCATGACAATAATAACGTGTTGATACATCACTCCTAACTAATTATAATGCTATATGATAAATGTGTGACTCTCTAGTTTTAGCTTGTGGAAGCTCTCAGTTTGTTGGAATAATATTCTTGGAATAATTAGGTCAAAAAATCACATTTTCAGGGGTTATAAAGTTAAGCATAAAGAATCTTTACATCCACATGTGAATAAAAGAAATAGTATATATACAAGTTTTAATTAATGTAAAATATTTATTGTTGATAGATATCAATAAAGGTAAGCATTAAAGAATAATGCTTTATTCTAATTAAAATTAAACTTCTTTTATTTTATATTTGGATATGAAACAAAATCTTATAATAGAATAGTAAATTATGCTTACTTAGAAATTAATTTAAAATCAGCTAAATATTTTAGATATAAATATTCCTTTCACTAATTTGTATTCTTGTTTTATTACTCTCAACATTTTTATAAAATTGATTCGATTTTAAATAGAAAAATTAAATCATTTCGCATATTTAACGAAACTATTTTCATTTTTGTATTAGGGAAAAATTTATAATGTAATGGAATGATAATTTATTTTTCATATTCTTGAAACTTGTCAGAAAATAATCATTTAATGTTAAGTTCAAAGTATATATCATATAGAACCTTATTATGAAAATATGGAATTGGAATCTTATGTGAATTGATATGCATTAAATTCTTATTTTAGGAATGAAAATGTTTCACAGTATTTCACATTCAAATTCTACGCTTGAATCACTTAATCCACTTAAAGTATTAAAACGTCTTCCAATCTCAGAAAGAGGCATTTTGTGTACTGACTCTTTGGAATTTTCCATCGTGTTTCATCTTTGGAAATCACCTTTCTCTGCCTCTAGGGAATAATGAAACATTTAAAATACATACCCTTTGTCAGATTTAACGATTCATTTAATAATATTCTAGTTTATCCTCTTTCACCTGAGACGATTTTCTCTGTTCACATCATAAGTTAGAAATAAAATTTTATCTATAGGTTTAAATAACTACCTACTGATTTATTTTTTAACGAGATAAGCGAGTTTCTATATAGCTGTTAATTTCATACCATTGATATTTCTTGTAACTAATACAATATAATTAAAATTAGTTTATCTCTTTAGAGAAAAAAAATTAAAATTTATCTCAATATCCATGTTTTTTTTTTTTTTTTTTTTTTTTTTTTTTTAAATTTCTGTTGTGCATCCTTGACTGAAAATAATAAATAAAAGATTACATTTAAAGTATTCATAGTAAACATGAGCTAATTACTTTTTTCTTCTAGTACATATGTCTGGATTGCTTAAAAGCTTAAGATTATATATTTATTGCCTTTACACATTTGAGTGGCCGCGGTAACCTAGTGTACATGGTCATCGAGTCTCGACCGGCATTTTATTGTTAAGGCTCGGGTTACAGTCCATGATGAATCTTAAGATCCACCTTGTAGAACTTATGATGCACAATAAATCTGGTCGCGGTCCTTCCGTGATGTGAAACTTTGGATAGGGTGATGTCAGCTCAAATATCATACTCAACAATTGACTAGAGATTGAAAATTACAAGGCTCTTCGAAAATAGACCTATTGATGCTTCTCAGTGCAACATTAATAAATAATCATTTCAAACATACAGAGAAATTATGTAATTTTGATTAAATTAACTATTAGAATAAATACTGAAGCTTAAAATTTAAGAGTGGTTATTTTAACTTTATGAGTTTAAGAATTGTAAATGAAAAAAGTTAAAATGTATATGAAAGAGAAGTGATGTAAAATAAAACTGAAATTTAAGAGATTACAAAAGTACATATTTTTTCATCTCTAAACTGAAGCCTATTTAATGATTGATCGTAACAGAACAAATATTCAAAATTTGAATAAAAATTGGAATTTGAAATAAAATTTGATTTCTTTTACTCTTGTGAAATATACAGTAAAACTGTATTAATTTTAATCATGAGACATTTTGTTAGATCCATTCTTTATTTTTCACTACCTAGTTGCTTGTTAAATTTGATGTACTTTTTAAATCCATCAAAAGGGTAATCTGTATATAATAAAATAATTGAAAAAAATGGTATAAAATTCAAGAGGAGAAAATATTAGATCTATGAATAGAGTAAATTTTTAATTATGTATTTAATATTAATAAAATGTTAAATAAATTATTTGAACATTAAAAATATATAAATATGAAATTAAATTTGAAGTTTATTGAAATTTTAACAAGAAAGTATATCCTGTTAAGAGCATCAAAACATGAAATGTTTATATAAAAACTACATTTACCTCTTATCATGTATAAATTTAAAAATAAGAACCTTCTTAGTTTTATTTTATTCAAAGATAAGAGCTTTTTGATGTGATCTTTCGGGAATCATCATATACAATTTTGATTAAAATATTTATCATGAAGTTTAAAAAGGTTAGCAAAATAAATACAAAAATAAATTCTCATATTATATTTAGTAACAATTTTTATATCTTAAAATTATTTTATTTAATAAACTAAGCCAATTCTCTTACTTGTCTAATTGTACAAAAATTTTAATGTGAATAATCTACAGTACTAATATACATAGTACACAAAATTTATATCTTTTCCACATATTCCTACTAATGAAACACAAGTTCTAATGTCAGACATAACAAAAAAGTAACTATGTCTGAATGCAATGTTAAATAAACTAACCAATTTTAAAAATATATTTAAATATCTATTATTGTCTTTAATGACATATAAAACCTTTTTAACATTTTTTTCTGTATACATTTCTCTCTCCTTGTGAAGTCACCTTTTCACTTAAGATGAATACACATGTTAGAACAATTTAGAATATGTTTAATCCTAGATCACTAGCGTGCTTAAACATGCTGCTATTACTAGAGATACGTAAAATTTGCGTGCTCAAATAAAATTCGTTTCATTTGCTCTTATAATATTAATGTCGTTTTAAATAAAATGAAAGGCATTTTAATTACCTTTAAAATTTAATACAATCTAAATAATTGAAAAATAAATTTAAATAATGATTAGTTGCCAATATTAATTAATAAAATTTTAGTTGCCAACTATTATATGTCTATACAGAAGGAAGAAGATGACTTCTGGTGCTCTCCACATATAACTTTTCCACGTTTGCAGTGGCATGTTGCTTTATACAGAAAAAAGTCACATCAAACGTTACTTTCGTTGACAAATAATTATCTTGTAAAGCTGAAGTTAGAATTAATATTCCAAACAAGGCATTCAGTTTATAAAGATTAACTTTATTTTGGGAATCATGCATAAAATTTGCATAAACTATCTTCTTTCGGTGTATTCCTGTGCTTGTGTGAGTAAGTATTTCTTTCAGATCAACATCGGAAAAAAAGAAATTATAAAAATAAATTGATTCTTAGCAAATCGAGCTCAGAAGCTGGACCTGGTCTAATATGAACAGTAATTTGGGAGCTAGTTTTCTGTTCAGTGTTAACATTAATTTTCGTAACAATTTATTCCATTTATTAAGTCAGCATCCAAAAATATAAAATGATCTAGTTCATTTGTATCCTGAATATTTGTACTCATTCTATTTTTCGTTTGAATATGTAATTCAATTTTCATTTTTTACATTTGTCCAAATCAACACTGCAATCAATTTTTTGTATATGGGAATGAATCATTATATCAGTATCAATCTCTATTTTATCTCCGAGATTATAATTTCGATGAACATCCCTGTCATCACTGTCTTCAACAAATTCACCGTTATCACCAATTTCACAATAACCAGTTTCCAAAATCAATTCTTGAATTTCTTCATCCGTTGCGTCATTTGGACATTTCTACAAAACAGTATGAAATAAGAATTGGAATACTTTTATGTACTTAATTATAAAATTTAAAAATTAAGACACTATCACCAGGACTATGCTAAAATTACGTGTTAAAACGTCATGTATTACTACCGTAAAATTCATGTGGTGCGTTCCAGCTCATGAAGCAAGAAAAATGAACCGTCAACAAGAAAATCAAACAGCTTATCATGCAGCTAACTAAGTGAAGCCTCGAAGGGCATAAAAGAAACAATAAAATAAGGCCGCAATTAATAGTTACCCACACTAGTGCTCTAGGGTGAAACTGATATTATAAGTAATTATTTTTTTCTGAAAATCATTATTTTTTAAATAAAATGTTTGATAAAGTGTGAGCTAAAGAGACCTTCGACAAGGAAAGAAATATCTATAAATTTCAGTACCTTTCTCTTTTTAAAATGAAAACAGCAGAAGTAATATTTTAACATTGAGAATTCTGTATAATTTTGAACCGGATTATTCAAAGAAAGTTACATTTGTATACATAAATAATTATACATGATCAATAACTATATTTATATTGTAGGCAGTATACGTAGTCCATAAAATATATCGTATATATCATATTTTAATATTTAAAATTTGCAGAAAATAAACCAACATAGCATTCTATACAATTAACATACTTGTGATTTACGAAACTAAATTTATTGAAAATTTAAAAAGACAAATTTTAGGATTCAAATTCCCCATAATTTTATAGATATAACGCATAATACTTAAAATTTCTGAATGTTTTCTAGAAAAAAATATTTTCACTGCACAGAAAGTAACCACATTTTATATGTAATATATGAGCACCACATATAAAGGACATTTAGATGAAAATATTCCAGGATACTATAAAACCAGAAATATTTTTCTATGACATTTTCTATTGCTTATAAATAATAAATTGAATTTTTGTACATCAATTAGTACATTCTCAGAAAGAGGACCGTTACGGAATCAGCAATGCTCTATCTACTTTCTGACCACAAAATCCAAAAAGCAATATTTCAGACATTATAGAACCTAATTTAGTGTAAAGTAAATTTGACATAATGTGGACGGTTACAAAATGAATTAACCCTTTCGCAGGTTGTAGCTAATACGTCTAGCCACACACAAACAAATTTTTCTCTAAGCGGGAAGTGGATAGATATTCTAGTCACATATGTTTATTGAAACAGATATGCATAAAAATCAATACTTATGGCAGCACAACATTTATTTATCCAATAATGTCATCTGATAGAGTTCTGAATTTGGTCCTTCTACGCAGAAAGCAAGCAAATTGTATTTTAGTTATTTTCAAAAAAATATCTGATCTGTACTAAATATTTTGACAAGTCAAATGTATATGTGACTTTCACTTGAATAAACTTAAAAAATGCCCAAGCAAAACAATTAATTTTATGATGTTTCTGGAAAGTTTTAAGTTTTGAAGAGAGTCTAGCAACCACCCGCTTGGAGCATTTAACATTGACCTCGGAATTATCCATTCTTCCTCTATTCGAGAGCTCAATCAGAATTACATGAGTCTGCTGGGGTAGGGAAATATAAATATACCTTATTTACAAAATGTGTCAAGACGGGTATTGGTTTGAAAACCTTTGAGCATAGCTTTTCTATGTTCATTTAGAATGTTTTATTGAGACATACATGATACTCTAATTACTTTGTTAGTGTTGATAATTTTAAATTTTTTACTTAGCATTGTACATTTATAAAATAATTCTACTTCATTATTTTATTTTTATCTTGGGATCTAACTTTATTTCATTTTCATTAATTTAGTAAACAATGTGTAGCAAGAGCTTATCTGCATACAAGGTTCTTGATATATTATAATAAGAATATAGGGTCGTCTGTTCAGAAGATATGCTCTTACACAAGAAAAGATGTTAATCGCTATCTACGCCAGTGCCAGACCTGCATTGTACCATTGTGCCTTCAAGCAGTTGGTCTTACTTGTTTTGAAAAATTTCCAGTAAATAAGTCATCGAAATTTATTGATTGATGTATTTATTTCCAAAGTAAAATTTAGTACTACGTAAAATGTGAATGAACCTTATCTTATAATATATGGTTAATTTGAATATATCTTTCAGTAAATACAAGAGTGATGAAAGTACATACACTAAGGAACAAAAAAATTAGCGCACCAAGAAATAATTGTGGGATAGTAACGAAACTTGGCAGGAATGTACATGTCAGGAAGATAACTATACAAATGATTAGAAATGCAGCGTGATTGCGTATTATGTATAGCTGGTACAGGATGTTTAACGTCGTTCTCTGAGGAGTATAAAACAGGTAATCAAAGCTTGTTTGAGTGTGCTGAATCATTTACAAAGGAAGAGCTGAGGTAGACATGCCATTACGCCATTTTCGAAGACAATATGAACAGCTGTCACAATTTGAGAGGGTGGGGAATCATTTGCATAATGGAAGGTGGGAGGGCAGTTAGGTGAGTAGCTCGTCAATTAGGCTGATTGTGTTTTGAGGAAGTGTTGGGACCAGTGGATCCTATATATATATATATATATAGAGAGAGAGAGAGAGAGAGAGAGATGTCATTTACACGAAGACCAGGCTCAGGACGCTCTCGACAGACCAGAAGAGAAGACCACCACATTGTAAGAAATGCACGCATAGAGCCAACTGCTTCATCGGCCGCCATCCAGGCAAAGGTAGCACCTTCACTTGGGGCCCCGGACGGAAGGACATTTGGGATCGCGGCACCCATTACGTGCTGCCCTTGACGCCCACCCATCGACGTCTCCGTTTGGAGTGGTGCCGCACACAAGGAAAATGACCTTCAACGGAATGGAACCAGGTCGTCTTTAGCGACGAATCCAGATTCGATCTCAGCAGTAATGACAATCGTGTTCGTGTGTGGAGACCCCGAGGTAAACGCCTCAATCCTTCATTTGCTTTACAGCAGCACACCGCTCCCACAGCTGGTGTGATGGTATGGGGTGCCATTGCCTGCAATACAAGGTCACCCCTAGAATTGATCCGTGGCAACATGACAACCCAGAGGTCGCTATACAGGGGGTTCAACTGGGTATAAAATCCTCCGTTCTTTTGCCTTTTTCTCTGAAATAAATGATCATTTTTCTTTGAATTACTTATATCAAAGTAGTTATTATGAAACACATCAATCAATAACTCCCGAGACTAACCCAGAGATGGTGCTCGTAGTAAACCAGTAACCAGGTTTTTCTAGAGTACTAACCTTTGCTTGAAACGTGTCAAAATTTTAAGTCGATCGGACCAGAAACAGCTGAACAAACAGGTCTAAAGATTTCCAAGCACGAAAATCTAAAATTTATGCACATTAATAAATTAAATTGTTATGTTTGCATATAAAATATTATTCAGTATACGCTCATTTTTACAAAAGCTTACGCACAAAGTAAAAGTTGTCTGAATAAAACGAAATTTTACATAAGTAATAACAACGTTGATGTAAGAAAGTTATTACAAAGGAAGAAGCAAAATGATCATTTATTGAAGGAAAAAGTACAAAAAATAGAGATTCTAGTAACTTGTTGTGCCACCTTTAGCATGAATACGTGATTTGATACGATCCGACTTTGAGGCATACAAGTTCGTATGATATCGTGTGATATCTCGATCCACAGCTGCTGTAAGCACATCTTTAAGCCGAACAAACTCGAAGGCTGTCTAATTTGATATCTTAAATGATCCCAGATATGCTATATAGGTGACAAATCTGGGGATGGAGCAGGCCAGGTAAGGGTAGAAATATAGCTAATGCACTCCTGTGAAACCTTTTCTGTGTGTGTGGGATAGCATTGTTTTATTGAGAAATGAATCATGGAAGCCCTGTCATGAGTGGCAACACTTGTAGCAAAAGAATGTCACAAACGTAACTCTGGGATGCCATGATGCCTTGGATCAATATTGGGGGTGACCGTGTGTCATATGCGATTGCATCCCATACCATTACTCCAGTTGTCGGGTGGTGTGCTGCTATGCAGAGAAGGAATAATTTAGACGTTCAATCCGGTTCTCCGCACAAGTACACGATTGTCATCGCTGCACAAATTGAATCTGTATTCCTTGCTGAAGTTGACCTGATTCCATTTGGTTGCTATCGAATCCCTTCTAGCGTGGCTCGACTTCAAATGGAAGTTTCGGTGGGTAGTTGTCAATGGCAGTACAAGAAATAAGCACCGCAATTGCAATTGTCCTTCAACCATGCACCTTACGATAGTACGGAATGACACAAAGTTCCGGAATGAAGGAATTACCTGTATATGGATGGTAGACAACGAGATAGTTGGCTCTCATGCGTACGTTTTATGATATGATGGTCTTCTCAACCAGTGTTCTTTTGAGGATGTCCTGAACCTGATCGCCGTGTAACAAACCTCTTTCTTGTACTCTAATACCAATATCAACTCACAATAAAAAAAGAAGGATCTAGGTGGGGAGCTACTCGATGAGGTGACATCGGTTTCTATCATCCTAATGATTATTTCCCCATAGAAATATGACACCTGCTCATATTGTCTCCCATGGTGGCGTAATAGCATATCTAATTAAAAAGTGTCCCTCTGCAACAAATTAAATACACGCTAAGAAGCTCTGCTTACCTATTTTAATAATATAAGACAAAGGAAGATCAAGGTCCTCTGGTTGTATTAAGCAATACGCAATGACACTGCATTTCTTATAACCTCGCAAATCAGCTAATTCGCACCTTCATGATGATTTATGATGATATTCAGTATATATATATATATATATATATATATATATATATATATATATATATATATATATATATATATATATAATATGATCAAGGAAAACTTCTCAAAATATATTTATATGAATTAGACTTGAACATTATAAAAACAAAAACAAGCAGAAACAACAGCAACATAAAAAAGTGATTTCTCATTTGATGGTAATCTTGAAGTATTGGAAAAAAGTAAATTGTATTCCTAATATAATTTAATGTTTAAAAATGATTTGTATAATGTTGTTAACTGAGAAAGTAAAGGCTGAGATGATTTAGATTATTTCTTTTTTGTTTTGAAATTTTTTCATTTCTTATCTGTGAGCAGGTTTAAATATACGTTTAACATAAGTTTTTTTATTAAAAATATTAAAACAATATAAAGAACAGTAAAGCATAATTAATTCGTCTGAGAATTCAAATGTTAAAAATTTGTTATCTATCATTTAAAAGTAACCAAAGTTCAATGGTGATATTTGCGTAGTAATTTGAAGATTAAAATAATAAATTTATTTAGCCAAAATATATAAATGAATAATTTTTGTTTTCTTAAAAATTTCAAGTATTTTTCATAAATAAATTCATAATTGTATAGACTATGCGGCATACGTATTCACACAATTGTTAAAATTAAAAGAAATGCACATTAAGTTGAATTTAAGAATGATAAATGGATATAAGTAAGGAAATATAGTACGGATACATATTTAAATATAGAAAAAGAAATGGTTCACTCAAATTCGTTTATATACACGCATATTTTTAATAAATCTCATCATACAGGGATGTCCCAAAACGTTTTTGGATATCAAAACTGAAATGAGTCTAATGTATTTGGTCCCTCCTCACAGGCAAATACATCGTCAAGTAGTGTAACAAGAGTCAGTTGAGAAGTCATTGTTACGAAATCATACCGCTCCTTCAGCAAGCCAATTTTTATCTCAAGGTTTTGGTTCTTGTGGAGGTTGATGACAGGGAAGACTATTGCTTTTCCAGGCGTTCCAGTATGCTCTATAAAGGTTGCTCTATTAGGTACATGTATATTAGGTTGTCAATCCGCGTCCTTTCTTTCCAAGTAATCATTGACCTGCACTGAACTTTTGAGGTCTGTCGTCCATTAACTAGAACCCCTAAATTACCAACTATGCCCCTGGAAAAATTGAACAAAGACTATAAAGTTTTCCATTACTGTAAATTCACAGCAGTCAAATGTATGCAGGAGAAAGATGGAACTAACACAATGTATACTTGAGTCTTATTACAGTTTTTCTCACAGTAATGCCCCAGTGAGAGGAGGATGGTAATGTGTATCAATCTCTCTTTTCTTACGTGGTGTAGAGAGTGAAACTCAAACGGGTCTTTAGGCATACAGCCATATTTTTTTAAAACTATGCGGACTACTAAAGACCAAAATACGGCTTCATTTACAGCATATAGTTCCCAGAACGCTATACAGCTGCAGTCAACGCTGAATATACCAAATAATGATTATCATTCATCGTGGATGAACTTCGCTGAAGATTCTAAGTTTTCTCGATACGGTTCCATTGCCTAGAAGAGTTGGAAATTGCAGTTGACACTGGGTGTCGCATTTATCTCTTCAACCACCATTGTTTCTGAATGGATAGTCTCAATCTACAGATTGACATTTTCCATCTTATTCAAATCCATCTGTCGTGGTTATTCATTTTATCTGACATACCCAGCCCTTGCAAGAAATGCGACGAATATTGCCAGATGACGGTGTTTTGTATATTGAAGAGTTGCAGAACTACTGGCACGTTATTTGGAAGCGATCATTTTGGAGGAATTGCTATCACTAATTTTCTAAATCTGCAGATCCTCTAATTCATTATAAAGCTTGAATATCATGTTTTTTATGGTACTTAATATATTTGCAATGTTAAGGTAAATTTTCAGGAGTCACATATATATATTTTTCTTAGTATTAAATATTTTCTGCACAGGACTCAATTCCAATGGAACTCTTAAGCCTTTCTTTGAATTATAATACTATATATATTTAAGACTTTATGGATTCTAATGATTTGGAGCTCTTTTTTCTTTCAAATGTCAAGCATAAATTTTTATTAAATTATTATACATTTTCTAAATAAATCATGGATACTTAATTTTGCATTTTTCATTTCAGAAATCAGTGTTTTAAGATGGCGCAAAACTTCCATGTCGATGATAAAAAGCAATGCAGGATACAAAAATTGTTCAACAAATATTTTATTGAATATGAACAAATCTTTTTTAAAAATAAATAAATAGCTTGGAAAATTAAAAGTCAACTTTACGATTTTCATGATAAATGACATTTTTTTGTTTAAACAGGGATTGTCTATTCTAAGGCGTACATGTTTTTAATAGAAATCATTTCAGTGATTTAAGAATTTAAAATATTTCCAATCAAGTTTAATCTATTCTTTTACCAGAAGTATAACTTCGTATACTAAGTAAATCTTAATTTCGAACTTTAAAACATAATGCAGAGTTATGACATTTTGAAAGGTAAAAATAAATTTTTTTCAGACTTTAGAAATATAGTAAAAACGTTTCAATTTTCAAAAAAGAGTAGTTTGGACATAAAAGGGGAGAAGAGAGATAATGTATGTTAAACGATATTTAATTTAGAATTACTTTGAAAATGATTTATTAATGTTCAACAGACTTTCAAGTATTTTATTTAAGGAGTGTATGATGCAAAGAAGTAAGAATTGTTGATGTCTTAAAAATAAGTTATCAATAACAACCTTTCAGTGTATCTTTGATGCGATTAAAAAGTTTCATGACTTATTTAACACAATGGTGTGTTATTTAAAGTATGTAAAGTAATATATAAATTAAGTTCAACATGTTCTAAATAAGGTTTCAACTTCTATCCGGTTTGTGGTATACTTTCCGTTAAATTGTAACTTTTTTTTTGAGTGTCAAAATATTTACAGTTACAATGGAATCATATATGAAACGGAGGTGTATGATAAAGTGCTACTTTTGTTATGCTTATGATAAAGTGCTGCTTTTAATTATGGAACATCTGTACACGAAGCTATCAAATGATGCAAACGATTATGAAATTTCTCCGGATCGAATATGTTTTTGTGGATTTATAAATAACGAGAGAGATAAGGCGTAAATAGAATTGTTGATTCAAATTCATAAAGCTTAAACTTCTCTTTCAAACGTCGAGAGGAAAACAATGTTATCAGTTTTTTGTTTTATTGATTGAAGATGAATGACTCTCTTGGAATATGTTCTTGAAGGAAAAAACTGATTGGCGAGCTCTACAGGTGTGTAGCGGATCGATGGTTGAAATGTATTACACTTGAATTATCGAATTTGAACGCAAACGGAAATTGGATCATGTACCAGGAACTAGACCTCTCGCAATTCTGTTATTAGTAAGGGTTTGACACAAAATTTATAACTATAAATGCTTAACGCTGAACTATCCGGCAATTGCACTTGTTAGTGTGTTTCCAGAGCTGAAATGGTAGAGAAAGGATGTATTGTTGACAGTATCAAGACATTTCAAAATAAAAGATGCATGAGGGATCAAAAGATATTCTAACAAAATTAAGAAGAAGATACTAAGAATCTTGACGATAAAAAATAACTGATGCGTTTCTTTACAAGAGCCTCATGCAGAATAAGATATATAAAAAAATTAATGAACTGTACTTTCTGCTGTAATTATAAACTCGATTTGCTTTCTTTTTAGCCATACCGATATATTTTTTCCATAATATTTCTATTCTTTCAATTACATCTTTTCCTTTTGCATGGTGAAATTTTAGCTTGTACATCTGGCCATTAAGTGCAACACAAGGTCAAATCATCTGACGAACGTCAAAATCCTATGAAGATGTAAGTGTTGATGATTAAATTTCAGAGCATTTAAGCGAAACACGAGAGAAATTATCTCTGAAGTACTGCATAAAAAAAAAGAAGTTGTCTTGATTTCTTCTCCCCGAAGGCACTTATTAAGTCGAAGTTTACTCAGAATATCATTATGCCTGGAATAGAAGATATGTAAAGAAGCAGTAAATGTCAAAATTCCTTACTTACCACCGAATGTGGATCATTGTTCGTATTGTCCGTCACACAGATCGATACCTTAGTCAGTACGAATTTGAAATCAGTGGTTGCTGAAGATCACACTGAACGGCAGCCTACGGATCTCCAAGCCTTCCTCAATGAATAACGTGCCAAAGGAAAGGCATATTGTGAGGACGGCCCAGCAAAATCGATAACCATTAGTCAAGAAAATAGTTATATTTTCAGGCAGTATTCGCTCATAGGTGTGACAACGCTTACAGCAGTGCCTGACCTTGGGGGTGACAATTACTCGGGTTTCTTTCACAATGCAGCAGAACAGAGATGGTGACTCTTGGTACTCTGAACAACAAAGTTGGAACCAGGAAGCACAATTTCATCCAGACGAGAGCCCAACTACCGTGCAGATGGCCGTATACAGTCTGGAGCTCTAAAGACCTCCTGCTCATTGCCTGCTGGCATTCGTTATCAGCGTCCTGTAGCTGGTGTAATATTTTGGGCTGCCATTGGGTATACGACACACACATCTCTTGTTCGGATCGACTGTGGTGAATTCAGATCGGTGCATTGAAATCTTACGTATAGATTGGCTGTATCCTATCTTCGAGGTCAGGTAGCTCGTCTTCCAAAGATAATACGGAAAGAGCACATGTTGCACGTTGTGTTCTGACCCTCCCTCATTGCATATGAGTATTCGAGATGTTGTATTGGCCTACACGGTCACCTGATCTGCCACCATTGAAAATGTCTAGTGATAGGTTGCTTAAGTAGTTTGTAAAGGAAACTTACTAGCTAATTCGGTTGAAGAAATGGGGCAGAGATTTGAAACATCATGGAAAAGAGTTGTTGGTTTGTTGTCATCCAAGTTCAACTCCATGCATAACTGCTTATAGAGCTGACTTATCTGCAAGAAGTAACATTTATTTCTGCTAATTTTGCACCCCTGTAAACCCTCAAACTGCTTGCAAATTAATGGTTGTCTGGCTTCCATACTGTTTACATTACAATACTATCTAATTTTGCATTTTCTTTCTCTCATGGTGTTGCAATTTTAAGGAGCTTCAAGTGTATGTATAAATTAATAATAATTATCTACTGTATTTTTTTGTAATATTTGATATTTTTCTTTTTTATATTTAAAGCCATTATATTGGATATTTGGTAACATGAATCATGTCTCTTTACTATTACTTTTTTAACAGTTATTTTTTTATAAAGTAATATATATATATATATATATATGTCTGTGTGTAATGTGTGTTTGAGTGAATATGTAACCATTTAATAAAATTTTAATTTACTTAACTCATTTTGTTAGCACTTAAATCGAAATATTGTTTTAATTCTTCACTATTATTTACATCAAAGAACATGTAATTTTGACAAATCTAAAATTTAAACTTATACCACAAATTTATGATAACAAATCCAAAATATGTTTAACGTATTTTTTGCTTCCAGTAAATAAATTTTACTTTGCATCAGTTAGAAAATGCTCACTCAACTAGGCAAAACCAACCTGATACATATAGAAGTGCAGTCGTCTTGCTAGAGTACCCCATTTGCATGTACGACTATACAATTTAAATAATGGAGATAGTACCCAGCTACTCTGCATAGGGTGAATTCAGAGAGGTTAGTACAAATACGAAGATCCCAAAATTTGTGAACAGAAAATACCTAAGTCTGGGTGAACCGACATGACTAGTACAGTTCCAACCTAGTATTCAGGGTCTGTGGGTTGTATATAATAATAACTAATAGAATTCAGAGATCTATAATTATATACACTGTAGTTATTATACTTTCTAACTACTTTTAATACAGTTCAAGCTGGAAATTCTGCTTATCCTATATATATATATATATATATATATCTTGAATACATTAATTAATAAAGGCTTAAATATTGCAAAATAAAATTTAAAGTCCGATAAATCTGTGTTGCTTGAAGATATGCAAGAAATTCACTTGTTCTTGAAAATGTATATTTAGTAGCTTGTATAATTATTTCTATATTATATCCAACACAGTAATAAATTCCCCATTGCATTCTCTGGTATTAAGTTGTCTAAAATTCCATTCAATCAGTTAATGAATGATTACTCTATTGGTTCAGTTTCTATGATTGAGAATTGAATCTTAAACACTGTTAAAATAGAATCCATTCTTCGGTAAAATTTCCTTAATAGGCCTTAGGAATTTTAATATCAGCTCTCTGAAGTTCATTTTAAATATGCCGAATGCAGTTCAAATTTCAGATAAGTAATGGTGATAACTTTGAGTGCTATTTATATATATGATCCTGCGTAAAATTTAGAACATCTCGATTCCATTATTATTCTCAATAATGTAATGCGTGTATAGTTCTAGAATACTCCTCTTTTATAAAATTGTAAGCTTTCTCATTTTTTAAAAAAAAGTTTTTTTTTTCTTTAAATTGAGACAATTGATATTTCTTTTTCAATTAATTTTATCTATTTTCAAAAGTGAATGAATTGAAAAGAACAAAAAAGAAAAAAGATTACAGCATTTTTTTTTTTTCAAAATATTAGAGGCAAACACTTTTAAAATGTTGCTGAAACGCTTCTTTAATTCATTATTTTGCATGTAACCTATAAATATTGAACCCATAGGAAGACGTTAAAGTTCTATCTATTGATATATTGTGTCTAGTTAAAACGATATATGAGCCATACCACCGTGGACCCTGAATACATGCAGATTTTTTATGAATATAATTTTATTTGTATTTAATTTCAAAATATAATGCTTTAGTTTCGATTAAGTGCAGATTAAGTCAAAATATTTACTTAAATGTAATTTTTTTTATAAAAATCATGCATTCAGTTGATAGATGCGAAATAGATACATCTAGGATTTTTTTGCGTATGAAAATTAAATATTAGTTTCTATAAATATCTAGATAGTCTTTTTTAAATATTTAAAATTAGTTTTTTATAAATATCTAAAATTAGCTTTATAGATATTTTTTTATGTATTAGTCTTATAAATATTGTTATTTAATATTTTCATAAATATCTAAAATTAGTTTATAAATATTTTTTTATGTATTAGTTTTATAAATATTGTTATTTAATATTTTCATAAATATTGCCTTATATATTGTTTTTATAAATATCTTAAATTAGTTTTATAAATATTGTTATATATTGTTTTTTATATCTTAAATTACTTTTTTATAAATATTGTTATCTATTATCTTTATAAATATCTTGAAATAGTTTTTTTATTAATATAAAATGTTAAATTACTTTTATAAATATTGTTATCTATTATCTTTATAAATATCTTTTAAAATAGTTTTATTAATATAAAATGTTAAATTAGTCTTATGAATATTGTTCAGTACCTCGCAGTTTCGACAAAATAATCTTTATTTATTAAATAATACGTAATATGTCACCAAAAATATAATTAAAAACGATTTCAAACAGCTAGAATTATAATAAATTTTCAGCTGAGGAAATGATGATTAACTCTTTTCTAACTATTTCATGTATTACTGTGTTATCTCTCTTCAATTGGTATTAGCCTGGTGGTCTTGATCTCTCAGATTCGTGGTCGGCGGTTTTCGTTCCGTCGCGGAGTTTGATCCTTGGCCGCTAAAGACACGCCAGTAGCCGGTACTGATGCCCGTTCAATCTGTCGGGACTAAAGTCCTCCCGTGGCGTGTAGGAAGTATGTATTGAAGAAGTTTATATTGACAGGCGACGTTAATAAAATTAAACTAAACTCTTCAATTCACGGTTTTTCTTTATATACTTATCTTAAGTGTCACTTCTCATTTTCAATATAGAAAGTTTTTTCTCTTTCCAGCTAGTTACATATCATTATCACATAACCATTATTATGCTTTGTATGCTCAACCAAACTGGCCATTATTTATTCTCGGATACATTCTGTTGTTCCTTATTTCCAAATACAAACTTAGCACAAACGTAATGGTTACATATTAGCTCGTCAAAAAAATGTGTTTCAACTCTCATTGCTGCATTAATTTTTTTTTACTGTTTTTGCTGTTTTTTTTATCGATGCTAGTCACTTAAAGAAATTAATGTGTAGTTTTTTGCATTTTAGTTCTTCAATTGAAGAATCGCTAATGCAACTGACTGTGTAAGACTAAAGTCCCTGTACTAAATAACTTTTCACATATTTAAAGAAAATTAATATGTTTACAAAATTTCCATTCTTCCACCCATGGAATATCTTGATCATTGCTTATAATTTTAATTTTTAATTCCAGACAATTACCGATTATGCGTATATATATATATGTATGTATATATATATACTTTGTTTGTGAAAATGCAACACCATGAAAGAATCATAGAATCAAATGAAATTTAATGCAAACGACTTGTGCAGTACAAATAAATGATGAAATTTTCAAAACAAAGAAACAAATTAAGCGTCGAAATCCAGTATTTGGTGCAGCCACCATGCGCTGCAATAAGTGCTGCTTATACGACGTGGCATGGAGTCAAACAGATGTTGAATATCGCGAGGAAGAATTCCATATCGCTTGTAATGCACCCAACCAAAAGTTCGTCAATCTTTGGAAACTGCAGGACGCGGATCACGAGCAGCGCCGACCAACCATATCCACACGTGCTCAATAGGCGACATATCCGGTGAATAAGCAGGCCAAGGAAAGTTGCATGCGTTGTACTGAACAGAAAGTCTCGAACAGTCCGCGCGCAACATGTGGGCGTCATTATCCTGCTGAAAGATAGCTCAGGGATGCCTTGAAGGAAAGGAACGACTTCGGGCTGTAGCACGGACGTACCTGTTGCTATTGAAGTTTCCCTCAATTCGTATCAAATTGGTCGTCCATGATACGAAATCGCACTGAACCATAACTCCGGGTGTTCATTACTATGTCGTTCAATAGCCACTCAGGAAAGAAACTGGCGTTGACCGGCGTAACGTCCTAACACGAACACGACCATCATGGGTCCACAAATTGAAGCGTGATTCATCACAGAAAGACAACGGGCAATCAGCTCGCCTGTCTCTGTGCTCAAAAGAGCCCACTGCCGACGCAGCCGTCGATGATTCGCCATTGAGGATCCTGTATAAAGCACCCTTGCACGCAATCCACGGCGCAGCGAACGACGACAGGTGAAGCCGACAATTGTACACCTGTAGCAGTAGACCAACGTGCTGCCAGCTGCCTGGAAGCTGTGCGATCATTCACCGCCATGCGGAGCAGGTGTCGTCATCGCGCTCTGACGTCACCTTCTGTCGTCCAGTGCCTGTTTTTCGGGGATTGTTCGGTGCTCGTCGGTGCTTCCAAACTCGCATCACTGTGGAACTGTTCCGCTGCATACGAGCTGCTTTATTGCGCGATAGGAAAATCCTCCTTCTCGAAGGCCGATTATCCTCCCACGTTCCAGGCCTCCGTAAGTTGTGGCGGATTTCTTATTCTTCCGTCGTGGAGCATACTCGGGTCTGTCACTAAACGTTTGCCACTAACAAATAAATCATGAACTTTTTTCAACGTCCGCTACGGCACTTTTGTTTATGCGCTTTCGGCATCAGTTCAGAGGGCGCTGCGTGCGCCTGATGGCTCTGAAACTTTATTAATTTGCATAATATCCTATAATTGACATTTGCTGCGAGATTTCGTTTTTTGATTCGATGATTCCTTCATGGTGTTTGCATTTTCTGAGCAGCGGTTTATATATATAATATATATATGTATATATCTTTCTTCTTCCTGCTCATATGCATATGTATATGTATATACATGCTGTATATATATGTATATATATATATATATGTAATATGTTTATATATGTAATAATAATAATATATATATATATATGTATATGTATATATATATATATATATATATATATGTAATACTTTCCATATGTATATATATATATATATATATATATATATATATATATATATATATATATATATATATATATATATATATATTTAAATTGCATATACAGTGTTGCAAATTGTAGACAACTGGAAATTTTTATGTTTTCAAACTTGTATGTATTGAAAATGTTAACTTTCACAAAATACCAAGTCTTATATAGCATTTTAAAGAGAATTTAATACTGAATTCAATTCAAAAAACAAAATTCAAATATTTGTATTACCAAAAAATAATATGCAGTATTTTTTTATACGTTATATATTGATGATTACAGTGAGTTATCAGTACTTATTACTTTATTTTTCGTTACAACTTCACATAGATGTTTCATTGAGCTGTCAATATATTTAAGCTCTTGCTTTGTTATTACATGGCAACACAATTATAGCGCCAATTAATTCTCTTTTATTTGATGGGTATCTCATTCGGACAAGAAATTTCAAATGGTGCTACAAGTTTACGAAATGATTCTGGTCAGGAGTGTTTCTTAGGAGGGAAAAAAATTTAATGCCCTTAGTACGAAATCACTTATTCGATAATTTTGCTGTGTAGCAGGGAGTAGAATCCAGCTGAAAAATAAATGAAGATCTATTGGCAAACAAATTCTTGATGGAAGAAGAGGGATTGGTTCCTGAATAGTGTCAATGTGTTTTCTAACATTCAGCGCCGCATTGATGTTAGAAAGGTGGCCTTTACCATACGCTAACATAAAAGACAAAATCATAACACTAAAAAGGTTCTTCATAGTTGCCCGAGTGCAGTCAAGATGTATCTCTTCACCTATTTTTCTCCTTGTATATATTCGCACATCACTACCGAATGACCATATCTTAGTCTGATCGCTCCATAAAAGCTATGACCTCTCATCATCTGTCCAATTAATGTGTGCGTTATGAATTTTGTTCAAGAAATTTCCCCGAAATGAGATAAATAAATCAAAATCCCTAAGTAATTCATTAGGCTTGAAAAAAATGTAGGCCTTCTTGAATGCTAATGTGTTCTCTTGTTTTAAAATCTAGAGTTTCATATACAATTTATCGAGAACAATTAAGCCACATAATTTTTGAAAATTATTAACTTTCTTTAGACGACAATAATAACCAAAATTTGCTCTCAAACGGGAAGTCAATTGAACATGTAATTCGTTCAAACATCTGTGTGCATTTTTAAATATACTTAAGATTTCACGAGGTTTTAATTGAAATAACTTCAACAACAAGGTGTTTAATTTACCATAATCAGCAATTTCTTGTTCCGTAGTATAAGATAAAACTTTATTACATTTAGCACTTAAAGTATTTATTAGCATTTTCAATTTCAACTGAGTCGACACATTTGTAGAGCTAAACGCTTTTTTAAGAGACTGATAAAACAAATGCAATGCCTCATTAGCCTTCAGTACGGGTATCGGTAATGTTCTCGTGCTTTTAGTAAGATTTCAAGATAACTCGCTCCTCTCCTCTGACATTCCTCTGACAAACTTGGGGTCCATTTTAAAGATATCAGTTTTTCTATGAGAGTGTGGTTTTCTATCATTCTCGTATCCTTTAGCACTGTTTGTACTAGCTCCTGTGCAATGAGTTTTAACTTGCGTTTCTTAATATTACTCAAATCCGATGTCTTAGTGGTTCAAAATCACAAATACTACAAAGTGTACATTACCTTTCAAATTTCGTTAGTCCTTCCATATCCAGTTAGTATGCACAATGTAATCCAATCGCCACTGAGCCACCAAAATTCCTGTAGTGAGGATAAAAGTTAACCTTGTGGTCACAAATGATTAACAGCAGTTTGGACAAATATTTTATTGCACACACTAACAAAATAACTGGATATATGCAGGTAAGACAAACACAAGATGTCAAGACAAACAAAGACAGGATGTGGAAAATATGAGATGAACATATAAATATATTGAATGTCCATTTTACTGCCTTCAGGATGAATGTTAACTCTTAACAACCACCTTCTCGCAGTTGTGTGTTAATAAGTTCTTTTCCGCTGAGGCGAAAAAGAAATTTAAGGTTGAACAGATCCTTCTCGTCGCTGTTCTCGGAGTACTCTCTTCTCGTGCCAGCAGGTAAAGCCCGCAGTACCATCAGGTGGTTGGCTCTCCCTCCCACCTTATACACACAAACACACACACACACACACACAGATATATATATATATATATATATATATATATAGTGTGTACGATTTTTACATTTTGAGACGCTTTCCACTAGATGGCGCCTGTTGTTCTTTTGATTAAAAGCGCAAGCACTGTAAGCGCAAGCTAGATGGAAGAGTGTGACAAACAGAGAAAGAGGTGCAATCTGAGAGCTCCTTAAGATGTATAAACAAAAATTCTATTTTACCTTAATAAATAATGTACAATACTATATGGTTTAATTAAATGTTATCTTCTAAAAATCCGCTTTGTTATTGAATCCACAAAACCGCTAGACATCTTAAAAACCAGCCATGTACCCAATTTCTGTAGTTAGGATTCTACATCTATTTATATATATATATATATATATATATATATTGTTTGATATTTTACTGAGAAATATATTAAATTTTGAAATAAAGTGATAACTATATGCCGCAAACATGGACATTATTTAATGAGAATTCCCTGTTTGTTAGTTATGCTTGATATATATTTAGTAACGTAACTGCTATGTGAAAATTTGTTATATATTTAAGTTGTTACTGGCTTTCATTCTTGGAAATGAACACTGTTGTTAGGCCATCTCTTTTAATCCTTCTGTATCTTAAGACGTTTCAATGGCGTTAGTCATTTTAAATGCGCATAAACTAATGTAAACATGGGTAAATGTTTCCATGCTAGAGTCTGTGACTAATCAACATATGTTGGTATTTAGTGGCTTTGCCTAGAATGGTGATTGTAGAACTGTATCTACTACAATTAAAAGCAGTTCTCACTTAAAACACAAGCCTAGTAAATAGGACAGTGCACTACGAAAAAACAAAAATATGAGGTCTTTGATTTAAAATATATTTTTCGAATAATATATTATTAAAATATATATTTTTAATAAGTCATATTTTGGTGTTGTATTTAAATTAATAAAATGTTATAATAGCCAAAACATAATAAATAATTGATTATTCATTTCAAGCGTTGTGTTCATTAATGAACTTTGTATGTTATGAAAAGGAATTATTTTATCAAAACACTGCCAATTTAATATATTATTTATATTTCTTCAGATTTCAAATTCGGATAATGATTAGTACTTAATACAGATACTTTCAAATATTTGACTCATTTAGCTACCTGGCTCAAGTTTTTTAATTAAATAAGTGAATTCCTGATTTTAGCATAATGAAGAAGAAATAAAACTCTTCTCCGATTTCCCGTTTCAACATCTTAAATCAGAGAACTGTGAGGGAGAAAGAACTTTTGAAGCCTCCAGCTTTAAGAACATTTATTGCTTTTTATGTCCCAAACTGAAAGTAGAATCAACTAATACTTCATTGAAATTCAGGTCGTGGTTTCTCTTTAAGAATGTCAGAGGTCGTAATAAAAAGAGAATTAAAAAGGATGTTTTTAAAAGCTTGCCTGTTGTTGGATCTTCAAGCATTTATTAAATCTAGATCTCTTTTATCTATCAGACACTGTTAAGAATCGTCATGTGCCCAGAAGTTGGAGTTTAATTAGCTTTCAACTTAAGGATTGTTTCTGAAGTTTTTAATGTTGAAACAAAAGAGATAAAAGCAATAAACATTAGAATTGGTACATTTTGTTGTTTTCTGCCTTCATCTTGAATTAGTTGGAGTGAACGGGTGAAAGTTTAAAATAAACTCAATGACAACTTTATAGTTAATAGTAGTTTAATATATTTTTTAAATGAGTTAAAACAAAAGAATCAATATAACAATTTCCAAAAGAATATATGAATAATAATAAATAATCAGAAATATATCAAGACCGTGCAAAAAAATTTCTTTTATCGCTTAAATCTCTTGAACTAGAATCAAATCTTAAGCGAATGTGAAGATTGGAAAATAAAAATTCGGTAACTTGCTTGTGGGGTAAAAATTTGAATCTAGTCCTGTTGATTAATATTTCGCTCTGTTTTATTTGAAAATAATAACACATGTTTATTCTAATTACCTTGTGAATATAATTTCTTTCTTTTAGGTATATATATTTCTAAATTAAGTGATTTAAAAGAATTTTAAAATAAGTTCAATATATATATATATATATATATGCGTGTGTGTGTGTGTTTATGTATATTGACACTTTTCCGTTCTATTTCTTTTAAACAAGATTCGCTAAAAATAAGCTAATTAGTTTACTCATCCGAATTTTATTCATTCTTGTGAAGAAATTTGGATCTCTAAGATGTCAAAAATCTGGTATGAAATGAAAAGAAAAATAGTATGTATAGAAAAATATTGCTTCTTCCTTCTTAATTAAGAAAAAATATTTAAAAAAAATAAGAGAAAATTAATAAAAAAAATTAAAATACATAATTTCCAACATTGAATTCAGAAATTATTTTTTTTTAAAATAATTGAAATTATAAAAAATAAAATCCATCAAAATAAAGTAAAAATACAATTTGAAATCATTTACAACACAAATGTCTTAAGCAATGTACTACAAATGGTCTAAGGCGGAAAGAAACGGGTGTCCTTAACCTCTGGTGTAGAAAAACTACTTCCCACATATATTTTATTCATATGTTTTCTCCTATAATTTTATATTCTATGAATTTATTGAATTTTTTGCATTGATATAGTTTCCATCACTATAAAATATGTATAAAAATAATATTTTCAATAATTAGATAATGTTGAACTAAAATACTGTTAATTAAGTTTCGCTAATAACATTTAAACTTAAATGAGTTGTCAATTTCCTGTTCTTTCTCATTTAATGCTTTTTTCATGTATTAAAATAAAAAAAAAAAACATTTTAATGTCCAAAAATCTATTTTTTTAAAAAGTTTTAATATTTTGGTGGCATAAGTAAATTTTCTATTTTCGTTTCTTACTATCCAAAAATAAAATCTTATTACCACATAGTATATAAAGTCACTTATCTAGTTGAACAGACGTCAGAAAAAAAATACATTCGTCTCTTAAATATTTTCACACATTTCATTGGTCTATAATATGCAAGAACGTACTCTCTAGAATCTCTTGTTGGCGCAGTAACCAAGTGGTACTAAAAGGAAATTTGATGTTGGCGTTAATACATCGGGTTACATGTTCGAATTTTGGTGCTATTAAAGACCCACTGTGTCGCGGGGGATGATGCACGATAAATCTGTAGAGGCTGAAAGTCCTCCCAATGGCACAGTTGGAGTGTTTCGAGAGGGAGAGGTCAGTTCAAGTGTCGTCATGTTCACATGATCGATTTTCAAAATTTTGCTGTCTATCGCCAATACCTGTTTTGTTGTTTCTAAGTGTGAACTTTATAAGTACACTCTGTAACAAAAAATAAAAAAAGACGCGCAAAGGAGGAATCGTCCGATGGAGACAAACATTGGCGGATGAGAACATTATTTACAAAAGAGAAATGATTAAAATTTCAGAAAAACTGAATGATTCACTTAAGTGTTACATAGTTACAAAGTAAAAAGATCAATAAGGTGTTGACCCATCTCCAGTTTGGATGCAAGCTACCATACGACGTGGTATACCGTGATAAAGGTCCCTGGTGGTCTTGGTTAAAGGTCCCTTGCCAAATTTGCTCCAGTTTTTGGGGTAGATCATCAACATTCCCTGGTACAGGCAGTCGCCTTCCCATCACATCGCAGACATGCTCGATTGGAGAGAGATCTAGCTGGCCAAGGAAGTATTTGACAAGCTGTAAGATACTTCGTAGTAACATGTGCCATATGTGGTTTGGCATTATCTTGCTGAAAAATAAGGCAAGAAAACTGCAAAAGGAACGGTAGCGAAACAGATTATATCGACTTACAGCTTTAAGTGTACCTCTAATGACGACTAAAGGGGTACGGCTGTAAAGGGAAATGGCACCCCAGACCATAAATTCTGATTGAGGGCCTGTATGGCAGTGAAACCATGACTGGCACACTGCCCTGGGCGTCTACAGATCCGTATTAGATGATCGTTAGGACATAGTTTTAATCGGGATTCGTCGCTAAACACTATACGTCCCCTAAAAGCATGAACGAGTCAATCACCACTGTAATCCGGTGATTTTCACCATGGGTCGACATTTTTTAGGCATAAATGGCAGGTGGCGTAGCGGTCAGTACGGGCGTAGATTTTTCTCTATCATCCGTCTGTAAATAGTCATGGTGGACACTCGTGTTCTGGTCGCATATCTGATGTTTGATAACGATGTATCAGGCGTTGTGACAGCTGATCTGTCAACCCATCGGTCCTCCTGATCTGCTGTGGCTCTAGTTCGACCGTTACTATCATGACGCTGAAATCTGCCACTGTCCACCCATTCTTCCTAGCATCTTCGAATCGCCGCATCGTTTCAACCTTATGAAGAGTGATTCTTGATTTGCCTAACATTCTTCTTTCAATCCAATGAAATGACTTCTTTCAATTACTGACAGTTTCTCGTAATGTGCTCGATACCTGCGGCTAAGTATTTATTCAGTCGTTGAATGGAATCCTAAATCGCAATGCAACCGAAAATTTGGCCTTCAGATAGAGAATCTCCTTTTTATACACCTACTGAGTGCGCAGTGCCGATGAGCTGTAGCTCTCACTATTCATTCTTTGGACACCAAATTTTAATCATTTATAATGGAACCAAATGTTTTTGCATACAAAATTTCATTACAGTCGGGCAAATAATTTTTGACCGTTGTCTTTTTTTATGATAGGTGTAATTAATCAATCAATAAACTCGAATCTCTACCAACTCACTGAATTCTAAATTGGAAATGACTTGCATAAAATGAGGTAATACAGGAATTCAATGATTTCGTTTCTGACATTAACTCGATCTTCTGGTCACTTCTAATCCTGGTTTCAGTTATCAACAGTGAAAGAAGTTATTTCTCTTTGTGATTTTAAACACAGTTGATACACTACATTTTATATTTTTCGTCATTAAAGCACAATTTATTCATCATCAAAAATAAATGTTAGTGATATTTGACGTTTCATATATTACTTTTCTAAAGACACGAAGAAATCTCATAGATTTATTACTTCACTAAAAAACGTAGATTTTGTTTCTGCAACCTTTTTTAAATTTATTAATTCCTGGTCCAAGGATTATGAAGTACGAATTTATTATTATTTCTCTATTTCGACTGAACGAAGAAATTGAATGATGTACTAAAATACTCAAATGTTAAATATATTTTTAAACTTTAATGTCTTGAACGAAAATCCCTAATAAAGAATAGTATTTTTTTAAAAAAATGAAAGACTGACAACATAAAATAAATAGAGCTAAGAAATCAGTTTTTGAGTTCTTTTCCTCTAAGTGCGGAAACAAAATTTTAAACATTTCCGTTTATGCGAAAAAAAGATAGATAAATCCATTGTTTTAAGCATTTACTAATTATCGGAAAGTCCTACCCTTTGATTTTTTTTAAACAAAATGCGACGGGGAAACAATAAGTCATTTGACAACAGTAATCATTTAAGAATTCCTCCAAAGAAGTTTGACTTTAATCATTATACAAAATCATAAGACATTACAATTTTTTTCATCTCGAGAAATGTAATTCCACAGGAAAAAAATGTTATTTTCCTAAACATTTATTTCAAAGTAAATTGTTTTAAAAAAGTTTATTATAAATAACAGTGCTCTCACATTATAAAAAATAGGAAAAATAACTGAAACATCTTTCTTTGATGAAATGGTGCTAGCATTGAAAAATGAATTATTTCTAAGTAAATATCTGAAATGTGTATTTGGATATATTTAATAAAAAGATTTAAGCACACCTTTCATGGGTTAAAGCTATTACATTTCATGCAAGAAATGCAATTCAGTATACTCTTTCGGAACGAAGGTTTAATCAAAGGCATTGATAGAATGATTTTTATCCTACGATTATAAAACAACAGTGATATTTTTTTTTTGTTTTTTTTTTTTATTTTTTGCCTAAATTTGTAAGAATTTGTTATCTATAGAAAATTTAACTTGAAAGTACTTTGTCGTTCTTATCATATGCATGTATTTATCAACCTTTATTAACTTGCATCGCCCCTTCTGTAAGAGAAAGAGAACCCTGCCAAGGGAGGAAATGTGTCTGCCATACAAAGACCAGTTCTTTATTTAACTCGGAAAAAAGAATTGATTACCTTCAGCTTAAGATATAATAATATTGATTTATATCGGAAGTTTGTTGAAATTAGTTATTTTTCATCTTAGAAATTAGGAAACACTTCCTGTCTTTCTCTCCAAGCGCACATTAAATTTTGGAACACATTCAAATATAAAACCACTTTATTCCTTTTACCCTTAATATACAGAAAAGAGTTGCATGTAATTTATATGCCCGTTTATATTCACTCTGCTATCTTCTTTTGGCATTGTTCCATGAACAAGTATAATTCCTTCAGTACATTCGCACGATTTAGTTATTTGGGCTAAAATATCAGTAGAAATATTTATTGCTTGAGCAATTCCCTCCATGTAAACCAGATTCTGGTTATTTAACGATTATAATACCATTCAAAGGGAATTTTATTATTTATAATCGGTCAATTATATACTGTTCGATATATAAGCCAGTGATTTTACTAATACTGTAAGGATGCATTGTATTAGGAGTAGCATATTTTAAAGAAATCTTAAAAACCAATAATAATACATATGCGAATACGTAAACATTACAGTTTGCTTTAAGCTTTTACATAGAATTTCAGTTATTAATATTAAGCAAATTTTTATATAAAAATTCAACACTTTACACAAATAATTTGTGTCAGTATTAATTAAAACATATACAATCCATCCCATATACTTCGAAATTATGGCCATTTTTATTTCGAAATATTTTTACCCTAATTTAATTATTCGTTTGTAAGCTTTTCGATTTTTAAAATAATATAAAATATTTTCAAAAATAGGAAAAAACATAGAATTACACAGAGATTTCATTGTTTTTTGTCACTTCCGATGAACTTTCTTACATTCAAATATATAAAGTAGTCACATTTTGAGGACGTTAATAGAAATTCTATAGGCTTAACATAATTTTCCCAAAATCAAAATGGCCGGTAGACGGGAGCTTTAAAAGCCACAATAGGTAGACATTTCGATATACAGAATTGCGTATTATTTTTTTTCATCATTTATTTAAAAAACCCATTTTTGTACAAATTATGTTTATGGACATTACACTATAAGAAAACTCTTTTAAAATACATAAATATAAATGTAATTTATAAATTTCTTAAAGCTGTACTAGAATTAAACATATATACATAACAAAAGGAAATGAATTCTTACTTAATTTTAAACATATTAATTGCAAGTATATTTTTGAACATTAACCTGGTATCGAAGCTGTTTTAAAATGATGTTCCCTTTTATCCAGAATAATAAAATTTCTACAAGAACGTTAGGAAAAATCACAAGCCATGTCGGACAGTTACGATTGTGTCCGTTAATGTTTGGGGAAAGAATTTCCAATTATTTCGTTATCAGTGGGTTAATCAACCACAATTATCTTCTTATAATTCTATAAAAGTTGTTCGAGTTTATTGTCACCATTTTAGAGCTATATATACAAATAGTTGTTTTATAAGACATTTTATGTTTAAGTATGGATATTTTATTCAATATACAGAAACTAATTTTGTAGTGAAAATTCAAGTTACCAAGAAAAGAACACGATATAGAGATTTTCAGTATATAAAAATTCCAACATAGGAGTTGGACTACATCCATTATAATCTATTTTTGTTTCATATTATTTTCAAATATTAAAATACACCACATTGCTCAAATATACATCTATTTAAATTTAATTTTCAGTAAAATGTTACCACTTTATTTTCAAATAATTGAGGGATATTTCTTCCAGTTTCCTATAAAAAGATTCAAATATATGCACAAATACTCAAAACACCTACTCTAAGTAAAGCAGTTTAATTTGTACATCACACATCGTATTTGTCACCTTAATAAATTTTGAACATCTGTACGTTGAATATCTGTACGTTCTCCTCAGCGGTACGTTAAACAGTTTCGTTTTATTAAATTTTCAAAAAGATACCTCGTGTTTCGTGCCTACGGGAATACGAAGTTGGTTTCCATTTTCTCAATAAATTGATCTTAATCGATCCACCTGCATTCAATTATTCCAAAGCCTAAGTTGTAAGACCGAATTTGAAATGCAGTTCTTTGCCGATAAAGTGCTTCTCGTAATACAAAAAGTGAAAACAGCGAAATATAATTCTGATAAATTCTACACACTCGGGAATTCGACGAGAGACATTCGCTACATTTTGAATCCATTAGCTTGGACATACATATCAGTAAACATTTATTATTAATACCTACATCGAAGCTAACGAAAATAGTATGCTTAGGAATAGTTAATATTCCTTAAGGGAAACGAAACATATCGAAAGGATTTTTGATATAGTTTTTTTAAACCTCTTACCCAATTTAATTCTACATGCTCGCTTTAAAAATGGAAATGAATGACAAATAAGTAATTACTCATTTTCGATTGATTTTAATTGATCATAAAATAAAGCTTTAGTAAATTTAACCATAAATCAGTAGTGACATAATCTTTATCTGATAAACTATTCTTCTTTATACAAAAAATATAACTTTTCCACCCAGAGTTGTAGTTAATATAATCGAAGTGTAATTGAAAAATGGAAAAAAAGTGGATTAATCTAATAAGGATTTGTATGTGGTTTTTCTACATTTGAATGAAGAGCTTATATTAAATCTTCAGCAAAAGTGTTATCACAAATAAATTCTACAGTTAAATGACTAACATTGTTTAATTTTGTAGTATTACTTCAGTTTATTTTTTGTTCCCCATTTTTTATGCAAAGCACTTAAGGTAATTTTTTTAATAATTGCAAAGTTACCTAGAAGAGTATTTTTAATTGAAATATATCATACCCATATCTAATTATATATATATATTATATAATTATAAAGTTATGTTAATCCTATTTTTATTTTTAATAAATACACACGCCCGCTTTCACTAAAAATCTCCAATAAGAATATTAAACAATACAGATTTCATTATTTACATTCAGAGTTTTCATAAGAATATCACTGATGTATTCTGTCTATTTATGCATTAAATCGGACACTAAACATTTCTTAATTTATTAATATTTCTAATGATACTCTAACAGAAAATTTGAATCATATTGTGATGTTCTTTCTTATTTTATTGCGTCATTTTGTAAGATTTCATATTTTCCAACAATCTCTTCTTCCATAGACCCATCGTTGATTTCATGATTGTTTTAGAACTTTCCAGACACTAAATGTTCTTGTTTTCATTTATAAGCTTTCTCTTTCTTCTAGGTATGTTTGCAGTTGAGAGGTGAAATGGAAAATTAGCTTAGAGTCATGAATCACAGGGGAAATAAATTCTGATTTGATCACTTACAAATCATATTGAAAATTATGTTTAATTGTTGTTGACGTTGATAGTGATATTCTGGTAATAGATTTTGAATTCAGATTCCAATTTATTTGTCGCTTCAACATACCTACTATTTCCTTTGATTTTTATGTGTTTAACCAAAAAATGTTTGTCGTATTATTTTCAATGGAGAGCTGAAGTTGTGTTTTATGAGGAAAAAAAAGATAGTGTGATTGATTTCTTTTGAAGAGAACCTAGGTATATTTGTCAGAAATTAAGGAAAAATATTCACAGATATTCTACAATGCTATAAAATTAGCAAATCTGTCTTATTCCTTCTCATAAAACTTTTTTATTCATCAGTTTCAAATTTGCAATTATTTAAGCAAAATTGGTATTCAGTAAATATAAATTTTAAAAGAAATTTGAATTATTATGAATTGATAATCCATTATAGAAGTAAAACTTGATTTATCCGAATTTGTTCTTGGGTTTACTTAGGTTTTTTTTTTTGTTTCTTTTAGGTGTCATTTTAATTTTACCCTAAGCTGTGAATGAACAAGTATAAATATTTGATGTAATTTACAATACCTAAAATTGACTTATTTTCTCCGCAATTTACTCAGCCTCGAACACAATTACACAGAAAAGATGCCATTAGATATCGACAGGGTATAGTTGCTAAAGAAAGAGAACAACACTACAAAAGAGCAAAACTAAAAGCGAAGAAATCATTATGAATATATTTCAACGGCATTCTTTTTAGCTGACCGAGCATTCAATCGTTGTTGGAGACATCCATAAGAAGTATCCCTTTCTCATTTTCTCCTTTACTACTTAAAATAGCATTATTTTTATTCCTTTAAAAAGGCAGACATTTTGAAATATTTCTCGGATATATATATCTACCAGACGTCTGGCAAGCAAACAAGTATAAGTTTTGACATGGTGTAACTGACAGCTGACCTGCACTCTGAAGTAGGGGATAACACTATCTTCTTGAAGTGGATAAAGTGTCTAAACAAATTGTTGTTGCATGCAGAAATAGTTCCTTTTCAGTTTTCAGTTATTTCCATTATTTGTTTCTAAATAATGTTCATTTATTTAAGGGCTTGATTCGGTGCCAAAACTGAAATCGGTTGACAACACTTATACTTTCGAATTTTATTACGGTTTCTTTAAAAGAAGCTATTGTTTCCCTCTCATTAAATAATAGAAATTATTTGAACCATTTTCGAGTTTCGTTTCCTGTCAACATTAATTTTTAATTATTCTATCTGTTTATTTTGCTTACTTATTTCGAGTTCAGACGTAAATATTAAATATTTTTCTCAACTAAATACAGTACGCATAATTTTACTACAATGATGATTTACAGAACAAATTATTAACTTTTTCTAAATGTAAAATGAGTTATAATCATCTTCTTTGATACAATGTGATTAAAAGTTACTTCACATTAATTGATATATCAGAATAAATGTTACTTTTCTTTGAAGTTAAAAAGATCTGAAATAAAAACTTTGTAAATTTCATTTACATATCCGATATACTTTTATATATATCATGGGTTACGAGACTAAAAATAATTGTATAATGTATGTAAGTCTTCCGAGTTTTTCCGAAGCTGAAGTAGAGATGAACCTTAATATATCAGAATCATTTATCTCATGCGTTACAAATACTCTATGTACTTTATATAATATAATTACCACTCATTAAATTAAACTACCTATTATTGTTTGGAATTACACAAAAAAGAGATTCTTGTTAAGGAAATTTATTGCTATTTTGTACATCTAAAGAGGTACCTTGGTAATGATTAATTTTGCAACTTAGGTAGTTCTTTGCAATAATCAAGTTTCAAGTAACAGACGTTCTTGAAATTGAAATATAATTTTCTTTCTTAGATGTACATTCTTATTTATTTGATTTCACATTTCAGTATTCTTATAAAATATGCACTCTAACTAAAACATATTTACTACATTTTGGTTGCTTTTAAGTATCTTATTCAAAATGGAAAATTACAAATAACAACAGTAAGTTCTACAAATGTCATATATAAGAAAGTAAAAGAATTTATAAATTCTTAATTTTTAAGGAAATTGAAAAAATATAATTTGAAATATTTCTTATAGTAGTGAAACTCTATAAATGTATGATAATAAATGAAAAAATTGTGATGACCGATAAGTACCAATAAAAGATAATATCCGAATGTTAAATGTGCTACCAAAGCAAAAATTATTTAACTTATATATTTTCTGAAACAATAAACTAAAATACAGTGATTTAATACAGATACAAAAAATCAATTTGCATTAATGAAAAATTCAGAAAATTTATTAAACTATAAAATAACAAAATAGGCGTGGGATCCCAGTGTCGTAAATAATATCTTTGTACTGCCTAATTACAATCCATAACATTTAATTTCGTGCAATGATTGCAATGGATTAATGTGAAAAATAATAAGGATTCTTAGATATATGTTAAACATAACATTATTCATTTTATATTATGGGAAGCAGATTATAAAAGAAGAAGTAACACTCAGAGTTAATTATTATGAAATTTTTACTCTTGTTTGCATATATAGTGTATGCATTCTTTTTACCGGTAGCACATCTACTTTAACGTGTAATGATAGAAAAAGCTATATAAATACTCTTAATGTAACACTGTTTTTTCTACTCGTATAAGAGCATATACATTGAATTTCGAAAGCTGACTGCAATGTTTCGTTCTCTTAGCAGTCACTTGAGGTGTTTCAAATTTGATAAGGAGAATAAGATTTCCTCCTCCTTTAAAACTTATAATTACCTGAAGATTCCTCTCCTGAACATATTTCTTACTATCTTGTCTTTCCAGAGAACACTTGACCAAGCGCCCCATTGTCTTTGACTTTTTGAGTGTTTTTGAGCTCAAGGATCTGGTCTCACCCATTGGCTATATTGGATAGGATTAGCAACAACAACAAAAATGTCTTGGGATAATATAAAAATATTCAAATAGCAATACGATTGGTAAGAAATGTATAATATATTGTCAGTGCATTGTTATGGTACCATTTAATTTTCAGTGATATATGTAAAAGGTTATTTAATGTTATTACTGTCGAAAGACAGGAATGAACAATATTTTAACTTACAATTATATATGAAATATACGGGGTACTCTATTTGCGAAGTTCTTTGAGAATTAAAAATTCTTTGTTCATCATATCAAGTGTGAGTGCTATTTGCAGCTTATGGCGCAAGAATCAAATATAGCTATAGTGCTGCCGATTAAGTGTGATTGGAATCTAGACAAGAAAAAAAGATTAAGGAAAAGGAAAAAAAGGAAGAAGATAACATATACTCAAGGATTGCAAGACAATAGCAGGTTATCAAATACTTGTCTTTACCAAAGATAATAAACCCATCGGGAAAAAAAAAATATCACTTAAGTACCTCAAGTACCTCATGATATGATTCCAATAAGTCTAAGTGATGTATGCTAGAGAGTTGAGAGTGTCAAGTGCATACCGATAATTTATAATTTCAGGTAATATTTCATACCATGGTCAAACAGCGGCCGAACATGTCTACTTAGTTATCGAACAAAGAGACATGTTCATAAAGTAGTCAGCGTTATCAGACAAACAGAAACAATCAATACTAGACTTTGAGCAGATATATGTGTGAAGAGAATGAACCAAAATTTGGTCAATTCTCTTCACGCATATATCTGCTGATGTTGATTAGATACGGAAGCAGAAGAGTGACCTGAAAGTCTTAGCTAACAAGACACTAAAAGTTGCAAAACCTTACAACGTCTCGTAAACATATAGATTGGTGCCTAGCTGACTGACAAAAGTTGTTTGGTCATATGAGTTAAAATTCCAACTTGGTAAGAGTTTATAAGAATTTATGACTGTGGCTAAAATTCAACAAAGACAAGGAGTTCACAAGAATCTGCAAGCTCATGGTACCTTCAAAATGGTGTATACTATTTTCACATGACGTGCATTGAGTCCACTGGTCTAATTAAATCAGTCATTGACTGCTAATGATCATATTTAGCTATTCAGATACTATTTGCATCTATTAATGGTCATACATTTATGTATCAATTAGTGAACATAGTATCTGAACAGTGACAGAATTTCCGGGTTGACAATGCATCATGTGACAAGGGAAATATCATTCACAATTGACGTGAGAGGGTTTCTGGGATATTGTAAAGAAGATTCTGTCACCTAAAATCCCATATATGAATCCAATTCAGTATGCATGTGAGACTATATAAAGATCAATGCTTATACATAATTCTCCACTAGCAACATTTTCGCAGTTATGGACGGCTTTTGAAAACTGTGTTTTTTTTTTGTGTCAATGCCACGTCACATTACGCACTTCGCCCAGAAACAAGATGTTCCATACATGTTTTCTATGAGATTTAATCATAGAATTATAAATTCATATAAACTTCTGTAAATAAAAACAGAACTTTATCAGTGTTAAAAACATAAAAAATCATTTTCAGCCAAGTCTTTAAAAAAAAAATTAAGGATTTTTAAGACTAATGCTTCCAAACAAAGATGAATAGCTTTAACGTCAATAAAATAAATGTACACTTGAGTGGAAATTGCACATTTAGTGGACACGCCTCTGTATGCACATGTGCCCAATTGCTTGTATGAAAATTCCACGATTTTATCATGATCAATAAAATTCAAAAGGAAAAATGTTAAAATAAGTAACTATAACAACACTGGGATAGAATATATTTTATTGTGACCAGATCTGTAGAGGAATTGACTGGATAAGTTCGTTAAAACACGGGAAGATTTATACTTTTCTATTACAGTTATGTTTAACAGGAGGACCATTGTTGCTATTTTGTTTCGAAAATTTCATGCGGTGGGGGCACCACAGCTGAAGTCTTAATAGTTACTGTTCCCAGATGGCAACTTGAAAAATGTGCTTATAAAACTGTTTGCGACCAATTAGCGTTTACTCACGCAATCACTAGTTTCTCAAACGCTCAGATCATCATCTCATAAGTGCATGAAGCTTTATCAGGTGTTCACTGAGGTATAGGACACAAATATAAAAATATGTTTTTCAAAGGAAAAAAGGCATAAGAAAATTTACTATTATTATTTGAATTTTTACTATTATTATTGATTCGGTGTATCGTATAAGCAGTCAAAACAAATGCAACCATTCACATTCAGCATATTAACTTTGTAGAAACAAATACATAGTATTTATGTAGTTAGAGCCCATTCATACGTGTAGTTCCAACACTGCATTTGATTGTTTGAGCACCTTCCGATTCTAACCATTTGTTGTCTTTACCCAATTACAGCATTATAATTAATTTAATAAAAAGAAATCATGTATATCGTCTAAATTCAGAATAAGCAGTGTCATAAACGAAAACATTTTTAAAATATATGTTTTTATATACACAATAAAACTTTTCCTGTAAGTTCACAACATATCTGTACATTTATAGCAAACGTAAAATCAAACTACTGGACTAAAGATTAGAATTCATAATTTATTTCCATCTCAATTCTTGGTGAAATATTATCTGCCCATCAATAATTATTCAAACAATTACTCATTTTTGACATTTCGAGAGATCCTTAGAGGTGAAGTTCCATCTCGAGTCAGCATACGGAAAACCTGAAGTTGGATAAAAGATTTGGCATCGGACATAAAGAGGAAAAAAATATACCATCGCATTAATAATATACATTTCGAAAATAAGTAAGCGTGTGCAAAGTAAATGCTAATCCCTTTGACTGATTTATAAATTATCTAAAAAGTTCAAAACATCATTACTTTAAATATTTTATATATATATATATATATATATATATATATATATATAACACATGGTTCAATAAGTTCCGAGACTAACCCAGAGATGACGCTCGTAGTAAACCAATAACCAGATCTTTCTGGAGTACTAACCCTTGCTTGAAACGTGTCAAACTTTTAAGTCGATCGGACCAGAAACAGCTGAGTTATCGAGGTTGGAGTAAAGTCGTTTTGTAGTTTGTTTAAAAAAATGGAAAAAACCGAGTTTCGTGTTCTGATAAAACATTGTTTTTTAATGGGTAAAAACACCGTGCAAACGAAACAATGGATTGAAAAATGTTTCCCGGACTCTTGTCCATCAAAAGCAATGATTTGTCGGTGGTTTGCCGAGTTTAAACGTGGTCGTACCGACACAAATGAAGCGGAACGCTCGGGTAGACCTG
>BMAW01106619.1:357080-391394 GCA_019974015.1 Nephila pilipes
ATATTATATTTAATTTAAGTGTTTAGAACATAATTTCAAAAGTTTTTTACAAAATTTCAATTTTAAATTAAGTTGGGCGTTAACGGGTTAAATTGAATTTACCTACCGTGCTTCCTTCGGGGTGCAAATGTTTTCTTACGGTGTCCGCATATATATATTCCCTTTTTGACATAATAAACTTAATAAGTGAAACAACATTTTTATTTGTGGATTACACCAGTAACCCTGAGTATAATTCTCGATTAATCAATCGCTACCAAGTCCATTCCAGCATTGCTTTTCAATCTCGAAGTTACTAAGAAATTCTGCTTAAAGTGTTAATTTCATAAAAAACTCTGCATAGTACCCAATGTTGTTATTCTCTTATAAAGTGCGCTCGCCTTATTGATATTGTTTGTTTTTTATTAAGATATAGATAAATAGTTTGTCAATTTAATGGGATTATTGAAACAAAACATTAAAAATCAGCAGAAATCTATCATAAATACTCAAAAAAATTCCAAGTAAAAAGTCATTTTAAGATTTTTGAAAGATTTTGATGAAATTCAAGATTTCTTGATTATAATAAATTTTTTTAGACTTATCAAGCTTAAAAAAACATTTATTTATGACAGTGATAGTGAATGATCGTATTTTAATGGTGAAATAGCCAAATTAGGCTATGCGGTGTTAAACAAGATAAAAAATAAAGTGAAATACCTATAAAAAATATTTTGATCAAATAGAGGGTTGAAAATAGAGAAGGACCAGTAGGGTATCCCGTTAGTTCTTTGCACGTGTTCATCAAATTCAGTAAACCCTTTGGGAAAGAAGAAAAAATGAGGATGCATCGCATTCATGATTCCAATACCTATTTAAAAACGGCAAGCCACAGAGGTTCACCAACCTGGTGGCCCTATCCCTGATGTAATCCCCAAGATTAGGGTGCCTATCTATATCCCTAGACACTGGGTATCTATTTTAGTCACTTTGTACAACATTAGGACTATTCTGTAGCACCGAGCCACACATAAGCGAATAGGATATGACATATCAAAATGCATTAGCAAACACACATTTTTGAAATTTAATCTTATTTATTAGGATTTTTTAGTTTAAGGTTATATCTCATGTGCAATATGTTGTATAAAAGAGAGAGCTACAACTTTAGAAGTAATAATAACATTTATTTACGCAATAACAATTATCCCCTGTTTGAAAGCGAATGATGGTACACTGTGGAATACGAAATTTTGTCTGTAGTCAGGACCAGATGTTCGTCATTGACTAGAGTCATGCGCAGAATTGTACAAAAACTATAAAATTACATTACATCTTCTTATGGAATAATAGATAAATTTAAAATTATTCCTTAGTTATCAGAAAAAAATAATATTAATATATATATATATATATATATATATATATATATATATATAGCACAGATACTTTGCTAATTATAATTTTACAAATATAAATAATTAATCAAATTTTGTTATTATTACCAATCAATAATTGTTTGTATCAGTGATACATTAATTACGTATCTAGTGTCACCAAGCACTCCAGAAAGCTAATAGTAATAGGGTAGCATAAGGGAAAAAAAACATTCTTCTCTTGGGCTTTGTTGGATTATGTATACTTTCGTATTCTTGCGGGATTAACCCCTAAAGAGTGTTGCAATAAACTCTTTTAAAATTTACAAATTTTGCCGTAGTAGGTTTCGAAACAAACATTACATGCCCCATACATTTCAATAATATTTCTGGAAACTTTAAAAGTTAATTAGAATTTTGAATTCACTTATCCTTAGATCTTACAACATGCACAAAAATACGTTCAAATGCGTAAATATCAGCTCATGAATGTAATTCGAAATATTAAAAAGTTTTAATTCATACACATTATGAAACAAATCAAAGAATTATTTAAGACAAAAAATACGTTAGGTAAGTATATTTTTCAAATGAATACTGTTCTCCAACAATAATCATAAAATTAATGAATGAAGAATTTGAAATAAATTAACTAAATATTTAATATTAAGAAATTCTAAAACACGATGTGAAAAAAATCAAAGAATTCAGTAAAACCATAAATAGGAAAGTAAAAATTAATATTCAGAAGAATAGTTTGCCGCAAAGGTAATCCTAAAATAATCTATAAGAAATTTCAATACAATCCATAACTCAATTTCAATAATATAAAAAAATATTAAGTACAATGTATAACAAATTAAGGCATTAAATAAAATTTAAATTATCAAAGTTGAAAGATAATCTTCGTTTTCTGTAATAGTAATCGTGAAAAGTAAAAAATTTTTTTTGAGACTACATGAACAAGAAGAAGTATAGGTTCCAAAAGATACAACTGTTGAAAGTTATCTTGAAAAGTCCAGTATCGTAGTAAAATGCATTCGGTCATTGTTTAGCAACATTGGACCGTTCTAGCACAGTTCTTGTGCTGTTTCAGTATCCAGTCCTCAGGATCTCATGTCACGTATGATGGCTTAGGAGTACACATAACTCGAATAAATGTCTTCAGAAATGTTTCTAGAAATGGAATCAGTTATTTTTTAGCTGTTTTAGCTAAGTGTTTGCGAACACTATTAACTTACGTCATCTTTTTTTTTCTCCCTTTTTAGAATTCGAATAACAAATAGATTATTTATAAGTTAAAAATATGCTATTCTGCGGTGAATTTAATATTGAGATCACGTGTTCACAACGTAATTTCGGAAATTAAATGGAATAAAATAAATGCAAATTTAATAAACCTAATCGCTTATTGAAATTCTCATTAAATTTGCAACTCTCCGCAAATGTTTATTTAATAATGCATTCTTCCACATATTCTCCGAGTGAATTTTCCCATTAGCAATCAAAGGCTTCGGAATTCCGCTTCAATTTGTTAAATAATGCATTATTCCTAATTGCTCAGCTGTCTAGAAAGGTAATGTGAAATCTAAAGCTTGTTAAACACGATTCCTGTCAGTTGATATAATTTCAAAGTAATTTGGATACTTAAAGTGAATTCAGCGTATTTTATATATGCTGAAATATTTTTATATCTTAGCAGCAGTAATTAATATTAATTCGTAGCAATTGATTTTAAAAAAGATAATGTTCCATCTTTATCATTATCATTTTTATAATAATTAGGTGGTTGTGAAAATTTTGACTAATTTAATGTATATTTCTTTTGGCGTACATTTTTGAAATTTCTCATATAACTGTCCCATTTTATGCATCAATAATTTTCCAGTTTATAGAAATACGTTTTACAATAATAGTTCTATACATTCATTTATATCTAATCAAATTATTTAATCACTGAGTTAATTTAATTAAAATAAAATTTTTCTAGGAAACAGATTCATAAACCAATGGATTATCTTAAGAGAATATATATGGATACTTGATGAGACAGGGTTGTGTAGCTGCCAGTGGATAAGTGGAAAATTGCCAGTTTAATTTCCTGCTGTTTTGATAATTGATGTGAATAAAATAATTCCATGTTAGAAAAAGTTTAAAAAATGCTTTAACAAAAATATTATTTATACTCGACATTTTCAGTACAATGAAGTACATTATCAAGTGATAATAGATTTTAGGGAACTATTCATTTTAATGGTACATTATGTCCGTAAAATAATAGTGGATTTCTTAAGAGACATTGACTTGGAATTAAGTATTTTAGACTGCTGAATATTATGGAAAATTGAAGATAAACTCTTCATGTTTCTTACTATTTCAGAGACAACGATGTGCGCTTCCTTCATTGCCTTGTAGATGACATAACAATATTCTCAATATTTTCCATTACAAGAAAAAAATGGCATGATAAATATAAAAGCTTCAACGATCTTTACATTGAAATAAACATCTATTTTTGACTAGATGGTTTAGATCATTATTAGTTAGGAGTGAAACTATCGTGTCAGCAATAAAATCATCCCTTCACGAGAATAACATTCGCCGATTGCACAAAAAGTTAAAAAACGAAATGTAAGCAGTATCAAACACATCCATATCAGCCATCACAGTGAAACGAAAATATTAAAACAGTACAAACAAGTTCCTTGCTTAGTCCAAAGGAATACGTGAAGAAGTGTTCTTGAGAGGTAGCCATCAATACAAATTACACAACTGTAACAAAACACAAGATCCATATACCTCATGGAACTTCCACGTGACAGTGAAAATGGAAGGTTCTAGTTATCGAAACAGACTTCCTATCGCCGTACACTTTTGCTGAAACCCAGCCACGTGAGATATTTTCCTAGATATGTGGGAAATGTATGTATGTCTCCAAATACCAAATTGTTCCCTTTTTCTTCTAGTAGGATCACCTCCATACTTTGCTACAATCATGTGAGATTTTATTAACGAATTATTTTTTTGGTAATAAATAGGACAAAAAGCAAGGATTACATTGTTAGTACAGTGATCTCCATATCTAATGTATTTGTATTTCTATTTTTAGAACAGCGTAAAAACGCTAGTGTTTCTATTTCAATTTTCAAATTTTAGCCAATAAAAGGATCACTAAAGGCCTCACCTATAGTGCTGAATGTTTTCTGGCATGTACGAGAAGATACTGAATACAAATCTGACATTTGCCGAAAATAAAAGGAAAGCACATCGAAGTGCAATGAACAAATAAACTTATGGAGTGTTTTTCTTCTATTTTTCAAACTATTCATCTCCTCATAGTGCATTGTTCCGGAGCTATATCGGTTTTAAACACCTTCTTTATATTAAGAACTACTGTTTTAGTTCTTAAAGTAAAGGAGCTGAATAAAACAATATTACGAATGGTAGTGCGTTAAAAGAAACAATTTTTACTCGCATTTAGCTTAAATTTGTGTTCTTAAACAGATGTTTTATCTAAGTTTATAGGGAAATAATACAAAAAAAATAATCTCTTAACAAATGCTTTTTCTTTAAAATAACAGTGATTAAAGATCTTAGTTTGCTACTCTTTAACGTAAAAATAACGTAAAATATTTTGCATTTATAACTGACTTTACGGGTTAACACAATTTTAAGGATGTTTAATTATATAAAAGAAAATGAAATCACTTAGAATTTAGTAAATCAACTGTAATTCATATTTATAACTTTTTGGGAGTATTGAAAGTAATGATATCAAATATATAATTGCGCCTAAATATTTAGAAATATTTATCATATATATATATATATATATATATATATATATATATATATATATCTGTGCGTGTGTTTAACAGTTAAATTAAGATTATCATACATTAACCTATAATTTGGACAATGAATTCAGCACATATAATCATCCTTATAATTGTAAAATCATAAATAAAAGTCTTACCTAAATAAGTCTTTCTACTACACGACATTAAATAACTGTAGTTTCTAGCTTTAAGTATTTATCATTAATAAAAGGTATTTTATTTCATGTTCACATAATAAAACTGTAAACTTATATGTGTCACTTCTGTAAAAAAATTAAGTTAAATATGGTAGATGCTGAACCTAAAAATGCCCAAATTCAAAAAATAAATTTCCATCATTTCACAACTGTTCATCCTACTACCAAGTGCTTGATTTTCTGGATAAGAGAGTTTAGTAATAATAAAAGGAATACTGAAAAAATAATGCTTGTTTGACGACGCCAACATCTTTAGAAACTATAATTCAATCTTCCAGACAAATTTATTGCCTATATGCACGTAATGTCTATTTTGAAATTTCGCGTGCTGTATCCAACTACATATTTTGGAAAGAATATAAAAATGGAAAAATACGATATTCTGAGCGCATAAATGTGACGGAAATACACCTTTGAATACAAACATGAACGCCCACTACAAATTCCAAATGGATAAAGGAATAAGTTTGGGTAAGAAGCATTACATTATGTAGGAAATATAATACACGAAAGAGGGGGAAGACAATAGGACTTCCTGGCATGAATGTTAAGATACTTATTCCAGAAACATATAAATTGGGCTCCATAGCTTAAAATTAATTGATTAAAGAATGGAAATGAAATGCAGGGAGATAGAAAAAATACATATTTTTGATACTTTACATCTAGAATTTCTGGAAATTAATCTAATAACAAATATGTATTTAGAATACCGTATATATAAAGAAGACTAAATTTTATTTAATATTTTAAATAATTTTAAGGGTACCATAAATTGGTCTCAAATGAAAGAACGATTTTGAAAAAATAATATATCAAAATAAAATATATAAATATTTAAACCCAATAGAAGAGCAGCTTGCAGTTAATTAAGGGGGTCACTTCACGCAAATCGGTCAAAAAATCGATTTTTCAATTCTTTTTGAAAAAGAAACTACAAATCTTTCTGCGTCAAATGCAATTTAAATTTTTGTTCTAGCTAAACTAGAAGTATTTTAAATATTTTTTTAAAAAGTTGTTTACATGTGTCAAGATCCAAAACAGCTGATAGCCCCGCCCCTTTTCAAACCAAAACATATTATACATGCTTCTTTCCAGCCTTATCAAATTATTTTAAATTCATGAAAACAATTTTTATCGATCAGCAACTTGTTGAGGAAAGAATTGAAGTGAATAGTAATAGGAGTTTGTTTACATTTTAACGTTTGTTATCGAATGCAACGTGCTATATTAGACTCGCCTAATGTAGACTATCTGTTCTTTTCGAAAACTTTTTTCATTTATATTTTTCATTATGTCTCGGTTTAATGCTCAAACATTTAAGAAATAGAAGTTAGAGAGAAATGTTTTTTTATTAAATAAAAGTTCTTTTTAAGTTATATAAACTTTATAAAAACAAATGTTTATAAATATGGTAAGTATGCTGGTATGGTAAATATCAACGTTATGTAAGTATGCTGGTGAGTATAAAGTTTTTTTTAAATTCCTCTGATAAATTGAAGGAAATAATTGACATTTCTCTGTTTTCTTATTGCTTAAAATTATGTGTGTTGTGAATAAAATGCAAGAAACATGGTATCCATTTTAATTTTGGTCGTCAAAACCAAGGTTTGGCTACAGAACTATTTATATGTTGTGACAGTTGTGATTTCAAACAACCAGTTCTTAATACTAGAATCACTCAGAGTTAAACTAATAAAGGATATACTAATGTGCATGAAGTTAATACAAGACTTTCATATGCTATGAGATCAATTGGCAAAGGGTATGCTGCTGCGAAAGGGTTTTGCGGAGTGATGAATTTACCTCCCATTACTAAGTGCTTTTATGAGTTATACCACACATTAAATGATGCGATAGAGGAAGTTGCAAAAGCTTCTATGGCAATAGCTGCTAAAAATATTTAATAATGATGGAAGTCCAAATGTACGTGTGGCTATTGATGGCACCTGGCAAAAGGGGGGCTTGTTTCACCTAATGGTGTGGTGACAACAGTTAGTGTCGAAACTGGAAAGGTTATTGATGCTGAAGTATTTTCCAGATATTCGTGCAATTTGAGGAATGGAAATGCACACAGTGAGAAGTATTTCGCAAATTTCTTTGGAAATAGTGGAGAACTGGAAGTTGAAGGGACACTCTGGATCTTTAATCACCCAGAGTCATTGCACACGCTGCGATATAGTATTTGGGTCTTTGCCTCATTAGTGACGACAAATGGTGGGCATATAATAGGGCCATAATTAAATTAAAACTATATAAACACAAACATAACTTACCTGATGTTACTATGAATTGTATTAAACAATAGTTAGAGATTTTTCAAGTCCTGAACTACTCTCTAGATGTCTACATGGCAAAATTCAAAATTTAAATAGCATCATCTTTTACATAATCCCAATAAATGTATATGTGGAATTAGGAACTTTAAAAACTGGAAAGTATGAAACAATATCTCTATTTAATCAAGGATTCATTACAAAATTAAAAGTTTTAAATTTATTAAATGTTCAACCTGGATTTTATACATGTCGAGCATTTCAAGAAGCCGATCATGTTCACATAAAGAAAGTAAAAAAGACAGTTTTACAAAAAACCAATAAAGCTAGAATTAAAAACAGACTATTAAAATGTAGATAAGAAGATGATCTAGCAGATGACCCAAGCAATTCAAGCTTTGGTACTGGTATCTATTAGTGAATGGTAAGTTTGTACTTTAAATTGCATTTTCTCAAAAGTGTAAATTTCAACACAAAAGGAACATTTTTAAAAAACCTACTCATCATATGGCTTTGAAACTTGGTGCATGTATTACTAGTACATAGAGGCATATTTTAATGAGAGCTTTTGTCAAAAAAAGGTTTCAAAAAAATTTTAGAGGTTGAAATGTACACAAATTTTCTTTGTTTTTTAAATTTTCACGTGTTAATCCACATAATAATTTTTTTAAAAAAAACTAATTGAAATTTCAAAAAAAGCTCTCATTAAAATAATAAGAACTATTCAATAAATGAACACAAAAAAATTGGTAACTCTACATCCAGTCAATTTTTTAAAAATGTTCCTTAAAATTGGTCATTTTTAACATTATGGAGATAGGGAAAAGGCTGCGTGAAGTGACCCCCTTAATTGATGAAATTTTTCACATGTTTAAAAGTTTAAAAAAATAATTTTTTTTTTCAAAAACACAATATCGCTTAAATGACTATAATTATTAATTTTTATATAAACTGTAACGAATTATGAAATATTTTAATATGAATCAGATCATAAGAAATTATAAATGAAAATACTATGATTAAAACTATAACAGAAAATTTACATAAACAAAGCAAAAATGAATATATATATATAAATATATAATAGCTCTGAGCACAATGAAATTTAAAATGAACATTTTTAGAATGGAAAAGATTATCGTAAAAATAAAAATTAAACAAAATATCCTCTTGTATTAGGATATACATCTTAGTTCTGTAAATAAGAAGAAACCGTAACAATAAACAGTGAAGAAATAACAAAAAAATTGAAGACTTTCTTAATAGTGGATATTAAATGTTATATTTTAACTGCCTTTACATTACGAGAAAATATGTGTGAATTATCGTCAGTGTTGACTTTGAAACACTAACAAAAACGCAGTTGTTCATTGGAGAAACAAGACTTCCGTGGAGCCAATCAAATAGTTTGAAGAGATTAACTTGAAGTTTTGTAGGAAATAATCACAAAATTGAATGAATAACGAGTGTAACTCAGTAAATCAGAAGCTTTCTTTAACGGAATTGAAAGAAAAAATACCTGTGGTTTTTTAACATGCCCATCAATTATGTAACGAATAGGTACTGCTGAGCTATTGAAATGAAGACGAATAGATCTTCAGTATTTAATAGGTGCAGTAGCTTTGAGCATATATGAGAGGGATGTTAGGGACACCAATTTTGAATATCAAAAAAATGCGTAGGTACGTAAGAAAGAGTTTAAACACTCATTTGAGCAGCTTTGATTGTTTCTTTTAGGTCATAAATAGAAAGCATTAATTCACAAGTATGCTACATAAATTCCCAGTAATTACGATAAAATAGACTCATTAGTGAAGTTTGTAGTCAAAAGATAAAGTTTAGTAAAGTTCCATGAGTAATATTTCAATCCGGTCCAAGGTATATGAATTAGCATTGCCTCTGTGTGTGGAACTATCAACAATTCATATGTCTGTATCAGAAGTCAGTTTTCTCACATATAGTTCAGGAATTTAAAGAGATAGTTCATCAAATTTGATGGAACACTTTTATATCATAAACTGAATAAATAATGAGTGTCAGTAGACATATCAGAATATTAGGATTCAAATTTGAGGTGTAACATATTAAATTATAATTCACAGCAATGTCAATCGAAACCAGTAATTTAGAACGATAAGAAAAAAAAAGTTTACTTTGAACTCTAAATATTAGGTTGATGTAACGGATACGGATGAAGTATTCACAAGCACATACACTATGACGTCAGAGATGATCATTCAATTTAAATACCATGTAAGAACCAAAAAAAGAATGAATGAAACAAAAGGTACAGATATTCTTTAGAATATAATAAAAGAATTTTTCATATAAAATTAATATAACAATCTAGCAAGCATATGCAAAAACCAATAGAAAACAACCTATTCGCTATGTACATGGTGAATGGAAGAAATATATCCGTATCCAGAAGGAGAAAATAAATAACAGAAAAATAATAACACAAACATAAGCCAAACAGCATATAAATCGATATTCAGCATTTCAGAACTTAAGATAAATGCTTTTACAGAGGAAAACAACTAATCTGAAATGTAATACAATGCTGGAAAAAACCTTATATGTTGCAAAATTAAATGACCTGAGGCAAGAAATACGTTATAGCTGTTAAAGTTATTGTCAATCTCTAGTTGGTATAGTGGGTCTATTTGAGGTATACGTTGTATCCATTGATTTCAATACACGACAATGTATTATTTTAGAGGCTTCAGAAGCCTAGAGCTTTTCTGTTTCGGTATCGACGTATAATTACATTGTACACTATGAAACAAATACTGCGTTGTATGTATATTCAACCTGTCGAGAAAGTCTTGAATGTACTGCCTTCTAATGATCCGATCAGGATTCTTTTTCGACCACTAACGTTGTTTCTTGTATTAGGAGATATTTGAAATTTCTATCTATGGGTTTGCAAACGTAAGATACAAGAAAATAAATACACACTGGGTCATTCATTAGGCACTTTTGATCCTGTTACTGAGGTTTTCCAGTTGCAGGAGAGGATTTACAGAATTTAAATAGCATTATACTTCAGAGATCCATTTTACCGAAAATCCTTTGAAAAAAATTGAAACTTTCTTAACAGCATATACAAATGATGTAAAGCATTTTTTTAAGAGCGACGGATCTTATAGTTTCAATGATTTATGAAAACATTTTAATTCACTATTATTTACACACTTGATGCATTTGGGAAAATACCTCAAAGGCTATTCCAATCAATCCTCATCGAAAAGTATAAAGGGAAAAAATAGGATAAAAGAGTAGGTTTTATTGTGACTGGCATTTCCCAAATTTAAATTGGTATCAAGCTACACTTTTAGAATTATAATACTATTAATTCCTTTATTGTCAATCTAAATTCAAAGTAATGTAACATTTTTTTTTGAAAAGTCTAGTCTTTTAAAATGTTGTATTTTTATAAAACCGTACTTGTTAGAAAATGCAACAATTTTGAAGAAGTCCAGTTATTACATTTATTAAGAAATATATCGCATCCCTATCTTTTAATTAGTGTTTCTAAAAAATGATTTATTACTTGTAGTACCACACTGAAGAGTTTTTCAACGTTCGATTTATTTTTGTCAAATTTAGATATTATTTGAGAATTGGATAAGAATAAATTATAACACATCAAACAAATGAAGATATTTACTAATTAAGAGTACATTTAAAAAAGCGAAATACGAAAAAAGTGACTCAATGCTAATGATGAATTGTGCAATCAAAATTACAAGGAACGCTATTCCATTGTATGGTCTCCTCCACTGGATTAATTTAAATTTATTATAAATTCAACTTATTTAAAATTTTATTTGCAATAAAATTATATATTTAGTTTTTGGGATCTGTATATTTTTTTAATTATATCTACCCTTTATATGATAAAAATTGATGGAAATATTTTTAAAGTTAAATATTTATATTGAATTTTAAAATGATCTCTAAATATTACTAAAAGTGTAAATTTTATAATTTTATATATATTAACTGTTCCAATTTAAGTTTGAAAAATATTTGGAACTCTTCAAAGAGATAAATGAAATAATAATTTAATTTACATGAGGACATATAGTCTTCTTTTATAGATGTATGTTACACAAAACACAATTTTCAAAATAATAACAAAATAATTTGGATCCAAAATGGGTTTTATAAATCTAAAATACTTAACAATTAAAATATTTCAAAATTAATTTTACCTAACTATTTAACTTATTACTAAGTAAAGTTTACTTAGCTATTTAATAAATTTCTAAGTATATTTCTAAGATTTTTAAATCATTTGGTAATAAAAGGATTTGAAATTTCACCTAAATATAACTATATGTATGTAAACTTAATAATGTTGGCTTAGATAAAAATGTTTGACCTGTAATTATATTAAAATTTAATAAATTTAGAAAAATGTATCTAAATTAAGAAAAAACTAAGAAAACTAAAAAATTATAATATAATAAATTACTTATGATTTTTATCCTGAAATAAAAGAATATATATCTGTAATAAAATTACATTTTGCTTCAATTATATATAAAACAAATCCTTTCAAACCTCTTATACTTATGCATCTGTACCACAAAATGTTATCTATATAGTTGTGCTACTTTTTTTAAAATTGCAGTAATTTTTTTGTTATTTTCGAAAAAAAAGGCCTGAGGAACTATATTTAGTTTTTTAACAGCGAACTGCTCTTGGTAATTTTCTTTAACTTCTTGTAAAGTACTCTTCAACCTTCTTTTTTGATATAGTAACTCTAAAACTAAACCTTAAGAATTCAAGTCACGTAAATGGAGAGGTCTTAAAAAAGTGTTTTCGAAAGTAGCAAAAGTAAACATTCATTTGAAATTCCAACGGAATGCAGGGTATCTGTAAGCAAATTGAATCGTTGCGTGATGTACATCACGTCATCCAGGAAAGATACGAAAGGTTCAAATGTTTTGTTTCTTGAAATGGAGGTGAAGACACGCAAGGACGTCAGGATAGTCGACCTTGAAATTTATTTCGTATGCTTCTCTGGAAAAGAATATGAGTTTCTTTTAACATAAAATGGGGGATGAGATTATTCGAAGAGTACAAAAGATTTCTGTGGAATGACACCGGTATGTAGCTAAAAGCGATAGAAACAGTATAGAATTTCAGCCCATCCTGAAGATAGATCTGTATATGACTGAAGATATATTAAAAGATAATTCATTCTTTTTTAATACAAATTTATAAAAAGGGAAGAAAATTCCAGGCAGGAGAATATTCTGCTTTCTTTATAATATGATGAAATATATATCAAACACAATTTGATTTGAATAATGCTTGAATCATGGCCTTTGAATAGATCACGGAATTTTGGTCATCAGTATGTACTTGATACGTCTAAAAGTTTTAATATAAAAATTATAACACCACATAGACAATGAAATATGTCTAATGTTCTTCGAAGCATGTACGTTGAGCATTAATACAATGATTCAATTGGTGTTTTCATTGTTCATAGGAATGTGCAAACTCATTTTGCAAGATGCTTCATATTTTTGTGGTCAGGAATCCTTGAGCGTTATGGACTGTGTCGAAATGGTTAACTCCATCTTAAGTATATGGAGCAAAGATAAGTCTCAAGGTGCTGTGTCTTGACTATATAGGGCAAGTAGAGGCACAGGTACTTTTTCGTGTGATAGGTTCTTAGTCACCATCAACGTTACATGGGGCCGTGGTCAATCAAACTGCCGGCATCCTTTGAGCAAATGCTGTTCATAGGTTTCATGACTGTGAGTTCTTTCATGTTCATTGAGGGTTAACTAACTGACCAGATGGAACAAAATCATTGTGAACGACTCCTTTAAGTTGAAGAACACAACTATAGGATTTTCACACAAGCGATTTGCTTATCCGCGTCTTGTTAGGTTGATGTGAGTTTGAGGTGTGCAATTCTGAACTTTATCGTTCAGTTGCAGGAATGTATTGAAACACCCAACTTACTTCTTTAACTAACACACTTTAGTAGGAATGCTTGTTTCACTAGTGGCATGATCCAACATTTCCTGCAAAATCGCCAAGCGGATGTATTCATGGTGAGGGGTCAAATCTTTCAGCACCAATTTCTTAAAAAATTGGCGCATTTCTAGTTCTTTGTAAGGATGCAATAGATAGCGGTTTTAGGGAGTCCTACAGTAACAGAGATTAAGCGTACATTTGAATGGTAATCTGAGTCCGAAAAATTCATCTCTTGATCATTGTTATCCATTATTTTCGATGCCGATGGTTCGTCCATCATACAGGTTGTTTTCCACATTCTGTCCGCTGTTATTATATGTGTGGTGTATTTTGTGCATCAGAAATTCTGATAAAACTTCGCCCACCTTTGAAATATTAAAATTTTCACAGTTTCAAGACACAATTTACCAATTTATACTTAAAACATTTTTGCAATTCGTTCTTTAATTGACGACGCGTTAACACAATGACTATCTATAAAAACTGCAGGCGCCATACAAATCGCACCTCCTGATGCCAGTTTTAATATGTGATTGAAATTTCAGTTCACAGGCAGCCACCTGCTGATTTCTTTGGCTATGAACCAAATAACAAATATTAAACAATCCTCATCGATTCTAAAACTAAGTTATATATATATATATATATATATATACAATGATATTTCACTTAGATTTAACATAATTTTCTAATTTTTTTTCCTATACTTCAAGCTTCCAGTCAGAGGTTTATCTTATTTTCTGATGCAAACCATTTGAGTTTATAACGTATTTCATTAGTAACTCATAAATCTTCATGAACTGACAATTTCCTAGTATCTCAATCATTAGAGAGATTTCCCTATAGACTTATTGTCTGCAGCTGGAATACGTAAAGATCTTTAAGCCTAATACATTGCAAGGTGAAGAAATTCATGCTCAAAAATTTCAAATAGGGAAATTTTCGCTCTATTTGGATGCAACCAATAAAGCGGAACTCCGCATTTAGCGTCTGTAAGTATCATCATGTTACTGTATCTCTCCTTTGCAGAATTAATAAATTCTTAATTCAAGATTTTCAACTGTTATATTATGCCATGAGTGAAATACAAACTAATTAATTCATAATATCATATATATATATATATATATATATATATATATATATATATGCATGTATGCATGTGTGTATGATAGAGAGAGAATGAGTTAGTAAGTATATTATACAAATAATATATTTATTATATTACTAATAATTAAAATGTCGCTTCAAAATTTCAAAGCAATTTACAAATCGTATGAACACAGAAATGAATAGCTATTCATATATCTAATGGAATTATTAGTTTGAAACATTATTATTAGTAGTAGAAAATAATAGAATTTTTTGGTACTTTTCCATTACACCGGCGCAAGTGATGAAGTCGCCAAAAAAAGATATACTTTGCGCCCATTGGAATATGTGTTTACTCTGTATTGTAGCCAATAAAATCTTCTTGGCGAGATTTGCGCTTTTATAATGGAAAAGTGCCAATTTTTTTTCATCATCAGTTCTTAGTTATCAGTCTGAGTATGTGAATGAAAGGGGTTACCAAGTTTTTCTAGCAGTTCTGTTGATATGTCACGATGCCAGGAATTTTTACAGAATGTGTGAACTGACGGTTTCAATAATTTACGTTTTGTTTTCTGACCATTATTATGATGTTTTGGGAGAATCATTGGGAAGCAGCAACAGCAGTGAATTTGAATCGTATGATTGGGGTGAACAAATCATGTGATGAGTGCCAATTTAGTGGAACTACTCTTTAATCAGATAAGATCTATGATAGAAATAATAATCATCTTAGTTGATAATATTCTGATTAGGTAGCAAATATTATTCATTTTACCCTTTCACTAACGGAGGGAGAAAAAAGAAGTGCTGCTCTGGGCGTACGGCCTCATACCGTGAAGTGTCAAGCTGTGCCCGGACGATTTAGATATTAAGCCTAATTCGCAAAAAAAAAAATTCCTCTAAAACTGGTTATTCATTAGAATGTTTTAGATTTTACATATGTTATTTAAATGCATTAAAAATATATATGAAAAAAAAAGATTTAATCGAAATTTATATGTTTTTACATAAAATTACATAAAAAAATATTCCTTTTAAGAAATACATAATATACTTACATTTGTTACATAAATTTCATGGTGAAATGATGTACCATTACATGGAATATTAAGATATAAAAATGAATTTTATTTTGCTTTATGGTTTTTCAAAGCATTCTTCAATACATGGACCAACGTCACATGTCTTACACACATATTTTGTAAACTTTTTACATTTTACGCAAGATTATGAGCAAAAGGCACATCTTCGTCCATTTTTCCCCTTTAAAGTCTATTCGCAGATTTGGAAAGTATTGTTCAAGGAAACGTAGTGGATGTTTGACGTTTGAACTAGGAATTTTTATGTCTGTGTATTCCAAAAATTTTTCCATCAGCTGATTAATCAATTATGATCTAAATTTTAGTAATAAAATTTTATTGAAACATTTGGGATCTAAATAATAGTAATGAAACTTTTCTAAAGTAACAGAGCTATCTACATTCAACTACTCTGTGAACGTAAGAGAATGCAAAGATTTTAAGCTTTTAATAAAGTGATCATCCAAATATTGATTGCTTGATTCGTCTTCTTCAATCTCATATATATCTGCACTTGATATTTCAGAATCATCATCTAAGTCACTAAACACTGCAGACTTATCAGTATTCTCCTTAACATCACTGTCATATTCATTCGTTAATTCGTAAATCTCAGTATCAGATAAATACTTTCTTTTCGTCATGATTGTCGCTACAAATAAAATCCGACCGAATGAAACGAACAGTTGAGAGCCTCTGCTACCAAAATTCCTAACCACCATAATCATCCGTAAATTCTGATTCTAACTTCTAAAAAGCAAGCAAGAAAGAAAAAGCAAACCGAAATCAAATGCACCCTTTAAATCACATCATTACATTTAAAGAGCCGCGCCTCAACACGTGCTTTTAACAATTATTCCGCGTCCTGATAGCCAGAAGGGAAATCGAAGCCATATCACTAAGGCCAACACTCTAAATAACCTATCTATACATATTTTTGTGGCATTGTAATGTCATCTAGTAATATTAAAAAAAAGCAAATAAAACGATCTCTTTAAGTGATTTTTCTTATTGATACGGCATTCTCGAAGTGTATCTAATGTGATTTGGTGGACACAGGAGAGCAAACGCGGTCGTATCGCTTGAGATACGCTGCAAGTGAACGGCTTAACAGTACATCTCTTTTTGTTACGTCAGTGTATTTTTTTTCGATCACCTTCTCTTACATGATATGCAACTTCCGAAAGCCTTTTCAGCCATATATTACGAAACCGTGACTGACTGGATTGTATAATTTTATGCCCTATAAGTTGCATGTTCAAATCCTTCATTGAGGTACTTTCTATCAAAATGTGAAGCCATTATAGTTTAGGTGATTATGATCATGGTCTCGCGATCGGTGGCTTTCATGAGGTAGTAACTTCCACCCCACATACAACTGAAGACCGCCATACAGTCATTATTGTTTCACTTTGAATCTGTCGAGGATTTGATACATTCCGTGTCGTGGTATGGAAGTTAGGAGAGAGATCTGACAACTTAAGTGCCTTCCTCGGCACTTGACTGAGATACAAAATTAGTGGTCTGTCGCTAATTACCCTATGGTTGCTTCCAGAGCGACTTTGGTAAAGTCAATCAATCGTTCAAAAAAAATTTCTAGAGTATTCTCCAATTGTAAAAATTAACATGGCGAGGAAAAGTATCATTTCTGATAATAAGAGAGACTGATCGGAAATCCATTTCAATTTCTTGTACAAATAGTTTATATTGGCCGACATCCATGTAATGACTATGAGTCATAATACAACTGAAGAACACATCAAACTACACATTTAGTATCTGCACTGATAATTTAAAGCGAATTAAACTTTCAGATTTGTAGAAAATTTTATTTAAAAAAATCAGCAATTGCTAATTAACACGTTCGTCGACCAACAAGCTTACTGTTCTTGTTCAGTAAATTTTCCAGCACTTTCTTTTGGTTTTTTGAATATTATTATTGATAATATATGCAAATATATATTGAATTACAAATTATAACCAATCATAAAAAATTAAAAAAAATAATAAAACATAAAAATCTGAAAATAATACAAATTTACTTGAAAAAAATTGAGAAAAATATGATAATAAGTTAAGAGTAATAATTGTAAGAGATATATACTGCTAAACATGTTCTTTATGCTGTCCACCGTTGTGTGCAACAAGGTGAAATCGAGAAACAGCATGTGACACAACTGATCGAAGTGTCTCTGGGTTCACTTTCAGAATAAGTTGCGCAATGCGGGCCTTCAGTTCAGCTAAGTGTACAATCGGAGCACTGAACGCAGCATCTTTCAGATAGCCCCCCAGGCAGAAGTCACACAGATTAAGATCAGATGATCGGTGCAGCCAGGCTGTAGGGAAATCATGGCTGAAAATTCCAGCATTTCCGAAATGCGATTTCAGCAGCTGCTTCACTGGATTTGCAATGAGCAGAGGAGCGCCATTTTGCATAAAAATGATCTTATCCACGCTGTTGAAGATTTGAAATGACGTGATTGTGAAAAAGACACTCATAGATCTGACCAGTGACGGTAACGCTAACAGGACCGAAAGCACCCATCTTCTCGAAAAAATATGGCCCTAGGATGAATGATGCCGTAACCCACACCACACAGCTTTGCAGGAAGTGGTACTAGTTGAGTTGCGAGTGGATTGCATGTTGCCCATATTCGGCAATTCTGTGCATTGACATATCCTGTCAGAGGGAAATGGGCTTCGTCTCCGTCCACATAATTTTCCACGACCATTCATTGTCCACTTCCATGCGAGAAAGAAATTCTAAAGTGAAAGTCTCTCTTACTCGTAGGTCAGAATTAAACAACTCCTGCACATGGCTAATTTTGTTAGGATTATAATGAAGAATGTTTCGTAAAATTTTATGCACCGTTCTCACAGACCTGTCTAATCTTCGGGCAATTTCCCGTGCAATGGACGAACCACCGTTCGATTAATCATGCACTGCTGTTGCAACTTCTTCAAGGACCGTTGAATCAATTTTTTCCCTCCCTCTACCATATTGTACATCAAAAGAATATGTCTCTTAAATTTTCTCAATCATTTTCTCCAGACCATTGGCAGTCATCGGTCCAATGTCTTTTTTAATACCCTTGAGTATCCGGAACTTCCGCACAGCTACTGGTGCACAGTCCTTGTTCTTGTAAAAATGATTTACAATAAGAGCGCGGTCCTTCAGTGAGACAGTCATGGCGAACTTCTCAGACACAAAACGAGGAAAAGATGTGTGCCCAGCCATTACATAACAACTGAAATGAGTCGTACGCGTGACAGATATTTTTATTTACATATTCTGAAGCTTTCAGCGCCATCTGTTGCTAAGGATTAGAACTATTTTTTTTCTTATGCCATACGTTTTCCTCCTTCAATAATATTCCATTCAAACTTGAACTGAAACTTTAACTTTAATTATAATTACTTTGTTGTGAAACTTTAACTTTAATTATAATAACTTTGTTGTGAAACTTTAACTTTAATTATAATTACTCTGTATGAATGCATTCGTTAACTATGGCTAAAATTAAATTAAAAACTAAAATTTTATACTAAATACAGATTCTGTATGAAAACTAACATTTAAGAAAAAAGCAAAAACTAAAAGAAATTTAAGCAAATAATATAAATGTTATAGCTGTATAACATATACACATACATACACACAAAGACACACAGACACACACACACACACACACACACACACATATATATATATATATATATATATATATATATATATACACACATTCATTGCCATAAAAATTGGCGCAACTTGAAGTAATAGTGGGATTGTTATGAAACTTGGCATGTAGGTACGTGTTAGACACATATGTAAACGAACAGAAATGCAGCGTGATTGTGCATTGCGTTGCACCATATGATGGCGTTGAACTTCGTTCTCCTTGGATTATAAAATAGGTAAGATGGGATTGTTTGCGTGAATTTAATTAGTTGCAGAGGGTCTTATGCTACACAGAGACGCCATTACGCCACTATCGCAAACCATATGATCAGCTGTCAGAGTTCAAGAGAGGAATAATCATAGAGAGGATGGATACCGTGTGGTCATCTAGGCTAGTAGCTCGCCACATAGGTCGTTCTGACTGTACTGTGAAAAAGTGTCGGGACCAATGAATTTTTCGGAAATCTTTATGTTCTCTGTTGTGCAAGATCTGAGACAGTCATGAGAAGAAACGAACACATGAATTCTTCGAACACTAGATAAAAACAAAATACTATTGGATGAATGTTCTCCGTAAATGTTTCTGATTTATTTATGAGATTCGTTCTCAAAACTTTCTCTCATTTTCTCTTTGATATCCACTAAAGCGGTATTTCTAGATATTTTACAGTTTAGAAAGAGAGAAAGAATAACCTCCTCTTTCAAGAATTACATTTGGCGCAGAAACTCAGAGGGCTCTGTTCTTTTTATAAAGTGGGTATCTCTTTGTTGTATTATATATTTTTAATGATTGTCATTCAACAATGACTTAAAATTCAGTTTATTTTGATCCATTCGTAAAGGCTGCCGCTACAGGCAATGAGGTCTTATTGCTGTGCCTCAATTACCGGACATATTGCCTATCCTTATCTCAATCAATGGAATTTAATTTCCATTGTTGTCAGCAAATATAATTTCTATTAATAACAACGAGTTCCTAATCTGCTGTCTCGATCCAGTTATATCTTACATGAATTCAAATATGTTTTATCTTCTGTCCTTTAATTTTTTTTTTTGCAATAGTTTTCGTTCTAAGAAATTATTTTTCCCCTGCACTGTGGTTTGTTGTCAGTTAGAGGGCACACACAGCTTTTATTCATTTATATTCCTGTCATAATTTGTTGCCTTCAGAAAATAAGTCCAATTTTTCCACACCTGCCGTCAAAAACATGCTTGTGAGCTTCATCTTTTTTCTCTAACAAAGCGAACTTCAGCATATGGGTCTGTATCGCAAACTTTAATTCTGCCATCTGTTGCTATATGTGGGGGGTGGTATAAATTGCATACCACTTAGTTTGAAGTAAGAAACCTATACTCTATTAATTTTGTTTTGAATAATTAGCAGTATTTACAGGAATTTTGAAACTTGTAAATTGGATAGCTAAATAATTTAAAATTTTCAAGTGATTTCCAAAACATTTCTGAGAGGCATAAAACAACTACTTGTTGGGAGCTTTGATTAGATACAAGGCAATAACTTTCATAACTGATCTGTATGGTTCGGCCATCTAATTTTACTAAAGAAACCTATAAGCTACCATTTGAAGAAGATGTGTGGAAAAAATTCTATTTTACAGAGAGAATTTGGATGCTAAAGATGTAGCATTAAAGTATACCAACGCACTTGAAAGTGTTAAGCAGATAATATGTGTCTATATAATTAATAAAAACCTTCAAAGTCATAATTATGTTCAGAAAATAATTCTTTATCATTAATTTCTAATTAGATCTAAGCTACCTTTTATGACAATATTTTTTTGGAATTTATTAATAGTATCTTGAAATCTGTTAAAAGAATTTAACAAATTTTCTTTTAAGTATTATAACCATTAGTGAAGGTTCTTAATTTAATGGGGTCCTTATGATTTTTTGGGTGCAATAAAAATCTGACGAAAATAAATTTGTTTAAACTTTGTAGACCTACTTTCTTAAGTTGAGAACTAATTCTCTTTAATTTATAAAAAAAAATTAATTTCTAAACAATAATTTTTTCTTCTATGTACTGAAAAATAATTATATTATAAAAATATTAACACATAATTGAATAAATACTTTAAATTAAATTGTTTCTTAGTAACTTGCATTTTAATCTTATTTTTGGTTGTGAATTCATAAAAAATCACATATTTATAAATATATTATACTTAATAAATACTGAACTGGGAATATACCTTCAACAACAATATGATTAATAACATTACTGACTTTATAAAGTAACCTTATTTTAATTAAATAGTTTTTATGCGTATTCTTCATTTGAAAACCTTTAACATATTCATAATATTTCTACCTTACCTCTTACAATTTGTAAATCTTGAGTGGGTATACTTTTATTTTGATCAGTAATGATATGTTTATAAGCTATTTTTACATTTTATTTCATTTTTAAGCTGGAATCGAACTCTTCAATAAAACCATCCCCTGTAGAATTATCGAACACTTCTTCAAGAATAATATGAAAATTACAGTAAGCCATCAGATGACGCCGATAATACGGCAAATGATAAGAGAGTAGGAGAACTGTTCATTAGATATGGCAGCCAAAATGTAAAATTGTTCTCAAGTATTCTGTAAGCTGCATTGTGCCACAACTAAAAAGTTCTGTCACAGAGAAGAGGCATGTAGACGATCATTCACTTGGAAAAATTATCGGATGCCATTAATGTGTAACTATGTACTCGGTAGGATGTATTTGACGAACTTGGAATCGTTCAAAGTATTGTTTCTAGGCTTTGGCAACGATTTTAAAATGATTGAAGTATCAGTAGACGTTGTAGTATAAGTCGCCCCTGAGTTACAATGCCTAATGGAGGCCATTATATTTCAGTAACTGCAGAAAGATGCAGGATGGAGCACAGCGTAAGACCAACTATTTTCTGCAAGGGGCAAGACAGTCAGTTAGATGAACCGTGTTGAGATATTTGGGGCATATTAGTCTTTATACTCGCATGATTGTCTGATGTATTTTTCTCACAGCAACTCACTGTCATCATAAGTCACCCTAGAGTAAAAAATATGCAATATGGACATAGTTATAGTGGGGTTGTGTGATATTTCACAACTAGTGCTGGTTTAGCTCGTAGTCTTGTTCACATCGGAGTTTTAACTGGAGAACGCCAAGGAAAAGCTAAAACCAGGACAACATCATGAACGAGACCATGACGGTGGTGCAGGATTGCTGATTTAAGGTGAAATAATACTGTCTTCCAGAACAGAACCGCATGTTCAAGTTGGAACCATGACAGGACAAATTTATCGGTACATCGTTCTCGTACAACATATACGTTTCCTTAGGGGTGCCATCAGTCATTTTGAGGATATCACAAGTAAGGAATGGTCAGCATTCTCACATGATTTGAATCCCATAATGTAAGTAACATGCTTGATCGACGTGCTGTAGCCCGTCAACTACCTCCTACATGTGTGCCGAAATATGGGAGCGTATTTCTTGCTGAGTGGAGTAATCTTCCCACAAGTCAGCTCGATAATCTTATACTCAGGATACCTAGGCATTTTGTGGGCTGTATTTCATCGTCTGGGAGACATACCGTGTATTAATTCTCATGCCAACCATGTAATAGTAAGCTGTTGTAAAAAAGATATTTTTTTTGTAATGATTCCAAGGAGCAAATATCATAGATTTATGAATGTTATTATCCATACATCATCTTTCTAGTTCTGTATTTTAGTTTAGTAATTATGTTTTATGAATAATACACGTTTGTTTTGTTTCTGAATCTTTATTAGCCGAATTAGGTATTATTATTAATTTATGAACGTCGTTTTATTTATACATATTTATATGCGCACGCACACACACACACACACACACACACACACACACACACACATATATATATATATATATATATATATATATATATATATATATATATATATATCATTCTTATTTGTAAAGATGATAATTCAAAATATAGTTTCTCAAACCCTTTAAAAAGTTTTTAACTGGAAAAACTAAATTCAAATTCAAAGAAAATCAAAATTGTATAAGGATAACGAAAAACCAAAATAAATATACTATCGCAAGTAAAATATTATTGTTAAAATATGTGAAACTGTAAATAAAATACAAACAAAATATTAATTTAAAAAATCCAAAATTTATTAAAAAAGTTACAAACTTCTTAAAAATATTACAAAATTACAAAACAGTAAATCTATAGCTGAATGAAAGAAAAGAAACGAGTAAAAAAATTACATATGTTATCATTACAGTTCTACAGGTTGGATTCGAATAATATGAGCCTGTACCAATATTAAGGATCCAACCATCACACTCTAGTGAATTAAATTATTTTACGATAGTGCGAAACCAAAAATTAAAGGAAAGTAGAAAAACAAATTCAAACTTCAGCAAAGAAAAAAAAACAAATTAAATATATGTATTTAAACCTAAGTATTATTGTAGTCATACAAATATAACCTAAAATACTTGTACACATATTAATAAATTTAATTTAAAAAAATTTACAAAAATTGCATCTTTCAAGTCCAACATACAAAATTAGATTAATACGTGTATAATTTACCACCAGCAAATCAGTGTAATTCTAATATAAACAATAATTCAAGCAAAAAAAAAAACACAAACTGAGTTACGTTCTAATAATTTCTCATGAAAACAGAAACAAAATACTGGCATCAACACTATATCTACCTATAAAACTCATATATCGGGCATATTCAAGTACAGATACATACTTTTCTCCAATACAGCACCATAAGGCTATCATCAAGAAAGAAAAATAATAGCAAAATAATAATACTGATTGGTTCTACAATGGAAAAGAAAATACTTAAAGTTACTTATCGAAAAGATTTAAATTTAAAAAAATATTGAATTATATAACTAAACCATACTTAAAATTGTCTTAGAAGATAAGAATAAAAAAATCTAAAAAGTAACAAATCCTACGATAATAATATGAATCAGCCTACTGAAAAATTAAGAAAATAAAAGATTTTTAAAGAAATCCTGTATATAAAACTGTACTGTGATGTAGTCATATTTACATACATCATTGTTTAACAACAATTTTCAATTTAGCCAAAACCCATTGATATAAATATTTTTGTGGGTCATTTTTCTGTATAACTCTTCGTAACGTATTTTCTATATTTTTGAAAGCTATTGAATCTTAGGTTATTAAATTGACATAATCAGTTTATGCCTTATCGTACGTAGTGAAACATAAACTGGAGAGTGGTTAAAATACGACATACAAATATATATTTATCATGACCAGAATATATATTTTAGAAACATATACTAGATTCCCCCCCCATTTTCTTTACTTATCACTAGATACTATAACTTATTTCTTATTGGTAATAGTTTCCATGTTAGAATTCTTTTCAAAAATTCCATGGAGGAAACTTTTCATCCATTTATTGTATTTGAATTCTTCAAGTAATATCTAAAAGACAATTCACGTGCTGACCTTTCAAAGTTTCCATTCAAGTTAGTCTTTGGAAGTTAACTATTTCTTCTCCAGGGGTTAAAGAAGGTTTTAAACTGATAGAATAGTTAAGTGAATACGCTGGAGGGATAACTGACAAATTTATTGAGTTTGAAAGGGAAATTTTTTTTTAATGTAAAGTTTATTTAAATTTGTATATTGATCAGATTAAATCTTTTTAAGAAATTTTGAAACTTGTTTTTTTTATTTTATTGTACTAAAATTCATTTGTTTAAATTAAATGTTTCTGAAATAAATTAAGGATTTATTGAGTGGTTAATAATGAATCATAATATGTTTGTTAAAATATTTAATTAGAATCTAAGAGATAAATAATTTTTCCATAAATATATGGCTTTAACTAATCTCAAATTAAAATTAAATGCTTATAATTAAATTGGTCTAGAACTTATTTTATGTAAATAACTTTAGAAAAATTTGATTTATTTGGAACATTTTGGATAAATAATTACATATTATTTACGTTATTATCCCTTAAAAACGTATTATACAACTTAAAGAAAGTACGAATAACTTAACATTACCTAACGTTGTAGCCAAAATATATAAAAAAACAAAATCAGAAACAAATTATTGTGTTAGAAATAATTTTTATATAGCAATGGGACTCGTTGCCCTGTAACGACTTGTTATTGAATTCAAATAAATTTTGTTTCAGCTGAAATGTCACTTTCCTCTCCTTACCTTTCAAAATTATAAAGTGTTAGTTTCAACAGCCCTGGTTAAATTCTAAAGGAATGTAAGCTAAAACCTACGAAAAAATCAGCATATTTTAGGAATGAGAAACAAAGAATAAAATAAATTCTTATTTTTTTTTAATTAAGAAGTAATCGATATGTTAAGCTATAAACACACAATACTTTTTGTGAAATTGGAACTTTAAAAGAAAATCTAATAAATATCTACAAGACAGAAAATGTTAATATATTTTCCCTTATTTTGACTATACAGGGTGGACGAAACTTATGATTATAAATTTTAGGGGTGATAGAAAACATCTAAAGAAGCAATTTTCACCATACAACGCACAGGTTGAGAGAAACTGTGAAAAGCTAGACAGCGGTTTTTCTTACATATAATCATTTTTACCATTGATTTCAAAAGAAAAGACCACAAGAAAAAGACAATGGCTCTTAAAATCCACTATAGAAATGCCTATGTTTAAGATTTTTTTTTCTTTATGCTTTCTATTATAGATCCGTCTAACGGTTTCTTACTTGCTTTACACCTATGAAATGTAAGATAAAAATTGTCAGTTCAGATGTTTCTAATCAACCAGTAAATTTTTGCTCATAAGTCTTAAAACACCCGGTATAAATCATTGATAAATAATATTTCATTATATTAAGGTTGTCAATATCTTAGAATTCAAAAAGAAGAAAAAAAGATTATGAAATAATTCGATATAAAAACCAACGTTTTTATATGGTGGCAAAGTTTATTAAAGAAAATTATTGAAATATTAGTTAAAACTGTTAGTTATTTTTAACTTAAAAATTTATTTAAAAAGAGACATTTGTGAGCGTATTAAAAAATTCATAATACTCATAAATTCAAAACATGCATTTGAAAGTTTGTAAGTCATAATATTACAAAAAAATGGGAACCAGAATTCAGAAAAAATTATTGTGATAAGACACGGCGCCAAATATTGGAATCTTTCTTTCTTGCGAATGATAACTGACTGAAAGTCAGCAACTCTTACTATCTGCCCTTTGTTAGTTTTACGATACCCATGTGGCGTGGGAGTGCCCGGTGTTCCCAGTGAGGGAAAGAAATTTTTTCCTCAATCCTAAAAGCGCCGAGAAGAAAGAATATTTTGACTTATTAAAATTATTAAAATATTGGTCAAAACTTGTTGCAAACGTTTAAATATTGCATTGTTAGGCGAGTACGAACGATTCCCAAAATTTCAAAGCTCTAGCTTGATGGGAAGTTGGTTAAATTAACGATCGAAAATTTGATGACACACACACACACATTCACACACACCCTCACACATACACACACACCAAGTGAAATTCAGAAAAACGTTTTAAAAACATCAAGTCGTAAGTAATGTATCACTCACATTTTCAACAAAGCAGAAACATAAGCAATCGAGATACGTATCCAAAGAATAAACATACTTAACGGGCCTTCAGATAAGAAAATATACATTAATAATGAGTTTTTTTTTATTCCATGTTATTTTCAAAGTTTTAATCTGGAAGAAAAATGTATGGTATGCTTTTTTTTTCATTTTAACACTTTCATAGCGTATATAGTGCATTCCTATTACTTCATTTCCCAAAATTTATATTAATTAGATCTATTCAGAGCACAGCAATTAATAAATCAGTATTAAAGATGCAATAAAGCAGTTAGGTTGTATGCTCCTTTATATTCTCGGTTCAAATATTTAAAATCAAAACATTCATTCTGTAATCAAATTTTTTATTGAAAAGTCCCGTCAAGGCGTAGCTTTCAATGCTAACTCATCTAGCATAAATGGAAATTTAATAAATCTGCAAATCTATTTAAATCACATAAAATTTACAACGTTTAACAAATGTTCAATTATTCTTGCATTCAGTCACTTACTGTTCTAATGAAATTTCTCACTGACGATCAAACTGTTCGAAATTCCACTTCAGTTTGTTAAGGGATGAATTATTCCTAATTGTTTCGGTTTCTAGGAGAGTAACGTGAAATCTAACAGCTAATTAAACACTATTCCCGTCAACTGATATAAATTTAAAATTATTTGGTAACTCATAAGTAAATCGATTATATTTTAAATATGAAAAATATTTTTTTAAAAAATATATTTAGGAATTACAGCCAGAAAAAAAATATGAAATTCTAATTTATCTTAACGCTAATTGTATATAAATATGAATTTCATAACATAATTATAATGTAGAGGAATGTAGAGCATTTTCTGAAATGAATTATCTCGTTTTATTGCATATCATGAGTAAGACTATTGTTTACACATTGATTTATTTTGTTCATGAATAAGTAATATTAACAGGTTTCTAAGGGTAAACCCCAGAACATTACTTAGAACAATTATTACTCAAATATTTCATTACCACTAATACTTACTACAATTATATCACTATTAGTTTATTATAAGTATTGCTTATTACAATAGTCTAATTATTCTTTCATTATCAATATTGCTTACTATAATAAATGCACTATTATTTTATTAACAATAACATTATCTAACATACACATATTCCAATAGTGCAAAGCACATTACTTTTTTTTATTAGAACGGGAAATGAAATTGTATTTACTTTAAATAGAGAGTGAGTCTGAGCCTTATACCTATAAGTTTTGATAAACATTTTACACCCACATATGCTTTTCGTTTTAATTATTTAAGTTTATGATCTTAATTTGTAGTTAGAAAAATAGTACATTAAAATTATTACATGACAAATGCCTTAAACACATTAGTTCAAAATGGTAATAGGAAATTGATCGGATAATTTTACAATATGCAAAAAACATATTAAATTATTTTATGTTAACTTATAAATATTGCCTGGATTGAAAATTTCAGCATATGTTCACAAATATAAAAGTTGAGAATCCATCCGGAATACAGAAATGAGCTGCAAAATTTCATATTTTACGTCATAATAATATTTCCAAAAATATCTGATAATTTTTGTACAACTTTGTTATAAAAATATCTCTCTCTGTATTTATATGCATGTATATATATATATATATATATATATATATATATATATATATATATATATATATATATATATTGAAAGTGATTAGCATATTTCAAAAACAAAGAACAACTTTAATGTTTAAAGTCAAAGTAGAGTATTATGATAAATGAGCTGAATATTTTATAAATACTTTCTAATTTCCATAATTAAACTATTTTCGCATTATTTTTCTCATCTTATAAAATCATTAAGTGAAATATAAAATTTGAACACGTACGTTATATTGGAGCGTCAAATTTAAATAATTTAAGAAACATCTTTATCGCAACTAAAAGCAACAAAGACTATCAATTTTCTTAGTTATTATAAAGTAAATCCAGAAAAAAAATGTTATTTCTTAGACCATCTCAATAACGAAAATCTGAATGTAAAAATTATTGACCGTTCTTTTCTTCTAATACATGCAGCTGGGATTTTCTAATTTTATATGTTTTATTCACTTCATATCAAATGTGAAATTGGAGCAAGGAATATCCAGCATGCATAAAATTACAATAAAAAATGTATATTCGAATACACCCATAAACTCATATTTTATATTCCAAATAGATAAGGAATATGTACACACAAGACGCTATACGTAATGCATGAATTGTCATCTAAGAAAGATTGAAAAGGTTAATGGACTTCCTTCTACTTCTTCATTTCTAATCAATATGAGATTACTTATGCTAGAAATGTAATGTTTATGTCCTAAACATTCATACTCGTTGATTTTGCAATAGAAATTATTTATTTGGATATGAAATGGATTTGTTTTTATGGCATATAGTTTATGAGGATGGTAGATGAATATTCTTTCCTATATGATGCTTTATATCTCAGACATATTTAGACCATAGTCGTATATACATAGCGTGAAAAAATATATTTATATAAAACATTTTTGCTCATAATATATCCTTAAAACATTTCAAGTATAGTATGTGTACTGGAAAAAATAACTACAGCTGTATTAGAGATTTTTTGTTCTTGTTCAAAAGAAATTTTAAAGTTTGATTTCTACTTTTTATTTTTGAACAATATTTAATTGCAGAGATCTTAAAATTGTATAATTTATCATTATATTTTAAATTTTAAAGACATTTGTTTCTTTAATAATTCATATGTGTCATTTTTACTTAATTACTTTGTGATACGAAGTTCCTATCGCAATACTTAACTATCACTTTACACAGTAAATTTTAAGTTTAGAAATTGTTAAAAAGACAAATGATAGGAATGGAGAGAGAGAGAGAGAGGAAGTTTCAATCAAAGATAGATAGTAAAATAATTTGACTGCCAATATTAAACAAATATGGAGACTAATATTTGGCGTAACAGTTAGATTAATAAATTTAGTCAATTGTAACTTTGGATTTAACATTTAACAGAAACTACATAATTTTACTGAATAAAGATATAGTACAGTGACACCCATAGAAATATATATATATATATATATATATATATATATATATATATATATATATATATATGTGTGTGTGTGTGTGTGTGTGTGTGTGTGAGGGTTAGAGAGAATTATATTTGCCACTTTAGACAAGAAACCTCATTCATTCGAAGGGGGGAAGGATCACCTGCAAGAGAAATAAAGCGGCATTTTCTCAAGTATTAGTCGGTGACATTTGTAGAGATTATGCATTCCCAAGCCTTCATGTGCAAATTCAAAATCGAACACAAGGATCATCCGAAATTAAGAACTGATTTTCAATGATTGTGAAGCCTCACGTATCATTTACTTATCTATCTACATTCAAAATTTTAAATAAAAACTATGCTGGTTGCTTTAACTAAATTTACTAAATGCAGTAACCATTAACCATGTTACATTCTTATATATTTTTTTAAAAATTAATAATCATTCTTTTCATGGAATTTAATGTATTCAAACTTAATATATACTTAATTGATATATTTATTTTACACGATATGCCCACGATAATTATTAATTTACTAAATAAACAATATTAGCGTTAAATATTATCGTATGATATTACTAAGAATGTAGTATTTAGCGAAATGTTCATATAACATTTTTGTGAAATAAACTTAAATATGTATTATGATTTATTTATAAAATGCTTGATTGAAATGGTAAATTAAAACTAATAATATACATTAAATGAGTAAAATAATGTATTTAAACACTAAAGGAAAGTTATTATGAAAAATAATTAAGTTATAAATTTCTTATTTAAAAATATCATTATAACGTTATTTTAAAAGGAAAACTTTATTTCCGAAAAAATATGTTTATAGGACCTAAATCCTTAAAGAGTTTCATAATAGTTTCCATTTACTTAATGATTATTAAATCCTCGTTTGTCTTCGAAGTTCTGAAATTAATAAAGAGTGTTTTCGCTCTATTTATATGGAACTAACTCTATTTAAATGTCCCAATATAACTTATAGAATTATATCATAATTATTAATATGTACATATTTTTCCATTCCATTATTTCATTTGCATTATTATTATAAACTTTTTTTTTTGTTTTACTACTTATTTCTCAACTCCAATGGTTTGAAAGTAACTGATATAATATCGGTGGAGCAAAATGCTTTATCTTTCTTAATGTAATCAGTTTATGAATATTTCATGCACTATTTTATATGTTAAAATGTTTTACAAGAAAAATAGCTCCATTTCCTCCTATTTCCTATATTAGCTGTTTTGAGTTAATTTGTAGTTTGAAGTACGAAGCGTGTTACAAAAAAAGTAATTAAATGATTTTATAGCCTTTTGCTAATTTGTTCTAATAATGAGTCCTGACGTAACGTCTCTACTCATAAATTAAAGGAATTAAAATTTTGAAATACATTTAAATAAACCATTTATCTATATAATAATTATTCAAGTATGAACAAAGTAGGGCAATATATTTTGGCACATGACAAAAATAATACAATGCTGTATTAAAAAATGTGATTGGTTTAACAGTTTTTAAAAAAAATGAACGAATACGAGAGAGTAACGTTTTCTTAATTTTGTAAGGTACCATGTATTTAACATTATTTTTATAACCATCGGGTGATTTTCGTTTTGAGTGTATTCTTATTAATTCTTATTTTCTTTAAAATATGGGAATTTTAATAAAAAAAACAATTATCAACATAAAGAAATAATTCTATCGGTATTCCGATCTAAGTACATAAAAATTATATGCAATAGTTGTTTTTGAAGTATCGAATATTTCTCGCAACATCTTTATTGTTATCGAATACAAATAGAATTATTACGAACATAATTGGAAATTCCAGGTAAATGTGTTTAAATTTTCCTCGCGATAAATTCAATAGGTTTATTTCAGACTCATACTAATTGAAATAAAATGCACTGATATTGCCCATGTCATAAGTAAATAAACTTTATTTTTAAAAAGTAAAAATATCCCTGAGTTGCGAACATGGATTGTTGAAATGTAAAGAAAATACAAAATTTATCTAAGTAAGAAAACTTGAGTGAAAAATTGGTTAATGATTTAATGCATCTTGTTCAGTTATGTAAGAAAAAGAAACTAGAGGATGAATTAGTTTCACTGAATTTTTAATTTTCATGGAGAGTATTTCATTGCATTTATTTTTGAGATGTGTTCCATGTCAAATGTGTTCACATGAAAATAAACTGCATTAAGAAATATCATGCTTAAGAACTCTAAGAAGAATTTGATTATTTTTATACATAATTTTAAACCCTCATGATGAGGCTACAAACAACTTTGAGATTTAAAAAAATGATCTGTGTAAGTTCTAAATAATAATACAAAATTCAGATTACTTTACATTGAAATTTTTAATGTACTTGTATAAGACATGTGGAATATGACAGTTCTAAAGGAATCATTTTGACTAACCCTGCCATCTACATGATGTCTGTGTGAACTTAATTATAAGTCATTCTAATAGTTTTCTGAAAAAAAATTTAAAAATTAATTTCGATATTGTAAAATGTTACCCAAAGTTTATGGAATATACCCTAAATTCCTAATTGTGTGATTAAAAGTTACAAGATAATATCCAAATGTAGAAACACCATAATTTTTTTTTATAAATACAACATGAAAGAAACAAAGGTAAGGACTGTAAGAATGCTTAAATACTAGAATAGATAAAATAAATCAATTAATCAAATATTGTAAATTGTAAGCATATGGGAATTCTCATTTTTCTTAGAATATAAGATACATTTATAAGTAAAAAATAATTTAATGTAATTCTTTGGCAATTTCATTCGAATTATTAAAGTAGTGACTTCGATTCAGCACGCATACTTCTGTAAATAGCTGTACTGATAATAAAGACTTCAGTATGAGTCATTCATAATTGAGAAAATCTTCCAAATTTACCAGATATCGAGTTCAAGAAATTCTGTAAAAATATAGAGCAGAAGTCTATGAAATAAAATCAAAGATATTATTAGCCGAGAAAGTAATCTATTTTTCATACACCCATAAAATCCTAAGGTGAATTAAATTACACAAATTATTATTAACTCTCGGAAATAATTTTCCTTAAACTAACAGGAACTGACTTTGAAAACATTTTCTTAATCATTGGGAATGAATTACATTATATTTAATTATTATCCTCACAACCTAAAAATGACTAAAACTTTTTTGAGCGTGACAGCTGATTGATCTTGGTCACTATCCTCGATGTTTCCAGTTCTCATTCAATTTTTGGGTTAGTTCGGGTGTCTTCCTGGTCTCTTGACCGCGGCTCAAATTATAGGTATTTTATTACACCATAGAATGATATTAAATAATCAACCAATCTATTAAAATTTTCCACTCAAAGTAATGAGTCCGTATTTATCAAAAGGAAAATCATTGAATAATCAAATAATTCATTTTACTTGGAGTTATTTGTTTATTGACGCTTCATAAATTCAAAGGAGAAAACAACCAGTCAGATAAGACTTGATATTTATAATAAGAAAAGTGGTGGCCATTGTATGTGTTTGAAGCATGTATTAGGAAAAGAAGACTGCAATAATCAGAATAAATATCTGAACATATGTTGCGATTAAATTAAATACTCTTTGTAAAAATATTATATTTATTTTAAAAATTCATTTAAAATTAATAATGACAATAATAATAATGAAAAACTTTGATTGTAATGAACACAGGTGCAGGGAAAAGAAAGCACCTCATTTAGCTCTGCATATTATATTCTTGAAGAAGAAGATATCCTATTAACGAGTGTGTATTCATTAAATGTTTTTGGTTGACTTGAAATTAGAGACAAGTACTGACTAAAATGTATGAAATAAAATACCTTAAAATTGTACTTAATTACATTGGATAAATTTTATTTCCTTTCATCATGAATAGAATCGCTTAAGTATCAGTTTCGTATTCAAGCTCATGTTTTCTTTTTACTTAATAAGTATAAACGGATAAATAGTTCTGCATATTACCTTTTAATTATGGTTATGATAGTCATAAAATAGAGATGATATAATTTATAATACAGCAGCAGTATTAAAAATGAACCGAAGTACATAAT
>BMAW01106619.1:405903-481026 GCA_019974015.1 Nephila pilipes
ATGTATGTATATATATATATATATATATATATGTATACATACATACATATGCATACATACATATACATACATATATATATATATATATATATACGACGTTTCCTTTACAATCACTAAATTTTACGAAATAGAAGTAATAATAATTTTATTTTTAATATTTGCATATATATGTATCGAATTTTAGAAACTGAAACATTTCTATGAAGTGGCACTTTCCCTGTGCCAAATCCTTATGAATCAATGTTGTAAGTAGGTAACGAAAATTTCGAAAACAGATTGATATGGAATAAGTAATATTATAAAATGAATCATTTTAGTCATCCTCCAAGTAATGTTATGTTTCACTTTACTCAATCACGACTTACAAAAAGAAATTCTTAAAGAACCCATTTATAAACTTTAAGAAAAATTCCCTTCTAGAATGTGTATTTACTATCGATGTTTCTTTGTCTGGAATTCTGAGTTCATTATTCCATGACTTAACTAAACTTCCTTCCTCTATTTCAAAGTCCTTCTCGTATAAATATAATCAATGATTAAATAATAGATTCTGATCTCTAAATTTAATTTGAATAGATTGTATTTTTAGAAGTACCTTAAATTTTAAAGATTAGCAAAACGTGTATCACCGATAATTTTAAAGTTGGTAATAAAAAAAGTTATTAGGCCTCTATCTGTTGAATATCGCTTCTTAATTTGGTACGAATAACTAGACTTTACAATAAGCTGCAAATATAGAGAAGTGCTGTCAATGGGGAATGAATTAAATTATCAATAGAGTATGAAGTAATTTACAGAGAAGAAAAAAATAAAACTCAACGAGTCTTATATGTCTAATTTGAAAGTAAGAGAACATAAATCTGTCTACTAAATAGAATTTTTAAATACTGTGTACGAAACAAATATTTATTGAATTTTACAGAGTTTGTAAAAATTAAGTTTCCGCAAAAGACAACTGTTCAATAAAAAATGATATATTTAGAAAACTATAACGAAATAAACATATTTTAATAAATATTGTTCTCCTTCTTAATGTATATCATTTAGCAGATCCAATTTCCATGTTATTAATTTTAGGATTGGACACAGTAATATTCCCATACATGGAGAAAACCTTATTCAAATACATTATCAGAATTACAGAAGATAGAGATGTCTGTTCCATTCACTCAATATCCTTTATCATCAAGTTTCACATTAACTTTTTTGGGGAGATTTAGTATTATGATCCATTGAGATGTATTATTTACCTATAGCACCATCATATGATGTCACATATGGAAAAATTGATCTCTTCCTGATAATTCATGACAGTCACAGTTTCTCCAAGGAGCATATGCACTGTCCATGAAAAATGTATAATGACGCAAATGTAGATGACCTAAGATAATAAATATGTACCATACATTTATAAACGTATATTCCTTTAAAAGTAAGGACATTTCATATGGTTATGAAATCACAACAAAAATATATTTAAGTTCAGTTAAATAGTGTAAGATTTTATAACAAATTACCATACATTTAAAGTAATAAAAATACATAGTTTAGTGAACAAACTTGCTGCTGTTCTGTCATTTATTCTTTTAATCATCTCAAGCCAGAATTATACAAATATTTTCCGTTGGATTCATGTCAGAAATCCATGATGGCATTCAAATTTTTTTTACATTGATCATTTTCATCCAGGAATTTGTAGACCATGAAATATGAACGCAATATTATGTTGCAAGGTCAAAACGTTAGATGTAATTAGAGGAATGACTGGTAACAAACTATTTCTCAGCATGTCATGATTTAACATTAAATTTATTTTGATATCAACAAAAAGATCATCTCTACAAATGGCTTCAAATGTGGCTCATACCCTGACAGATCCTCCTCGAATCAGCATTTTGAAGAAAAGTGGTGTTTTTTACGCACAACATGCCAGTCAAACTTAAATCTGTCGGGGCATATAAATATACTATTTCTTCGACCAAAATCTCATACTTTTCCAGTTGGTGCCAGCCGTTATGTGATTCTGGGCAAAACTTAAACGTGAATCAATCTGCTGCTTAGAAAGTGGTTATTTCCTTTTAAAATTATTTTACACAATATTAAAATTTCCATACCGTAAATCTCTTATTATCGACTGATTTTGCACAACTAGAACTCACCTTTCATTAGTGAGGAAGAATTTGTTTTTGCTTTCAGATGAGCCTTTCGATCTGCCTCTTTTACCTTGATGCAATTATATTTGACCTTCCAATTAGCAATTATTTGCCATAGTTATAGAATTAATAAGAAAAAGGTTTACTATATCCTTAGTATTAATTGAGTTGTATAAAAAATATTCTCAGCATCACATGCTGGCATATTTAAATACAGTATATTGCCATGTTCAGTTTTTCATTCAGGGTAATCCTGTATGAATTGTTTTAAGATACACAATAATTAAAAAGTTTTGTATCCAAAATTTGTTTCCTTCTATAATTCTCAATAAATGTTGTTTTCTCAGTTTATCCACATTTTCAGATGAAATAATCCATAGACTACCTTATACTTCTGAACATATGACCCTCCTCTGAGTCTGATGAATGTTACATAATCCTTAAGAATATATCGAGTTCCACAACATATCTTAGTTATTATTGGATAAAAATAATTTAAATCATAAAATAATTGCACAGATTGAACAGATAACTTTCCATATTTTGCATGTTTTACTAGACGTTACACTGTTTTCCGGGACTTTAGATCAGTATGAACATTTAAGAGATATTTTAGATTAAGCTTCGATTCCTACTTCTCCATAACTGTGTCTTTCAAAAATGCTAGATTAATGGCATCCTGTAGATTGTTCGCACTTTCATATCTTCAAACAGTTACGAGTCTTTGACTACCAGATACATACACGTAAGGGTCTTGCAAAGACTCTATGATTCTCAAGGCACCGCAACTGCAATTTATGTCATACCGGTTTCCACAAAAATTTTACACCCAACATTTTCTATCTAATTTTTCTTTCTTGCAGATTTATGAAAGCTTGCATTATCGAGAACAATAGTCTGTGCAGGTTTTAATATAGAAACAAGTATATTTTCTACATAAGCATCAAAAATCTCACAGCGAGATTTTTGATGCTTATGTAGAAACTAGTGCAAAGTCTCAATCATCAGATATGGATCCAGATACAGTATATTTTTTCTCTTTCGGACTGAAAGAGACACAAATCGATCTTTTGTATGAGTAGTAAGCTTTTCGATTGTCATGAACAGATCTTATCAATACCAAATGCATCGCAGTTTTTATTGAATTTAAAGTATTACGGGGCATATCAGGAAAGCAGCATATATACGGATCAATTTCTTGTCAATAAGAATATTTAATATTTTTTATCGTATGGTGCAATTGATGATAAAGAGCCTTAATGATAATTTCTCAAAAAAATATAATTTAAAAGGATAAGGTGTTTTGAAAATATTATTGAAAAGTTATGTATGATCTGCGTGGTAAGTGTAGATTTTTGATATTGGCAACTACTGGTAACTAGAAAATATGTTTTATAAAGCAGTTTTAGTAATAAAATACTTTATTAAGCTTTGCTCGAAAATTCAGGTTCCAATCTAAGTGCGCAGATCACTTGCAGCTTTAATAACTGTAAATGAAAAACACACTTAAATCAATTTTTTTTCTAAATTCTGGAATAAAAACTATAAGAACAATTTTCAAATGTGAAATAATATGCAACTTATTAGTGCTTGAGGTGTTTAACTAAGGTATCTAGGGAATTACCGATAAATTAATATCCACACATACCTATTTACTTCTCCACAGAGATATTAACGTATCCAAGCCATTTTTAAAAACGAGTTTTTGTACCTTTTAGTCCAATTTAAAGTTACAGCTTGATTATTTTGTTTTACTTATATCTATTTATTTTTTAGTCTGGAAATATAAATAGATATAAGTAAAAAAATTAATTAAACTAGTTATCAATTTGGTGAGTTAAAGATGTATTGTATTGTCATCGGAGTTATACTGGAGTGTAAATTTTCAGCTGGACTGGATGAGAAGTCGATTAAAATCCGAGTACTACCTTTCTCCTTAATCCACAAATGCTCGAGCATACCATAGCATTTCATTACCATCGGTGTTATGTATGTATTCGAAATTTTAAATCGATTGAAGAGTAGGATTTGGTTTAAATTTTGAGTATAATGTACAAGATCCGAATCTCAAACCAACCTCCCCCAGTAAATCAGTAACTTCTTGAGTATATCCCAATGCTGTATTGTTATCACAATTATGCGTGAATGGAAAATTTTATATCAATCGGTTGATAGGAAATATGCTAATATTCGAATACAAATTTCGAAATCTCTCTTGAAAGACATGAATACATATATTTAAATATAACATGTTAAAAGTTTGAAATTAACATATCTTAGATATTTGACTGTTGAAAGTCTTTTTAGATGACACGGTCAAGGCCCCAACTGCCTCAACATATTTTATATTTATACTCTAATAGACTAACGACTTTGAGATTTTATATTCTTTGCTTGTGTGTCAGCCCCGTTATTCGAATTTTTTTTTTAAGTTTGCCAGGACATACAATGAATAATGAAATAATATTTTGGACTTTTAATTTTCTAGGTCTATATATTTTGAAGTTATTAGTGGAACCCAGAGTTATATTGATAATTCAATTTTTCTGTAGAATTTTAAAAAAATATTTTCTCTTCTTTGTTGAATATGCATATGGATTTTGGGACACATTTCCATTTATGAGAACCATTTAAAAACTTTTACTCTATATAGTTCCACATTATCATGCTCCTATAAATGATTTGTAAGCATGTAGTAAACCAAAAACATTCTTTCTTTAAATAAAACCTAAATTTTAAGAAATAATTTTTTATAAAGAAAAGAATTAAATAATAGTTTCCAAAATAGCGAATTTCTGTTATTTTTTCAGATAAAATATGCAGTTATTGCATCAAAAATGTTGGTTCATTATTTTGCAGACATTAATTAATTAGTAAAATATTTCGTATAATTATGGAAACACATTTTCAAAAAAATGGCACTTCGATGTAAATTTTCTCAAAAGACTTGTCCTATTTAACTAAGGAAAAATAAACAACTTTTTGACTAAGTAATTATTTTTTTATAATTCAATAAATTAATTAGAATACCATTATTACTCACAGGAAACAAATATAAGCTTTACTAATATATTTTTAAAATAATAAATTAAGTATTTAACTGTTCCCTAGTCTCTTTTGTTCCTAATCAATCTACCGCACTTTTTCTAGAAACGAAAACTTTAAATGTCGCCTTAAATTCATATAATTGTTAAGAACTGGCAAACTTTGATAAAAAAAAAAACCACAACAGATTATTATTATATTAAATTAAAATAATTCTACTTATATATATATATATATATATATATATATATATATATATATGTATAATTATTTTAATACATATAATATATATACATACAATGTATCCAGTTGAAGTCATTATAAATTATTTTTCATGATAAAACGGATTCTATATCATTAAAATGTTTAAATAGAATTTAACTTAAATCTGTCTTAATAAAACTACCCCGAAGCATTTAAAAAGAATTCTTATTTAATATTCGTAAAAATTCTCCATTATTTATTAAGTGAATTCAAATATTTTAATAAAAATATATCCAATTCAAATTGTCTTATTTGTTTCTCCAATTAAGGTTGCCTAAAGTAAATCTTAGTGTCATGAATAAAAGTTTTGTTTCGAGTTGCATATTTTTGCATTAAGAAACGTGGATGATGAGATAGAATTTGATGAAAATACATTTATTTTAAATTCAATAATGGGGACTAAAGATTGTTTTCGAATTTTTACTGAAGAGTATTTTGAAATTTGAAATGAAATAAGAATGATTGAATTCAAATGATGCGTAAAATATCCATTACCGAATTTGCGCGGCAGGTTATTTACGTAGTATTTTTTGGAAATCTATTTAAATTATCTTTCCTCCCGTAAGCGGAGCTAACTTTAAAATGCATTTTATCTTATTTAATGAATATGTTTCAAAATTATACTATTTCCATATGTTTAATCTAAGGAAATATTTATTCAGAAATTGAAAATTTGTCTTCGTGGTTCAATGAATATTTTGATGGAATATTACTCTCAAAGATAATTTTTTTTAATGTTTCATAGAATTCCTATTTAAAGTTAATCATGGTACTTTATTCTATCTAATTTCTGATATTAGAATCATAGAAATTTAATATGAAGTTTAAATGCATTACTTCTAATTAATCTTCTATAGAGGCCTTGTTAACATATTCCTCAATGTTGCCTACTTATGGCTGAAATTTTATGGGGGCATGAGTTTGAACCCTGATGCCAATAAACACATACCATACAGTGGGGGTGATGCACCTTAATTCTACTGATGTCTCAAGTTCTCTTATTAACGTGGTGTGGAAATTTCAAGAGGGAGGTTCTAACTTACAGGCCATCCTCATCACTTGACCGAGGTTCAAGATTACGAAGTCCCTTGTTATCAGCCCATTCTTCTTTCTCAGTGCCACTCTTATAAGCAATTACAATCTCACATAAATATTTATTAAAACTTTTAACTAGAATATCAGCAAAATGCCCTCGAAAGCAATAGTACTTTAATTCTTAATAATATATTTTTTGCATTATTACGTAACAAATTTGCTTTAAATTGCATTTATACTCAATGATTTTTGAAACGTTTTGAGTTATCATTTATCGTCCATTTGCAATATCAAATAGAAATAATGTATTAAAATAAACACGTGTTTCATATATTTTGAAATGCTTAAAGAGAAATTATACTTAATATATTTGTTCTATGAAAAATAGTGTGCAACTAAAGTATTGGAAAAAATTGTGAAAAAAATGTTAAATATTTTTTTTATTAAAAATATCAGGAGTCTTTTAATAGTAATAAAATAAAAGTAATAAACTGCAAAGCTCTATGATTCTAATTTGATTACATTATTCCATCCATTTATCTCATTTCTCTTCAAAAATAATGTAAAATATTCCTTAGAGTACGGCATAATACGCGTAAAAAGCTGAAATTTCTACCCTAAAAATCACTGTGATTTAACAGCCTTCTAAACTATAAACTGCAACATTCAAATACATACTATCTGAGTTGAGCTAATAAGCGGTTCTTTGAAAAGTTTCATATTTCCCCTCCACCTTTCCTTTTGAAAATAAATGCATAGGAAACTTAAAATTTGAGTCACGTAAGGGGAGCGGTCGTAAAAAAGTAGTTTTGAAAGTACATGAAAAGTAAACACACATTTGTAATTTCAGCTGAATGCAAGGCATCAGTAACTAGGTAGATGCATTACGTGATGTACAAAATGTCATCTAAAATCTCCTAGAATAGTTCGGGTGTTTTGGTTCTCAAAATTAAGGCGAGAATATATAGTAAATTTCAACGCTATAATCATGAAATTTATTTGTACTTTAATATTCTAGGGAATCTTGAAAAGGTTATTTTAAGGTAATGGTCTTAAATGACAGATAAGTTAAATCAATAGAATTTTGTGGACATTTGACTGAATGAGAGTGATTTGAAATGTTTGATAGATTATATACGCGAGGATAAGATGCTGCATCTTGCATAAGTTTCTATTTAAATTTTCTTGTTCTAAATCAAACTTTCAAGTTTATGATTAATAGGTACTTTTGCTGTTTGCTTAGAATATAAAATTAAATTAAATTTTTTCCCATATAATTTTTTTCGATATATAAAAAAATGTTTTAAATACAACATAATAGCTTTAAAGATCTCTATAAAATAATAGATGAATGTGATTTGAACGCAATGATTTTTATTTAAAAAAAAACCATTTTTTTTTTTAAAAAAAAATTACTTATGAACTTCTCCTGTCGAAGAATGTATATATGTTTAAATTCATTCAGAATTTTCTTCTTTTGCAACAAACCAAACATGCCACCTAAAATTACAATTTATATAATGTCTTAGTTTTTAAAAGAATTTTCAAAGATGCACTAATTACTTAATATGTTATCATCAGTTACTTTTGTACTAAAAACACTCTAATGTAATGTTTTACATAATATATAATTAATATCAATCTCTTTTTTTTAAATCTAGAAAATTTTAAGGACCATTAAAAATTATTATGCGGTACACACCTTTAATATTAGTTATTTCCTTTCCTTATGTGGGTTATTTTGTTTCATGCATACTAGATTTGTCAGCGTTCTAATATTTATTTCTGAAATATAGTTCTTGATATTGGAATTTAGGTGAACTTTATTTTCAAACTTAAGACGTTTTTGTAATCAGTAGAAATCATATTGATAGTTAGTACTGCAATGTTTTCTAAGCAGTGTAACCACAACTCATCTGTCTCTGTGTTTGGTTATTCGTAAAGGAACATTTTAAGTTATTAGAAAGTCTGACATGAGTTTTGATTTCTAGAAACACTGGATCTTCTCACTGGCTTTTAACATAACAAACTTTTCAAGCTATTGAGATGCATTCATTTTAATCTAGCAAATAACCATACTGAGCATTTCAAAATGTAAATATGTTTTTAAATTAGTTTAGCAATAAAGTTTAAATAAACTTATTACTACTTTATATCATTTGTAGGAAATTTAAAACAAATAATTTCAAGATCATTACCAGAACATAGCTAATATAAGTGTTCCCATAGAATACATTTATTCTGCTCAGACAAATCTTAATATAAAAATAAAAATGTTTAACAGTTAAAGTTAATGATTCCCTGTTGAATTCAAACTACAATTTGATTGGTTCCTGAAATAATTCATTAATATACTTCAATCATAAGATTTCTTTATTCTTTCTTTATTCTTTGTTTCAAATATTAATTATTTTAATGATATTAATTATTTTTAATAATATTAATTTTTATAGTAATATTAATTATTTATAATAATATTAATTACTTTTTTAATAATAGTAATTATTTATAATAATATTAATTACTTTTAATAATATTTATTACTTTTAATAATATTAATTACTTTAATAATATTAATTACTTTTAATAATATTAATTATTTTAATAATATTAATTATTTTAATAATATTAATTTTTTAATAGTATTAATTTTTTCAATAATATTAATTATTTTAATAATATTAATTATTTTACTAATAATAATTATTTTACTAATAATAATTATTTTAATAATATTAAATATTTTATAATATTAAATATTTATAATAATAATTATTTTTAAATTATGAGTTATTGTCAAATTTTGATATTGAGTAGCTTAAAATGCAGCTTCTTTCTGATATTCAGCAAAAATAAAAAGGACGGATTTAGTAGTTGGCTATTAAAACCCATTTAGAGGCATGATTATCAATTGGAAAACAACAGTATCTAATTTCGTTTTTCAGAATATGTATTTCAAATATTATTAAAATGTTAATTTTATTTGAATCTTCTATCTATGCGACGAATTCTTTAACTTTTCGGTAACCTGGCTGAATATTTATTTTAATAATAAAAAAAAAATTAAAACCCGTTAAAATTGACTCTCTTGGGTGAAAATTTACAAAAATATCGTAAGCAATTGAAGAAAGAATATTTGTGTTTGATTTTGAAAAGAATCAAACCACAAAAATGTACCACCAGTATTTACTACTTCTGCTACATCTTCAAAACAAAACACATGGCGCTGACTAGAGATAGATTTAGAGTATCTTATTGAAAAAAAAAAAGTTTATTTAAACTTATCTGTTACTTATATTTCGAGTATTTTGAGTTTGAGTACAATATGGTTAAAAAGTTTTTCCGCACTAAATTTCCGTACCGCAATAATAATTTATGATTGCAGACTGCAAAATTGTACCATTATAAATCCTATCGGTTTGTAGAGTTAAAAAAAAACTGAACATTTGACTTTATTACCACAAGTTACATAAACATTGGAAAATGGAATGACAACTTGATTGTTTGATTATCTTAGTTTAGTTTATTTCTTTATTAACGTTGCACTAGAAGCAACACGAGAGCTATTGACGACGGACCTCGTAATTTTGAACCTCGGTCAAGTGACAAGGACAACACCTGAGCTGGCAATCCCTATATTAACTTCCACACCAAGCCAACGAGAGGACTTTGAGCCCAGACAGATTTAACGTGCATCGGCCCCGGCTACACGGCGGGTTATTGATAGCCAAGGATCGAACCCGCGATTGAACGAAAACTGCCGGACGCAAATCCGAAACCATGACCACTAGGTTACCGCGGCCACTTATTTTATTATCATCCAATTTGAAAGCAATTGTACCTATAGGTGCTGCAAATTGTCAGTATAATTGTAAAGTGAAAGAGTTGACAAAGCGTAGCCACATGCTGTTGCCTGTCACAACAAATACAGAAGAGGGTTAAACTGTTTGATGGATTTTTGAGGAAGTGAGAAAAATTAGGAAAAAGAAATAGTTGTAGCAATTTTTATAAAGGCAAAACTTAGTGGTTGCAAGTGCTTGGAAAATATGCGGAAAATGTGAAGGGAAGCTGATATAGTTAAAATGTCTTTGAGAGGCAAATGCTGTGCTGATGAAAAAAGATGAGAAAGACAAAAGTTGGTAGTCGTGGAGATCATCAACGACCGTGCTCCTCTAGATTCTCATACAAAGACTTACGTTTTGACAGGATTAACAATTTTCTAAGTAATGCAAGATAATAGAAGCGTAGAAATTGTCCGGGAAACTTTCAACTCTTGTAAAAAGTGTGACATATGTATTTGGTGAAGTTCGATAGGTAGCTTATTATGCTGCATTACGACATTATCAGACCACACGGTGTATTGACAAATTGTCAGAAAATTGCTGATCTAAAAAAGGAAATTATATCATATTCATTATACTCCCCACAGTTAGCACGTTTAGAGTTACTACCTTTTTATCTGTTTGCAAAAATGTTTGAAAGAAAAAAAATATTCAAAACTGAATCAAATGTCAACGAAGCACTCCTCGAATTATTCGTCTAAAAATTCGAGGCACTTTGTTTTTTTTTTTAAAAAAAAGGACATTTCCATAACGCTAACAATAAATCATACTTCACAAAGAAAATTATTTTTTCTTTAAATGATAATAAATGGATGAAAGATATACTATAATATTTTATTTCACATACGCACAAAACTTTTTGATTAACTTTTTATCATTTTTATGTATGCACTAAAAATATTAAATGGAATTCTGAAGCTACTTGATTGTAATTACCAGGATTCTTAAAATGCAGAATATAACACAAATTATCAAGCAGTAGAGAGAAAATTATTTTCATTATTTCTATTCCAAAAGACTTTGTGAGAAACCTCACAGGGGAACGAAGTCATTTATTGTTTCTTACTTTCTCTTTGAAGTAATTTCCTGACATAATTAAGGACTACATTAAAAATCAAGGTTTTCCAAAGTTCGCGTGGGAGTTTTGGAAATTGTTTTCAAAAAATATTTTTTAGAAGTCCATAATTTTATTCCTCAGATTCCTTAACTCTTAAGGAAAGGTAAACTAACCGCTGCCTCAGTTAAGAACTAAAGACTCTTAATCATTAAAAATGGTAGGATTTTATTCAGAGAAGTGAAAAATAATAAACGTTTTCTACAAATATTTAATTGTAAAGAATTTTATTTTGCTCATTTACTTGTAAAAGTCGTTACTTCTTTAAAAGGTAAAATATGTTGGAAGGAATTTCATATACACAAAAGGGTTTCAAAAGACTTTATATTCAACAGACTTTTCAGTCATTTGAAAAAAGAAAAAAACAACTCGTATTGAACTATAAATGATAAAAATAGCTAGATGTGAACCTCTAATTGTAAATGATAGTTATCAATATTATTTGCTCTAAAATATTAATTAGCTTCAAGAATGTTGTTAAATTAAACTAAGAAATAAATTATAGAAAATATTCAAAATCTTATATATAAACCAAAGAATATCTCTGAAATTGTTACATTTTTTTAGTTGCTTTTGGAAACTTTCGTGATTGTGATAACCTAGAAGTCATGGTTGCGAACTTGCGAACTGCATTGCTTCTGTTAATTCATAGGTTCTGCATCTTCTGCATCTAAAGATCTTCCGTATAATAGGACCCTGAGCAATTCCAAAGCATGATGTGGGAGTATAGAGAGGAATTCTTCAAGCTCATGTATTATTCTCGTAATTTGACCAATGTTCAAAATTATAACATGCTTCTATATGCCTCGTCAATAAACAAAACATCCTTAAATATGATCCCTAATAAGTTCCAAATTTCTAAGAGAAATATTACATATTAAAATATAAGATGGGTTCATAAAACAATGGCTCCAATAAACTTATAAACGTAATCTCGAAGCTTATCATCAACATAAATAAATATTTAAAACCCAACAATCCTAGAAAAGATTGTAATTTCATTTTACTGGCACGTTTAATATATGCACAACTTTATTTGATGTGAAATAGTACAAAGTGCTGTACAACTGTTAATTAGAGTGTACATTACCATATGTTATTTTAAAGTGTTAACATTTGCTGAAAGAGATAAACCTTTTCGCATGATGTTACATTGTGCGGTGCTTAGATTTGTGTTAATTCTATATCTTCCACTGATTCAGACGTTGGAAAATCGGAAAAGATCACGATTATTCATTTTCAGAACTTTTTTAAAGGTAAATTTCTGTTTCTATAAAAAGAGCAGAGCCCTATCCTATTGTAAAATTAAAATATTATCCTATTTTATGTACCCTATAACGGAAAACTCATAAATTAATGGGGTGAAATTATGGATCAGGTGTGGCCATCTACTTTGCCTTTGGAAGCTAGATATCGGTAAGAATGACTCAAAAAATCATTGTTGTGTCAGAAGGAAATTATAAGATTTTCTAGATTATACTATATTGAAATCAAAAACGACGATAGTATGTAAATTTTTCTCAAGGACAATTTTTCTAAGACAGAATAGTGGCTCAGATATAAACAGGAACGGGTTACATTAAATTTAGCATTGTTTATCCCCTTTGTATTAAATTAAGCTTTACTTAATTTTGAACAAAATGTATATGCTGATACTAATCTTAATATCATGTACTTTGTAATGTTATGAATGTTTGTTTTTAACTCATAAATTCTTTAAGAATAAACCTAAATCTATTTAAATAAACTTCATTTAATTCAATTTGTGCAAACTGCCATAACACGTCATCAACGGAAATTTTAGCGTCCACTGCAAAGATGGAAAACATTGTTAAATGACATAAATCTTCCTCAAAGTATCTGAAGAACATCATTGAGATTTTATTTCTTCGCACTTCGTTTAGTTTGTCTTCTTGTTCCTATTTCTTTACAGTTGAAAAAATAATTATCTGTACTAAGTAATAATTTTCAATTTCAACTAAATGAAACTCAATATTTTAGCTAGAAAAATTTTAATGTAATGCGTTTAACTTACATTTTAGATTAAACACCAAAACTTTTGATGAAGTTGAAAAAAAAGTATCTATCCGAAACAAATTTTAAAGTGTTTGTTAAAAGAAGTATTTGTACATTTTTCCTCAGCAAGATACGTTCTGTGTTTATGGTTAAAAGGATTATTAATATAATACTTAAGGCTTTATAATTATCTATGACTGACATTTTATCTAAATTGTCCTTAAATTAAATGAAAACAACTCTGCTTCAGCTCAAAGTATTGCTGAATAAATTACAGTACCTTTCAATATCAGAGCAAGCCTCAAACTGAATGAAATGAAATGTTTTTCAGAATGCAGGTTTGAAAGAAAATCTCCACCTCCCCACCCAAAATTCATGAGTGAATTAAACTGAAAAAAAGTGCCTGGGATTAACTTGGGTGTACTCAAATAATCTTACAGAGTTTTGCTTAGCAGTGATTTTTTTCTGATGAGTGTAAGTTCAAATTTTCTCTCTTTCACGCATTCGTAAACTTAGTCGTAAAAATAAACCATTTGAGTTCCAAAATATATATTCCCAACTCTGAAGCATAATGGAGTAATTATTATGGTTTGGGGTGCATCTCTTTTAACATAGTAGAAATTCTGTGTTTTAATGACACTATAATGACAGCATTGACATATATAGAAATGTCGCAGCGTAACTTATTTAGCAATCCTAAGAAATTAGCATTAAAGCAAAATTTTCACTTTCAGTAGGATAACGACCCAAAGCATATTACTAGGGTTAACAGAACATAGTTATTTTACAACATTTGAATGCGACTTATAACTCCTCCACAATCTCAATCTAAAGACCTGAATCCAATAGAAAAGTTTTGGATGCTGCTGGATTCACAACTTCAAAAAAAGAAACATATCGCGAGGAAAAAAACAGTTTAAAAGAAGTTCTCGTGAAAGCATGGGATAACATAGATTCATTCGTCACAAAACAGTTAGTGGAATCTATAACACAATGCCTTGAGACAATCACTAAAGTTACATGACTTAGCACAAGATGTTAATTTACAATATTTAACTAAATTATTTCACGATTATCATGCGTTAATAAAGTGTGCAAAATATATTAACATTATATTTATTAATATTAATGTGTGAACATATATAAATATCAGTTTTACTTTGTGTTAGATTCTACCTTATATTGCATTATATTAATATGTTGTATTGTTATTTGCATAAATCTTTTATTTGACATTATTATAAATTAACAAAACAAAAAGCACAAATAATGATTTTACTAACTATATATTTTGAAACGACCAAATAGAAGTTTTTTTTTCCTCCAAGAAGTGGTTCTTAAATAACGAGACTGACGCTGTAAAATATTTAATTTTTATATAATTCATAATTACTTATTATTATTTTCGATACACCCCCCGCTATCCATACAAAGCTCCAAGCGAATCTTCCATAATTTGAAACAGTTCTGGAAGCTATCTTATGTCAAGTCTTTCAGGATACATGCCACTTTCTCTTTCACAACTTTAATGGATTCAAATCATGTTCCTCTTAATGCAGAATTCACCTTATAAAACAGATAGAAGTCGCATGGCGAAGTGCCTGGCGAATAAGAAGGTTGGTCTAACACTGGTATACAGTACTTGGCTAGAATCATCTGGACAGACAATGTAGAAACACTTGTCCTTCCACATTTTGGGTCATGTTTAACTTATTCTTTTATGAATTCAACAAGAAGGTGAAAGTAGTTTCTCTGATTTAAAGTTTGATCTTCAGGAATCCAGTGAAGGTACTCAATCCCATAAATATAGATAAAAATTCATAATTGCTATGAATTTTGATTTGCTCTTTCAAGCCTTTTTGGCACTCTGTAAAGAGGAGCTGTTATTGGGCATGGTTTAGCGTTTATTTTAAGTCTCATAAGTAGAAATCAACGATTCATCTCACTATATTATCCTCTCAACCAAGTTTGGATCATTTTTCAATTTTGTTGAATGGGTCAGGGCAAACATTTTCATGAGATTCTATTTGTTGAAACAGAAGAATTTCGGGCACGATTTTGGCACAAACTTTTGGCATGTAAAAATTGTTATGCACAATTTGCCGTATGAATTTTTGTCAATTCCTACATTCTCAGCAATTGATCGAATACATAATCGACGGTCATATCAAAATAGATTACCCACTATTTTCAATATTGTCATCCATTTTTGACGTAGGGGGGGGGTCACCCGGTGGTGAGTTATCTTGAAATTCTTCTCAGCAATCTTCAAATGATGAAACAATTTAAAAACCAGAGTACGTAATAAGCATTCATTGTCCGACACTTAATTCAATAAATTATAAATTTCAGTAGCGGACTTTCCAAGTTTCATGTGAAATTTCACAACAATTCTTTTCTCAATTCTCCTTTTTCCGAAGAAAAAAAAAAAAAAAAAAAACTTTAAAGCGAACGAAGACTACGGTTATACGGATTTGCTTACAGAAGCGAAAGGTACTGCATTCGAAATAGCAGGCTTAACGGTGAACAGCCGAAGATCGCAGACGTTTGGCGCACACAAACTTCTTCTGTAACAGAGTCAGTCTCGTTATTTAATATCTACTTTTCGTATTCTTTTTCTTGGGTATTTCTTACCTATTCTATACTGTCATTTTTCGATTTCATTGAATGTTGTATTTATATTAATAGTCCCGAATTTTAGTTTTATCCTTTTGTCTTAAACCTATATAAGGTGTTACGGAAATCTCGATTTTAATTTTCTGATTATGATATTTATACATTTTTATGGTTTGTGTGAAAAGCGTATTATTTATACGAATGCAGCATTAAAGAGAAATTTCACTTTGTAGAATTTCATAGATCTATTATATTCTTGCCTTAAAAATAACAAAAATACTTTTTTTAGAATATTAGTAAGTTTTATAAATATTTTAGTAATGTAAGGTATATGAATTCTTAACACTTTTCATTATAGTGTACATATTATTTTGTGTTATGCATGATTATATATGAGTGAGAATATATATATTTGCTCTAGTGTGTTTATCTTTTCAAAAATGTTTTAATTTCAAAAAATATAAATGTATGTATTTTTTTTTTAAATTTTTTTCGTCTGGAATTATTTCATATACTTACTCATCGAAGCATTATCAAACACAATACACTAGGTAATTATTAATAATTAAAGGACTTTATTTTATTATCCAGAGCTTTTCTTTTTATATAGATATTAAATTTAAAATACAAGTACAAAGATATTTATTTTACTTGCTTGGAATATTATTTACATTTCTGTTTCTTTTTTACTGTAAGCAAGTTAGTCTCAAAAGTAGATTCAAATTTTTTTTCGCCAAGTCAGAAAGGTTGCTACAAAAATGAACTAAAATTTTGCAGAAAATGATACTTATCCCAGTTTTTCAAATCTTTTTTGAATGTGACATATCTCTGCAGTTTGAATTATCGGACATATTCATTAACTAAAAGAAAGAAATGTATTGTATTTTAAGTAATATATAAATTACACATGTTATTCTTTAAAACAATTTTCCTTATGGAATGCAGTAAATCTTATACCAGTAACCTTTCATTCTTAAGTAATTTTATTTAACAACAAATAATGATTTTAATTTAAGTGTAATATCTATATCAAATACAATTTGATTGACAACATTCAACAGCTGTATATAATACAATTAATTTAAATAGTTTTTTTTTCCTAGAATTCAATCCATAAATTTAGAATGTCCTAATAATTTTTGCTTAATCACAGTGCATCAGATTAAAGTTTTGCTGAATTGTATATTTACCAATAATGATTTATTTTACATGTTTTCTAAAGTGTTTTTATGTAAACTTATATTTTCTCAGGAAGAAAATCAAACATAAGTCGCTGGGAATCAAAAAATATTTCAAGGGTGAAATATATTTTGAAGAGAAATTGCAGTAGAGCTGTCAGATTTAAGCCACAAAAAAAGTTTAGATTTGGTCACAAAAAAAAATCTTTGAATAATCTTTAAGTACCTTTCACTAAAACTCCTAGCAGACGAAACTCTGCTTTTAATTAGCGTTCAATAAGATATAAAAGAAACCTCAATTTCTTAAATGCTATTCTGCTATAAATCTCGATGACTGATAAATAGTGCCAAAAGTAAACGCCAAGACAAATTTGGCTTCAAAGTAAGACAAAAATGTACAAGTGCAGTAACTATTTTCTGAAGGAATGATAAAATACTTTCCTTTAATTAGTAGCATTATTAGCTGGCTATAAAGTTAGGAAAAAGTTTCACCAAGACTTTCATTGATGTTTTCAAGGAAACCCTAATGTCATTGTGTATTTAAATATGATTCGACATTTGCATTTCCTTAGAGTGGAGAATTCTCTTTGAAATAAATAAGTGTGCCGGTTTAAAAGAATTTAACTTACTGCAAAATCTGAACGTTTCATCACATACTTCAGACTTAGATATTATATACAGGACGGTTCATAAAATACCAGTGTGGATATATGGAAAGGACAATAATTTAAGTCAAACAACTAGTGCCCATGGCAGAAATTAAATTTTGTTCTTGAATAAAATGGTTGTAAATTCGAAATAAATCAATGAATCAGTGTCAAATAATTTTTTGCGTAATTTGATAAATAAATTAATGCAATGGTAACACTAATTTTGAAGTTAGGAATGACCATTACCGTCAGAAACAGGTACTTTTTGCACACTTTTCGTATAAGTTTTTGAAACTAATATTAAATTAAATGTACTTATATATTCAACAATACATACATCCCCTATATATATTTATCGTTGTTGATTATTCAAAATATTATTACATTGTTTAGTGAAAATACTTTCAATCAACCTCACTTTTCGAAAAATAGAGAGCTGCAGTTAAGTATATTTACGTCAGGATAGTAAGTCAGATACTGACAACAATTATTAGTTAGGGCATTACTATAATTAAATACGATAGATAATTTTCATTTACATTATCGTAATTGTAATTAACACAAATACAGACTCATTTAATCTATAATACAATTTCTCGATAGAATTAAGATTATTAATACTAGATGAAAGCGAATATTTAAGAAAATCTTAGAATTTTGTAACAAAAATAATTTTGAATAAAATTTTCTTCGTTTCTTCAGAAAAATAAACTGAATTCACATCAGTGCTTGTTGATTGATAAGAGATCATCGCCACCTAAGGTGAGCTTTTGCTATAATTATTATTAAACAAGTCAATGAAATATGATCATTTAAGTAATTCGATAAAATTTCCAGAAATCACTTGTGTAAACTTTCCTGATATTAAAATTATAGGAAACATAAATTATTAAATTTAATACATTTAAGCTAAATGTAATTAAAATTGAAACCAACGATCAAAAAATTGAAAAGTAATCTCGTACGTGAAAAGAGATATGGTATCCCAAAAGTGATCGAACTGAAACAAAACCTTGGGTGGCTAAAATTCTTTTAAAAATACACTATAGAATATATACTTATTTAATTCTTATTATTTGTGACAGAAGTCAACAACTCTTTCAATACCTATATAATGTCAATGCCATCATCTCTATAATTTACTTTCTAACAAACAAAACGTGATACATTCTTCTCTCTCAGAACAGTTTACTCACAGGCACACAATACACTTTTCAATTAATGCGATATAGCGAAGTCTCCTACTCTCGATCGATATGCTTTGAAAAGTTTCGAATGATTGCATTTTCCACATGTTCCTTGAACCGTTAATCAAAGGAGATACCTTGAAAGGGATCTCTATTTTGTATCACAAGTTTATCTTAGTCCTACCTGATCCCTCCTAAGTCAATGTTGTATGATAAAATTCCCTTTGAAACACTTTATCTTAAGCTAGAAAATTACCCTTCAACAACAAAGAACAACGTTCTTGGTGAAGTGTCTTTCAAATATGGGCCATTTGAGGTAAATTTTTAAATTACAAATTCTGAAGTGGCTTATTTGTAAGTAATAATGAATTCAGGTACCTCGAGGCACAATTGTTGCACAATTCCTTAGTGTGACAAGATTTAATAATATAAGTATGAATATAGGCATTTGACTTAGCGTCTTAATTGTAACAAAGATACATTATTCAATGACGCGATGATTAAAAGAAATATATTTGAGCTTCAAAGTCTCTCCTTTTATTCAACATCTATTGTAAAGCGAAATTACTGGTATTATAATGTTTCAAAACAGTATATTGGTTTCTATTGAACTAATGGAAATTCAGGCTCTCCCTCATTCATATGGTAAGTTCTCTTAATTAATACTTGATCTATTTCTATGAAGAAATAATTACTTTGTGAACTTTTACTTGTAGATAATTCTGTACAATTATGATGATCAAGAGCAGGGGTCGCCAAAGTTGTTGATGTAGACCCCTTTGGGTCAATATAGTATGATTAGGGAATGGTTCACTGTTGACAAATGAATACCAATGCAATTCAATCGCAAATGTATTGACAAAAACGCAGTATAAACAATTTTCGTTTGGAATGTCATTTGTAATTACAATATAGTTAGTGAAATTCTTACAATAGATTAAAGTTTATTTAATTCTCAATCCTGCATTTTTTTAAGAATAATTATTTACCTCTTTTGCCGTTTAAAGTATACACGTTTTGTGATGAGTTCTCATTCTCAGACTTATGAAAAATGAGTATTGCTCCGTTTTGCTACAAGATGGCCCTTTTAGAACACAAAGTCTTAAGCCCCGACAATTTCATAAGCTTTGCGACGAAAATGAAGCACTATCAAATCAATTATTATTGCACACCGAAATACGATAGTCGTCAAAAGGTGCATGCTTACAAAAGCTTGTTGAATTGTTTAAATAGTTACATATTTTTTTACTGAAATTAATCCAGCCTTAAGTGACGAATTGTAAAAAAAAATTAAACAATATTTCTAATTTGATCGATGTATTTGCATAGTTCGATTAAATTCAAACACGTCACCAAAAAGAAAATATATTACATCGATTGAAGCACGAACAATTATTTAAAGCTTTCAAGATAAATTAAACTTGAGTAAATCTTTACTGTTGCGTAAAGAATTTCAATACTTTTGAAATTTACGACAGTTGGATATAACCGACGTGGAATTAGAAATACGTACAAATCATCTCCAAAAATTAAGCGATATTTTATATTACGCTGTACAGAAATTTAAGATATAGATATAACAGAATTGACTATCGCACCCCTTTCTGCTAAAGTAGAAAATAATGACAGCTATTTGCAAGATTAATTTATTGAATTATTATTTGACCCTGAAGTAGAGAAACTTTTTAATAATTTAAACGTGAGTAAATTTTGTACGAATATAAATGTTATACAAATATATCCATAAGTAGTTATACGGCATTTCCCTTTTTAATTGCAATCCCAAGCTCATAACACATCAATCAATAACTCCCAAGACTAACCCAGAGATGGCACTCGTAGTAAACCAGTAACCAGGTCTTTCTAGAGTACTAACCTTTGCTTGAAACGTGTCAAAATTTTAAGTCGATCGGACCAGAAACAGCTGAGTTATCGAGGTTGGAGTAAAGTCGTTTTGTGGTTTGTTTAAAAAATGGAAAAAACCGAGTTTCGTGTTCTGATAAAACATTGTTTTTTAATGGGTAAAAACACCGTGCAAGCGAAACAATGGATTGAAAAATGTTACCCGGACTCTTGTCCATCAAAAGCAACGATTTGTCGGTGGTTTGCCGAGTTTAAACGTGGTCGTACCGACACAAATGACGCGGAACGCTCGGGTAGACCTGTGGAAGCCGTTACACCGGAAAATGTGAGTGAAGTGACAAAAATTATAATGAAAGATCGTAAAGTGAAGCTCCGTGAGATTGCTGAGATGACACAGATATCATATGGAAGTGTATTTACTATCCTTCATGAAAAATTGAGCATAAAAAAGGTTTTTTCCAAGTGGGTGCCGCGATTGCTTTCGATGGAACAAAAACAGCAACGAGTCGATGATTCAAAAAGCTGTTTATCGCTATTCACTCGAACAAAAAAGATTTCTTGCAAAAAAAAAAAAAAAAAAAAAAAAATTTTTAAAAATTTTTTGAAAAATTTTTAACACCAAAAAAGGTGATAAAAAAAAGGTGTTATGTTGATGAATAAAAAAAAAATTGCAAAAAAATGTTGTTTTCAATGTTAGTCTCGGGAGTTATTGATTGATGTGTTATATGTTGGAAATTGACCCCAGTCATGTTAATTCTATTGCAATAAAGAAGAGGAATAAATGGAAAATGGAGCTCCGAGGCGAAGTAAAACTGAAATTAACAAATTTTGAACCATGTATTGCTAATCTAACCAAGAGTCTCATTAGACACATCCTTCTCGTTGATTTATGTAAAAATTTGATTTTGTCAAAATCAAAAGAGAAAAATAACTTAAATTTTCTTAACTGATTTTATGAATTTAAGAAATAGGTAAGTTTTTCTTTTTATCATTTTTATAGAGGGGGGAGGTCAAAATAAGAAAAATATATAATATTTTATGAGTCGATGATCAAAAAAGCTTGGTGATCCCTGATCTAGAGCAAAGGAATCAAACTCATTTCTGATCGCGGGACAATTTTAGAGAAGTAAAAATTATGTGGGTCGAAGTACCTGGCCACACGTCATTTCAGCACAGATGACACAGAGATATAACGCTTGTCTACAGAAGGTGAGTTTCTGTGTTCAAAGCCTGGTGCTAACAACATTAAGTATCACATTATAATTCTGTTTAATTGTTTTTTATTATAATTTCTAAAACCTTCCAGAATATTCTTTACATTACCAGATCGTTGTTCTAGAATATTCCAATGTAATATATAAAGCTATGCATTTTTATTCTGAGAGAGTTCTCATCTAAGTGTAGCAACTCTTTGTCTGTAAATAAATCACGTTATTCATATATATTTAGGGTGAACCCAATTTAACTTGTTCCAATACCTAATAATAAATTGCCATACATTGTTCTTTTTTTCTTCTCTTAATATTCTACGTAGTAGTTATGTTCTATTAATTGCGATATGTATCATATTAGTTATGTTCTTCGTAGCGAGGCTTGATGTTATATAGCATCAAAAATATTTTAATTTCCTCTCGTTTTGGAAATAACGATAATTGTCACTTTTCGTTTAGTGTGACCACCACCTGGTTTAGATAAAGGCATATTAAACTCAAGAGCACAAAATGGATGAGTAATTTCTCACACAACATTATACAAACTTATATAAAATGGCAATATTTTACCTAAACGTTGACTTACAAGACACATAATAACTGCTTCAAATCAATAAACTTATTTCTCATCTTCTCTGAAAATGAAATATAAAATGTTAGACACACCAAACGAAACAGTTGTAGACTAATGTCATGTTAGTTATTATTTTACAGTTGGCTTATATAATATTCCTTACTATTGCATGGTGAAATGTTGCTTTGATTACATCCGACAACAACTAATTAATTAGTGAATGTTATGATAATTATCACTAATCACGCATTTTGATAAATTTAAAAAAAAAGTATGATTTATTTATGAAATTATTATTACATGCAGTGTTCTATTTCTATTGATTGGACGGCAAATATATATTAGCTGTGGGCTTCATGTGGGCCGAAGTCTTAGAGTTTGACATGTTTAATGTAGAATTCTGGTTCTTTAGCGTTATAACTCTGCTAAGCTGTATAAAAAGTCGAACTATCCCAATGACTCCCAAGCAAAAGCATGCATGAAAAAATACATTGTTTAATTTCTAACTTAATTTAAAAATTTATAAAAATAAATTTAAAATGTCAATTACTTATACTTTAACGAAATCATTGTTAAATTAAAACTAATTACAACTTTTACTATTAACAACCGTGCATTTCTTGTCATATTTACTTTTCATAATAAAAAAAATATTTTACCAATCTTTGAGCGAAATTTACTATTCAAATAAAAATATTTAAAGTGAAAACTAAAATTGAAACATAAAGCTTATAAATATACACAAAAAAATGAGAAGTTTAAAATATGAAAAAAAAAATAATAATTCCAATTGATTGTCTCAAGTAACAACAATTAATGGAAAAAAATCATGCTTTGTTAAAACAACATGCTTTGTTTCTCTTTTTTTGTTCCTTAACAAGTTCATCATTTGTGCATATGTGACATAGCTCCACAAAAAACATTTTTAACTCTTTTCTCCACCGAATGATATTTGGATTTAATATATGTTTAAGCTGAAAAAAATATTTCATTTAAGGATATGTGGTGCAGAATAGGAATGTAACGCATAAAACCATATCAGAAATTCTGTAAAATTAAGATCTAAATGCAATTCAGAATTCTGTCAATTGTTTTTGTGAAATACAAGCTTTAAAATTTAACAAATTAATTGATCACAAATTTCTATTAGGCTTTATTTCGAAGGTACTTTATGTAATTTATTTGAATAAAACAATAAATCAAAATCCGGCATAAAGTACTTGGAAAAATAGTGTTGCAAGGGATTTTAAATTCCTTCTAGAGAATTTACTTAATTTTATTGAAATTTAATAATTTTTTTTCCATTTAAAAAATTATGCATTTAAAAACATTTTAAAATAATCATTTTCAACCAAATTACCCCTCATAATTTTTTGTAATTAAACATTAAATTATATCATTCCAAGAAAACATTACTAATTTTTTTTAACTTCTAAGAGAAAAGTTGATGTTGTTTATTTTTTTTTTTTTTTTTTTTCAATATTACTTCACAATTAGTCAACCTTTAAAGTTACTTATATCTTTTGAGAAAGAGAATCAAGATAAAAAAAATTGTCGGTTAAAAATAAAACAATTTTTTCTTAAATAAATAATAATAATTTTCTTTAACTTCGCCTTTTTAATATTCATCGTACTTTGAGTCGCAAAATACATTTTCGTAATCGGTTCATACACTATTAAAATGAGCTTCTTGCCGTTTACATCTTTACAAATGTTTGAAAATAATTGAATGTTAGAAACACGTATTTTAATAGAGTTTACAATTTTTACAGAATCCTTAAGTACAATGTTAAATTCCTATGTGTCTTTGCTGAATGGCTTTACAACTTATCAGATGATTAGTAAATGTTACATCATCATTTCTCGCATCCTTAACGAATTATAATAAATATTTTTGCCCATTATTGCGATTTTTCCATCTGCGCATACTCCTAAATAAATTTTCAATTCTAAAATTTCAATTTTAAAAAATGCCTCAATTTAACTATATACTTGTATGACTTTCTTTTTCCCATGTTCTTCCTAAGAATGCCAAAATAACAATTATTTTCAAAATGTTATTTTTATAAATGTACCAGGAGTATACTAACTACTGAGCTAATTTTAAAAAATCCGTTGTTTCGTCCAACTAAATTGAAACATTTTGTGTTTTCTAGTAACATCTTAGTCAAGTAATAAGTAACTCAAATATGACATTGCTTATCTCAGATATTCTGTTATCAAAAGTGTCATTCGATAAAGAACGTTTCAGAATTTACCCATTATATATACTTTCGTGAATTATTTCAACCATTTTAATAGCAGTATTCAGTACAAAATATTCAGCACTGATGGATGGTCTTTTATATTTAACAAAGAAAAATGAAACTTAGCATGATACAAGTAAATAATTTTAGCTAATAGACACACTAGTTAATTTCTCAAAATTATCTTTTCATAAATCAAAAAAATTATTTTGATTGATTTTCTGTATTGATAGTTATTCGGAATGTTCGGTTTACTGACTTTAATTGACGGTTTTTTACTTACTTTAATTGTTTTTATAGACTTTACATACTTTTAGAATCGTCAACTGCTTCATTATATTCGTTACACAAGTTTCGCCAATTTATCTCCATAGGTAAGAAACAATTATAACTTAAGATGTAAATAAAATAATTTCTTTTTTAATACATATTGAAACATGTGTCAACCTTAATTGCATAAAATGTCAATTTCTTTTTATTGCATGAGCCATGAACACATTCGTAGAAACAGAAGTAACTGACAATACTAAAAAAAGTTTTCACATTTGTAGCAAATTTACCCCTTGTGTGCTGCAAAGTACTACATATGTGTTTTCGGTCTCATGCGAAATATGCTGAAATTTCAATGCGACACTTTTACGACTTCTTGAAGCCAAACAAATTAACATCAATAGCTTCAGTGCACAACACATTTGGAAATAAAGTCCAGTTAACTCGCAGAACAAATTTTATTCAGATATATCGGTGAGTTCTTAGTAGTAATTAGAATTTTTGCGGCCTCTTGTCAATGGCATTGATTCCGATTTTAAAAAAAAATAAATTATATGAGAAATCGACAATATAGAATTAATCGCGATGTTTATGTTATTTTTGGGATGACTTGAAACGGAAATGGCGTTTACGTTAGAACGTGGTACAGATAAAATTATAAATCAACCACATGTCGTGAGTCCTTGCTTCATTAAGACCAAGGGTCTGTCAGATGCTGAAATGTAAAAAGTCAAAGTCCTAAATATAGTGTGAAGTGTGCGAATTAGAATCGTGAGCTGCTAAAACACTAAATTAATGCAATTATGTTATTTCTTACGTAGAATAAGCATTCTAACTTCTTTGGTTTTTCCACATTCGAAGGTAATGTTCCAATAATATAAATTAATTTTTAAATTTCAATCTTATGTATTAGTATCAAGATTTTTTTTATATTCATTTATTACACATTATATTCGAAATACAAGATGATATAATTTTTGGAAATAAAGAATTATATATTCCGTTCACTTTTCATTACTAAAAGCACTTCAAAAACAAAAGTATTAATGTTACTATTGTATATGCCATCCACATATTTGAATCTTGTAGAAATTTGCTTTATGATGAAACAAATACCAAAGGTGAATCAATAGAATGAAAAAATGTAATTAATCTGTACAGAATGAAAAATTTATACTATCATTAGAGAAAAAATAGATACGGTAAGCAAATGCTCAGTGTCAAAACACTACTACTTAAAAATTACGAACGTAGAAAATTGCCGAATTGTTCCTGAATTTTTCCTCCTCATGAGGCTCTGTATGCAGAGAAAATCATTTTCCTTTGTTTTTTAAGCAATTGTTAATAACGGTACTTAATACATAAGCGCAATAATTAAGCGATCAAGTCTAATAATTTCTTTTAGATAACAGCATTGATAGTAATCTTACATCTTCAGAAAATTGAACTTTAAAATTATCTTTTATCTTATTTAATTAGATATTATTTCGTTTTATATATTTTATCTTTTAGAACAATATAATCTCTTAAATAATATGTTCAGTTTACAAGATTTAAAATTTAAAAAAAAATTACATAACTTTACCCTTAAAAACAATTTCCAGACACTTTTATCTAAATTTAGTTATTATAATATACTGTCTAAGCAGCAGACGGAGAAGTATTTTGGTTACTTGGAACTATGTTTCAAAGAGTAAAATGTTTAAAACTTCGTAATGATATTTTCTACATAAAGGAAATGAATTGTTGTATAATCTTTGTACAGTAAAAATTTCCTAGATAATCCTTTCTTTAAGGAATTAATCTTTTATTGCTACTTCCTCTTTTAAAATTATTTCTCAAAATGGGATAGAAAGAGCTTTATTATATTTTCATCTTAATAATACTACAGTATATTTTTATCGTTAACTAATTACTTTTCATGCGTTTGCTTACCGTATCTTTATTTAAAATATTACAGTCTATATAAATTTTTTGAATGCAAATTAATTTTATTTGAAAATATTTCTTAGATATTCTGTTTTCCCTTTTGTATATCAGCATATACCAGACAAAATATGTCATTTACAGAACTTTATTTAAAAACATTACATACTATCTATAATGGGCAAAACTCTCTTGGATAAAGAAACTGAATATTATTATATTAAAAAAAGCTGAGTGTACATTAGAAGAATAATCTCTTAGTTAAATAATAGCTATTCACACGTATTTTCTTCTAAATTTCAGCTCAATGATATAAGGCCTTAATAGACAATAACGAACGAATAAATTATTAAAAGCCTTGCATTATTGAAATAAGGAATGAATCAAAATATGCCCCAAAGTTGTCAAGCATCGTGGATTCAGATCTACGATGCTTGTCTATCGATCGAGAGTTCTCGGTTTCGAAACCTTGTGCAATTTTGTTAATTCATATAATAGTTTTCTTAGATTTTTCTCTGATTTTCATTATAATTTCAATAATTTTCTAGAATATTATTTATATTTGTAGAGCCGTGTTCTGGAACATTTCGCTGGGAGACACGTATTTTAAAACTCAGCCAAGTGTGGCTGATATCAGTTTAACAATGAACAAAGTGTTTTGGATATTTATTGTGTATTCTTAAATTTCTCTTGTGTATTATTAAACTATCTAATTCTTCCATGTAACAATAGAACTAATTCATAAGTATTTACTTTAACAATCGTTTTATCTGCATACATTTTGGCTAAATTAAAGTACTCATAATATCCAATGACAATTAATTAAAACATATATTGTATTACCACTTGATTCAAAGAGAGTAATTTCGCAATCACTTTATATTAGTTTCTAAAGACAATCAATGAAAGAAACAAATACGATGTAAGAAAAACAGAAAAATATCCAGAAAATAATGAGTAAATGGAGCTCTCCATTACAGAAGAAGCGAAAGAAAGTGACTTCTTTCAAAATGCCTTTCCTAAAACTGTAAGAAGCCTTTCATTGTTGAAGATGTCAGATGCATGAGAGGTACCTTTTGGATAGGTCAAAAGATGGTCACTGCCTAGTCCAACTAGCCTTTTGGGTGCTATTATATAATGGGTCCAGTGAGTGCTCTGAATCATTCATCTCTTTCCTATACCAGTTTTTGCTCCCAAGGAAAAAATTGTTATGACTGATTTCTATATATTTTTGCTGTATCGTAAGGAATTTTCCTTCTGAAACAAAGAGGAATATTTTTATTGATACTTGGAATAAAATTGTGTTTCCTTCCTAGCTATAATCATATTCAATGCGCTTATTTTATTTTAAAAGTCACTAGTGAAAAGAAATTTAATTAACTTATATAGAATATGCCATAAAATTTAAGGAAGCATTACTATGCAGTTATGATTTTGTTTCCTTGATAACTGTTATCCTAGTGCATTAAGTATTTTAAAGAAAAAAATAAAAGGTCATTTTAAACTCCCAATCAGCAGCAAACATTTTTACAAAAAGTTAAGAAATAGGGTCTCAGATAACTGTTTGATTTTTCTCCTTCTTTTGGAAATATATATATATATAAATATATAGATGTATACGTATATATAGATGTATATATATATATATATATATATAGATAGATAGATAGATAAATATGTATATATAGATGTATATATATATATAGATGTATATGCATATAGATGTATGTAATATATATAGATTGTAATGCATATATAGATGTATATATATAGATGTATATGCATGTTAGATAATATATAGATGTATATCATATATAGATGTAATATATATATAGATGTATGCATATATAGATGTATATATAGATGTATATGTATATATGTATATAGATGTATATGTATATATAGTATATTCATATATAATCAGGTCAATTGAAAAGTCCCACAATATAAAACACATTTTTTTGGCAAAATTAGTTTTTTTATTCAACATAATTCTCCTCAAGGGTGATACACTGATTATAGTGACCCTCCATTTTTCGATAATACTTTTGTGTACGATTTGTCCTTTGTTCAAACAATAATAGGCCTCAGTTTCGCGATAATCTCTCTTCATTCGACAAAAATTTCTTCCCAGCGAGCATTCTTTTGAGATCTGAGAACAGGAATTAGTCACTGGGGCAGATCTAGAATACGTGTGGATGAGAAGCAATTCGCTGCCCAATTCATTGATTTTGCATCGTTTTCACTCGACTTGTGACACGGTGCATTGTCTACAATTGGAAGCAGCACTTTTTCTTTTCTTTCAAATGGGCCGTTTTCGGCTATTTCGTCCTTCAAACGGTCCAAAAACGCATTGTAATAGTCGCTGTTGATGGTCCTTCCCTTTTTCTTATAAGGTAGTCAATGAAAATTATTCCGTCAAAGCGACAACTAACAGCCAAGTTCAATACTAACTGGAGCCACTGAGCTGTGTCATACCCAGTAATTGAGCTAGATTCACAGTACTTATCGCGCAAAACTCGTTTGCTTGTATTTCAACACCGAAAAAATTGCTTTTTCCTTAAAAAAGTCCCTGGAGGGCTTCTCCAAACTTCCAGAAGATTGTGTACATCTTGTGTCTCTAGGTGTCTACATTCATTCAATCAGTCATTCAAAAAGGTCATCGGACTGTTTATGGACTTGGTGAAATTATTAGTCATATTTACATCCATATGCATATCAAGACTGCATGAACATCTCATAGTATGTTATATTACGATGCATACATCTGTACATAACTATACTCGATATATATAACAAGATGCATACATATACATTAGTTATTGGCAATAACGGCATCACTTTAGCACAGAGCTTCTCATATCCCAACATATCAATGAATATAGACTGTCATTACATATTGCAACGTCTATTAGAGTTTTTCGCATTTTACTACAATCGCACATATTAGGTCATTACACACGACACTCGCATATTATTAAGTAAATTCTATTATCGATATTAGTACAACTATGGCTACGTAGCCCTGCTGGTACGTCCCTACATAGCTTAGTGCATCACACGTCTAACTAGCATACCAGGGTTATTCGTGATTCAGGCAGCAAAGCCATTAGTGCTTGCATTCAATGCTGTATTTTCTGATTCAAAGTAATATTTGCTATTAGACCATATCTTACCACTTGCTTACATAAACGAGCTAACGTGCAATATGCTGTGAAGGCTGTACAGCATAACCAGATACATCCGTTACACTGTACATTGTACCGCATTTGCAACGTGACATTCTGTGAAATGACTACATATTGGATTGTATCAGTGTATTGTAGGCCGGGGACTATTGAGTTATATAAGTAGAGAACAGTAATATTTATTAATGCTATATAATATTATAGATGATACTATAACATAGATGATATATATGTATTATTGACTCTATATACGATATATAGAAGTATATATGATAATATAGAGTGTATATACGTTAGATATATACATATATAATATATATATACTATATGTACATTCTTCGTTATATATATATATATGATAAGACAATATTATATACTAAGATGTATAAACTGTATAGAAGTATGAGTACGTATATATGAATAGAATATTACATACATATGTATAGTACAATAAATCCATATTTAATTCCTTAATGCTTCAGCTAGAACAAATAATACATATTGAAGTAACATTGTTGTGGACAGTATATTGAAGCAATATATACTATAATCGCAAGCAAAAGTCAACCCCTAAACAATCATGTTACCGACAACCCTTAGTCAGCAAGGAGAGATATGCAAATGATTAGAAACAGCGATTGCACATTACGCATAGCGTGATAAGGGCGTTAACGTCGTTATCTCTGTGAGTATAAACATGCAATACAAAGCTTTTTGAGGGCTGAATCGTTTACAAAAAAAGAAGAGGAGATGTAGACATGCCATTACACCGTTTGAGGGCAATTTGAGCAGCTTCGCAGTTAAAGAGGGAGAATCCCTGCGGAGGGAAAACTGGTGGCCGCCTAGGCGAGAGCTCATCAATAAGGCAGCATCGAAGTGTGTGGAGGTGTAAGACCAGTGGATCGAGCTGTTATTTAACACGAAATTGCCAGGTTACTCCACTCATCAGACAGGCCGACACATCAACATATCAATCGTCGAGAAGACCATCATATCGTAAGTAATGCAAGCGTACATACTGTTCATCGGTCGTTATAAGGCACATGTAACCCTTTACTAGGGCCCCTGTGTTTCTGAACCATACGAAGGCGCCTGGCTGAAGGATTTGGGATCGCGGTGCCCATGACAGTGCTGCCTCTGACGCCTACCAACGACACTCGTGCAGATTGGTGTAGCTCACGAGAAACTGACAGCGGAATGGAACCAGGTCGACTTTAGCGGATGTATCAAGATTCAATCTCAGCGTGATGACAATCGTGTTCGTGTAGAAGACCCCTGATGAACGTCCATATCCAGCCTTTGCTTATAGGCTACATCAACGTTCTACAGCATGGTGTGTTATGGGGTGCAATTGCCTGCATAGGTCACCCTATTACTCGATCCAGTGGCATCATGACAGACTAGCGGTATGTCCATGACATGCCGCACGTACATGTGTGCCACTATGCAACAGACCCAGGAACCACTTTTCAACAGACAATGTACAGCCTCACACGACAAGGATGTCGAATGTATCTCTGTAGGTTACCTCACTCCTTCTCTCTCGACCCCAGATTTGTCTCCACAATCTAGCATATAGTATCGTTGTGACGCCAGTTGGGCATCGTCATAAGTTTGAAACACTAGTAGCAAGATTAAGGCAAATATGGATCGAAATTCTCAAGACAGCATATACAGAACTTTTATGCTGAATGCTGATCGTATCGCATCGTGCATTCGCACTATCAGGGTTCAACAGGGTTTTAAATCCTACCTTATTTTGCTCTTTATCTGAAATAAAATAACATTTTTTTTTGACTCTTTCTAATTATGTTACTTATATTGAAGTAAGCATCGGATGCAAAATTTCGTTTATTTTGAGACTCCTTCTTGTGCGCTAATTATTTGTCTGTCCATGAGTGTATATATATATGAAATGGTAGGGGTTGTCGTGTGTGGTAGAATGGAACTTGTCTTATCATCTAGATAGCCATGAAATGGACGCCGACACCGTCAGGAAGTGCGCTACTATTTGAGCCCCATTCCACCGGAGAGGGCGCTTCTGCACGGAAAATGGCATTACAGAGCTGGGTGTGTAGTGTCTGTGATATCGCGTCATGTAGTAGATTCACCATATTATAAACTTTCACACAAATAAGTACACGAGGGAAATTGACGAGATGAACTGCCTTGGTAACTTTTTTTTGTGAACATTATTGCTTTTCTTAATAAACAATATTTAAGTGAGTGTACATATTTTCGCTGAATATAAGAATAAATACATTCAAATCAAAAGTGCTAATGATTATGAATATCGGACATTAAATAGTATATATAAATGTTATATATATTTAATATTATAACATTCGATTTTATATGACGGAATTTTTAGAAATTTTGCAAAAAATGTAAATGCAATTATAATTTAAGCCCATATCTTATTCAAGAAAGATATTTTGTCCTTTTTTATTGGTTCATTCAGACTATCAAAAAAACATAAAAAGTTTCGAACTAAAATAGTATCATTTCCAATTCTGTACTGAACATTACATTTAATGTAACATATATATTAAATTTTTAACCTCATGCTAATTCACCGAGCAAATATAATAGAAATAAGCAGTTTAAAACAGATACAGTTTCCGACCATTAGTTATTCCTCGTAACCGTATTAAAATTTATTTCTGATAAGATTTTTCTTTAAAAATATAGTTACTTTGTTATTTCAGTAAAATGAAAGTATTTCAAATACAGAATGGATGTGAAAGTATACTCAACATTTTGTTATGCAGTACAGATTAGAATTTATTCAATCATTTTAGCAAATTACACCAAGATACAAACTATAATTTCTGTAAAATAGTAAAATCACATTTAGTTTTTCATAAATTGACAGAAAATATATGCGTTATTTCAGATGGTGGAAAAGAATTTTTGTGATGTAAATACTTTATCTTAATTCATTTCGTATACATTTTAAAATTAGTTAATGTTCTGTCATTTAGGATTAGAATAAAACATCCCTACTGATGTCTTTTCACTTATTTCTATTCCCAATTGATTAGATTTCTTGCGTTTTGCTCAAAGGCAAAAAGAGAACAAAACAACAAGCATCAAAAGCGCGGAATCAAGAAAAAAAGGGGAAAGTTTGTAGCTCCTGGGCAGAATTTTCACTCTTTTGTTGCAGGTAACGTTCTGGGAAAGTTTCAATTGAAAAACGGAATTCTTAGAGTTGTGTTCCCTTTCGAATTAAATAAACCATCATCTGCTACCTTCCATTTTTAATTTTTGGACGAGGATTTGGAGGTAATGTTATTTTTAACAGAATAAATTTTTATATCTTAATCATGATGATATCACATAAACAGTCAAAAGATAGATATATTAATGCCTGTATTTTAGCATGATATGTTCTATCAAAATATTAGTCATGAAGAAATATAAATTTTCATCAACTTGATTTTAGCTAAAGTTTTCTATAGTTCAGTATGTATTGAAAACAAAATTGAAAAATTAGTCTTCAATACATTACTTCCTTGTGATTAATTTTCACTCGTCTTAAAATTTAATTATTTCCTAAAATTCATGCACTTATACTGAATTTATAAAGCACACACACACGCATATATATATGGTTATATATAATGGGTTATATATATATATGTAGTTATATATATGGGTTATATATATAGAAGTTATATATATATATAGGTTATATATGAGTGTTATATATATATATATAATACACCCATTGGTTATATAGGTATATATATAATAATATATGATATATATACGGTTATATACAGGTATATATAACATCGATCAATACTTCGAGTCTAAAATCTGAAAACAACATTCGACTCGTTGCTCCTTTTGTTCCATCAAGCAATCGCGGCACCCACTTGGAAAAACCTTTCAACTTCCTTAAAACCTTTTCTGGTCCGATCGACTTAAGTGTTACGTTTCAAGCAAAGGTTAGTATTCTAGAAAGACCTGGTTACTGGTTTACTACGAGCGCCATCTCTGGGTTAGTCTCGGGAGTTATTGATCGATGTGTTATATATATATGTATATATGGGGGATGCTTTATGAATTCAGTTATATGAATATATATATATATATATCCTCCAGGAGAGGATGAAATGCATGTGTGATTTTTAAAGCATGCAAGTGAAACAGCTTTGTAAACCATTTGGCGTGCATGAAATAGAATTTGGGAAACAGGTCTTGTTTGCTGTCCAATCATTTTCGCTCATACATCGTGGAACTCCCCCGTCCTTAAATATGGAGTTCTAGTTCAATTATCTAAGATTGACTTTTGACAACAAGCTAAATTTGAAATCACATGCAAATGAAATATTGAGCAGTTTCTTAAATAGGGTAACTGTTTCAAAATGTCTAGCATGTTCCTTGTAAGGATGCGGTAGATCGGTTTTCAATACCAATTAATGAACCTTTATTCTACCCTTAATTACTTACTGCTGTGAGCCACTTATAACGGCAAGTGGTCAAGTCTTGAAAAGCTTGGAAACTCTTCATAATAAATCGTTGAGGCTTGTAATCGGAATCGTTAAATCGACCCCGATTAATTCCATATTACTCTTGACCAAGAATAAATCTAATACTACTACCATTGAAGAAAGGGAGAAATGAGAAATGTATTAGAATGGGGGATTTTTACTGAATGAATTACCGAAATGGTGTAGAAATCTGGAAACCCAGAACTGCCTTTTTCAATTTGTTCAAAATATCAGGAAAGAATATGAGTTGATGTACAGAAAATAACTAAGCCATTAAAACCTCCTGGAGATGGTAAGGGTTGAAACACGTTTGCACCTGAGAGACACTTTGTACAAGAAAGATACTTCTCCAGACGTGCTGAGATGTTATGCCCTTGAAACAATTAATATAAAATGCCAGTGTATGAGCGGCTACATATTTTTACAGATGGTTCCTTTTTTGACGATTTTAGGACTGCAGAGTCTTGAGTTTTCTAGACTTTATTTTCCTTTCATGCTCTTAAGGGAAAATTTAGACAGAGAGGTTGAAGGTATTCGAATCACACTAAAACAGTTATTAATTTTTGAAGATAAATTTTTAAGAGTTGTTTTTTCTCTCTGATTCTCAAGCAGCCCTCCTGGCTATAAGTTCAAATAGCACTCCCTCATCGAACGAAATCCTTCAATGCCGTAATTACTTGCAGAGATTGACGTCAAAGAAGAAACATACTGCCCTCCAGTGTATACATGACCACTGTGGAGTTTATGGGAACGGAAAGGCTGATTTCTTTCCAAGGAAAGCCTCGAGATTGTACACAGACAAGACGTACAAACATATCTTATCAGTCTTAAAACTGTGTATGAAAAATATTATGTCACAAAATTGTAGGTTACAATTACTTGGTCATTAACAGACAAAACGGTGGAAAGTTGATAATCTTCTGTCCATTCCTAACATCCATGTCGTGAGGATGTAGCAAAATTTCGTCTTTTGACTGACCATGACTATCTAAGAGAACACTTCTATCGTATTAGGATTCTGACCATTCAAACTGTCCACTTTGTGATATGGCAGAGTCAATAAATTGGACTCATCTCCATCGTTGCTCATCGATCTATGGCGACACTGAACACCATTGTATTGGCGAGCAAGATAGATTTTAATAAGGCAATAAATTCGGTCAATTTCCTTGCTTTTTTTTGCCTTTGTACATTTGATCTTTTATGCTCGTGTGTGTGTATTCATCTTTGTTGTAGTTCCTTCTGTATTGCCTTGCCATTGGAAATAAAAAAAAAAACATCTGAAGTATATTATACGCAACATGTTTTAGCTTTCCAGATCCAATAAAAGCATATTATCAAATTCCAATAAACTCAGATGATATTCCAAAAACGGCTATCTATATGCCTTATGAGTTGTTTGAAAATACGAGAATGTAGTTTGGATTATGCAATGCATCAGTTAACATTCAGAGATTTATAGATGATTTTTAGACGACATCTTAATCTCTTCAGAAGATCATAATAAACATATTTTACATCAAAATTCTCATTTTCAAATGTGATCTTTGAATTAAGGTAGGAAATTGTATCTTCGGAAAAAAAAAACTTGTTAATCTTTTTAGGTTTTAAGCTTATACAAATTAGAATAGAATACTTTCCAAATAAAGCATAAGGCATTCTCAATTTACCCCAAACCACAACATCAATGCCGCTACGTAGGGTCTTAGTAATGTTCAATTTTTATTGCTAAAATTGTCGATATACTTCATTCATTGGTGAAAGTATAAGAAGGACATAAGAATAAAGAGAAAGCTTGGTCTAATGATAAAAAATCGGAACAACTTAAATGGAACGAGTATGTAGAAAATCCATGCTTAGCTGCAGAGCAAGCACTTGCTTAGGCAACACTTCTTAAGACTTCCTATTCCTGGGGCATCTCTCAGTATATGGGTTGGTGCATCCAATTTTCCTGTTATGGCTCATTAATTTAACTGTTTGAAAGTGAATGTGAACATATTGCTTTTCAGTCAATGAAATTCAACAATAGTCAAAAAAATTCGTCATATTATGACTCAGAACTATTTTAAATATATTTGAATATAAGGAAATTTAAACATTTTGTAGAAGGTAGAAGTTTACAAATTTATAATGATTAAAAACCATTAATATATGCCTTTTGACACATCTTTATAAATGCTCCTCTCGGAAATTACTCTACCTTGATTTTATTATGCGATATTCTACTGATATCATACATATGCAAGGTTTGAAAAATGTATTAGCAGACTCTTTCTCTCGAGTAAACTTTAATTCAATTACTAAATCATATTTTCTGTACTTCAATGAACTGGTTAAATGTCAGAAAAAGATGATCAAGAAACTCAAAAGTTTCTAATGGATAAAAGTTCTATTCCTCATCTGGAACTTAAATATTGTCAAAATTCGAATTCTGGTTTACTATGTAATGATTCAATAAATTCGTCAAAGCCATTTGTTCTTGATTCATTTCAAAGACTAATTTTCGAATAGTTGTATTACATTTAACAATACAGAATAGCATCTACAGCAGAACTAGAAATATATGGTCAAATATAAAACGCAACTAAAAGAATAGGGGCCATGATGTGAACCTTGATAAAGATCTATAGATCAATTCCACACAAAAGCTCCATCAGGAACATTTAGTTTTACTGATGCTCATTTCCATATCGACATTATGGTAACAATCACATTATACATATCATATCGACATAATTGTTCCGTTATCATCATCTGATGGTTATATGTATTTATTAATAATGATCAATGGTCCAGATGGTCAAAATCTGTCCTTATTCTAGACATGCAAAATAAAACTATTTGTTAAAAATTTTAATACTTGGATATTTCGCTTTAGATGCCTTTCAATAATCACAGCAGATTAAGACTTGCAGAAACAATCTTTTCTGTATTATGAGTTTTCTAAAATATTGGGTACAATCCTGATTTATACTGCAGCATATCACCCAATTGCAAATGGGATTGTTGAGAAATTCTATCAACATTTAAAATATTCCATCAAGGCTAATAAGGACTCTCAATGGACAGACACACTACCAATATTTCTCCTAGGAAATCTAACAGCTGTAAAAGATGACATTAAAGCATCATGTTTGGAGCTGCTGCTTGGAACTACACATCTTCTTCCTAGAAATATGCTGTAAACATTTGTTATTCCACCATTCGATGACATATTTGTTGATCGTCTTTGAGTCTCAATGCTCGAGATAAACCCAGTGCAAAAATCTTCAAATGGAGTATAATGTTAAATATCAATATATCTTTGAAACCTTATACATTTGTATTTTTGAGAGTTGATAAATAAAAATTCGTTTTTGCCAGCCTTACATTCGTCCTCACATGATTTAAAACACACTGTAAAACCCTTTACAGCTGAACTGAATGGACTGAAACCAACTGTTTCCATAAATCGTGTCAAGTCCGCTTATTTAATTCCTACTCGAAAAAATAATGTTTCAAATCTACATGCCTAAAATGCTGTATCTCCAGAATCTAATCCATCGGAAAATACCATCCCATCAGATTGCAACAGATAAAACTGTGATAACTAGTTAGATCCAACAGAAGAGTTCATTACCTAAGGAATCTGTCTTCATATGTAATTTATTAATTTTAAAATATTCCTTAAATTATAATTCCTTAATATTATTACTGATGCATATTTTGTCTTGAAGGAATAGTTATGATATTGTCATAATAGCGTGCATTATAAATTCTTTTTCTTTCTTCATTTTTATACATGGTTGTATATTTATATGGAATGAGTATTTTTTTTTCTATAGTGTGGCAAGCGCCGTTGTAACTGTTTTGATTAATTTGAAATGATCGACCTTGTTCCGAAAGAGTACAGTCATCGGTGAAATAAAGCGATGATTAAAAAACACCTTCAGAATGGCAATTACTGAAACTGTTAAATACTCCTTAGAATACACGAATATTTAGTAAAACAGTCACTCAATTCATATATATTATACATTTAAAATGAAGTATTTGTGGAATCTGTGCTCCTTTGTTGTCTTCTGTATTGGATTTTTTTGGGGGAAATAAATCAGAAATATTTTTTTAAAAAGTGTTTTTGCGAATTACATACAAAATTAATATTTTGAGTGTGTAATAATAAATAATAAAATATAAAAAAAACTTATATGAAAATTCTTTAATTTATTTTAAGTACCGTAAATTATTGATAATTATAATTTCAGAATGTCTGAAGTGAGAAATAATTTATGATAAGAATGCTTTTACGGAAAAGAATGAAGTGTTTTATCTTTATTTTGTGTTTCAATTCATTTTTATAAGAGACATAATCGAATAAATTACATGAGTTAAAAGTAAATTTCAAATACATTAAATGAAAAAAAACGAAAATTTTTATGAAGATAATATAATTGTAAAATCCTTCGCAAGAAAATCAATCAAAGGATTACTCAATGTACAGCATTTTACTTCTACATTTTATATTAAGTAATTGTCCTCATTTTGTTTAGTGAGTAAATAATTCATTTTGATTATTTGCATATGCAATTATAATAAGCGTAAATATTTCTTAAATTGTGGATCTCAATTTCTATTTTATCTTAGAGATAAGATTTTAAAATCATATGAAGCTTAATTTGGAAAAAAAATAAATAAATTGCTGTTTCAATTCACATGTATTTTCATTACATTATGAGACTTCCTTTACTAAAGGAAACAAAAACAAATAGGCTGATACATTTTCTGGAAATTGACTCAAACATTCTTAATCAGATTATGTGATGAATACTCAAAATTTAAACTTTAAATTCTCCTTTTCTATTTTTTATAAACCTCATTGTACTAGATAATTAGATTTATAAACGTTGAGATAATTAAACTAATTTGAAGTTTATCGGTAAGGATTACATAGATTAAATTAGGGATTAGATTTAAAATTATTAGTTTTAAAATATTCAACAAAAGAAGGAATTTAATTTAAAACAAAACACTTTTACTCTAGCAAATAGTTTAAGAAATCTAACAGGGTAATTATCTTCAACCCTCCTAATCAAGTCTATAATTGCGATTCAGTTAGGAAAATAAAAAATTTCGCTTATGTACATTAACCAATGTATTACTACTACCCTTTGAATTAAAGGCATTTTAAATTTAGAACACCAGTTAATATGAAATTATACAATAAAGGGAAAAAAGGTTCATCTTGTCTTAATTTTCAAAGAACAAGTGTCATTTAAAAATGTACCATTCAAAATTAAACCTAAATTAAAAGTCAACATTTAATAAAAAAAAAAAAATTAGAAACTTCCCATTAAGAAGGCCTTATTGAAGAAAATACCTTACAAATTATCTTTAGATGTTTTCATATTATATGAAATAACAATTCAATTCATTATTAAATTCAAACTTATTTTGTTAATTCTTTCAATTTGCATCTTAATGATTGAGAATATATTGTTTTAAATTAGTATGATTCATGGGAAAGTATTTCACAGGAATATAATCTTTAATCCTAGGGTTGAATTACAAACATTAGAAAATTATGATTTGAATTGCAAACAATGATCACGATTATACACTTTGATGTTATTAGTATAATCGAAACATTACATAGTATGTGCATAGTATTGATATTAAAAAACCATGCAAAATTAGTACGACTAAAAAAAAAGTATTATGCTTTAATATTTGTTATTTTTTGAAATGGACAGTTTTCTTAGACAGTTTTTTATTACATTCAAGAAAAATGTGTAATTTTTGACAGTGAGTAAAAAAAATACACGCTTAATCAAATAAAACTGGTTTGCAAAATCAAAACGAACAATATGAATATAAGCATGTTTATTTTTATTACGAATTTTGATATAAATAATCTTTTTGTATTAATTCCAGTTGCATATTAATCTAAAAAAATAGAACTTTCGAGTTATTTTGAAGTAATTATTTGCAAATCTCATTCTATCAGCTTATAATTATTAATGTGAATTTTAAAATTTTGTCAACTGGTAAAATTAGAATTATTTAATCCAGAGCTATGCTGGAACATATACATTTTTCCAACTTAAGAAGAATTCATAGATTTCTCAGAAAATCAAAATAAGATAGCAGAAGCTATTCTAAAAATCAGTTTTTCCTTTTTCTTATGAAAAAAAATACATGCAACGTAGCACCCTCAAGCGAAAAGATTAAGCACGAAACGGCTCGAATACTTTCTGATGGAACAAAAAAATTGCAAAGCATGGGGATCTTCTTTCTTTTGTCAATAACCTTTTCCCCATTTCTCTCCTGAAAAGTTTCAAGATAATAAATTTAATCTTCTACATTCCTTCAAGCTACCTATTTTGCATTCTTTGAGTGGAGAATAATTTTTAGTACTTATCACATCCGCTTCACTCTGTAATTCTCGAATATCTTCGAAAGAAAAAGAATCCGTTTTAATTAAATCAATGAAGTGATCAAAATTGAAAAGTCGCTCCTCATTTTGTCCCCGGAGGTGCTAACCGACTTTTATCGCTTAAATTGAAGATCATTATAACTATTGCACTCTTTAATATAGAAAAAAGTTAGAAATTGATAAATATAATCAGATTTTCGAAGAGTGACAATTTAATGGATCGTTTAAATGAATATTTGTATTAGAAATAATGTATTACGTTTCAAATTATCAAAGAAGTAATTCGTTGTACATAGATAAAATTATTTTCAGGTATCTTCAACTGAATATTAAATCAAGTAGAAACGTTTTAACATATACAACAGAGATAAATAAATGAGCAGAATGGGAATTTATTTTATTCATACCTCTAACAGGAGTTACTTGCCAAGCTTCAGCTTCAGGAGCTCATTTGAATTTCTATAATTGACTACAAGGAATCCGAAGACTTCCTTTATTTATTAAACAGATGTCTTTCCACACAAGATTGGGACAATTTTTGAATGCTTAAAAGGGAAAAGAATTAAAAAAGGATCAGTAAATGATAGTTATTTACCAAAATACTCCTCTTCCTCAAAACTGAATTCCTGGAGATACTTTTTCATAGGTCCAGTCTTACGAATTTATTCAAAAAATATTTTCATTTCAAACGTGCTCCAATTTTGTACGCGAAACAGGTTCTCAAGTAAAAAGCATTTCGATACAAATTATCTTTAACTGATTAAAATCAAGGTAATTTTTTTTCCGAGGAATGGTTTCCAAGAAAGCGTAATTTCAGTTACATGTGTTTGACACAAAAATTCAAAACAAAATGTGTACAAACAAACAGATAAGCTAAACTAATATTGAATTTACGAAATAAATTGTAAGCAAATACATATTCCAAAAATGCACGACAATCAGGAAAGTGATACTTTTGGGGCTTGAAACATATATGAAATATTATAACTTCGATTACTAATTTTAATATTTATTTTTGTTGCGGAATATTACGACTTAAAAAGTTAACAATGACTCGAGTTTAACACAATAATTTTGTAGCCTGATATCATAGATTCTTCGACTTAAAATGTTCTTAACATATTTGTTTGATGAAAATAATGATTTTAAATATTATAATACTATTCAATATATAAAAGTATGAAATTATTTATTAAGATTATTATTTAGTACTTTTTGTTTACAAATATCATATCTTACATAAAGTGTTCAAAGACAAACGCAACTCAATAATTTAAACAACACATGCAAACTAATTATAAGTTATAAACAAAACCGTGTACTAAAATTCGATTTTAATATGTTCCCTTATTGTACTAGTTCGTAATAGTTTCTCGACCAAACATTTAGTATCTACAGCAGGAGGAACATGGTCAGTTTTCTAGAAACCATGACACCACCACGACATTATTTTCCCACCAAATCAAACTTAATACAGTTCTCCTTGCACTAGTATTATTTTCAAACATATCATATATATTACTTCAATTAATATATATGCATTATTTAGATTCATTGCATTATTTATATATTATTTATACTAAATTATATTTTCCTTTAAAGCAGTTCGCCTGAGGAATCACAGAAATCAAACATACTTTCATTAAGAATTAAAACAATTTTTTTTAAATGATTCTCATTAACAATTGAAATTCATAAATATTTGTTTTTAATTTCATCTAAAACATACATTTAGATTTTCATTAAAAATACAAAATATATTCATCTATTCTCCTTTGATTACTTTAATTAAAGTAACAGGATATATTTCAAGTGTCTCAAAATTTATATAAAGATCAAAAATAGTTTTAAATAATCGTCATATCTATTTTTATAATTTTATTACACATAACAAACTAAAACACAATTTTAATCTTTTTATATATCCGGCATGAATTTTAAAATTCAAATCAAAGTCACACGATCTCAAAATAAATTAACTCACAATCTTACCACATTTTTTGTATGTAGGAGGTTACAAAATCTTTTTGAAATTTTAAATATAGCAAAAATTCGAAATTTGTCAACTGTACACTAAATATAATACAATACTTTTCAAAATCCTTTGGCTTATTGAATTACACTTTAAAATAAATCTATTTTACTGTTTAACTTTCACAAAATGAAATATCAGAAAAAAATCAATTTATAGAAATTTCAATAAATACAAAGCAATATCATCACACAATAATTTTTTTGAGATAAAATAAATTCAAAATTGAAATATACTACATAAGACAACTCATAATAAAATAATAGTCATTTCACATTTATCAATTAAACGAAATAATTTTTATTTTCATTTTGGGAACATAAAAATAGTTAAATATTTTATGTTTCTTTTATTATGAAAAATTTTATATATTCACAACTTTCTTGCATAGATACCTTAATTAAGTTATTGGGATTTAAAAAAAAATCAGAAGTTGAATAGCGTTTTTATAAACACGTAGATGAAATCATTTTTACTTAATTATTACACATATAATAAGCTATAAAGAAGCTATTAATAATCAGAACTCTTAAATGAGCATGCATTATTAATTAGTGTATTTAGTAAAATTTTCAGCAACATTAGCATTTTAAACTGACTAAACTATAGTAATAAGCGACAATACATATAACTGTTCTTATTTTTTCTCAGTTTTACTTTTTTAGAAGTATGGTTTATCGACCAGTGGCCCTTTCTTTTTTAAACCAATCATCTTTAACAGTAATTGTTTTTTTCAGTTTATGGATAGTTAATATCATAAATAAAAACTTGAAATTTAGTTCATATAGCTAAATTTCAAGTTTGATAATTGTTTAGCAGTCAATGACATATTTTCAGTATTACCTAGAGCATTCAGAATTGACAGACGCATTCTAGACAGTATTAATCACATAATTTCCTCTTAAAATTAGAAATCCTGTTTCAATGTTACGGAAAATAAGCAATTACATTTAGTAAATTAAATAATATAATGGAAAACAATCAATGAATATTTCAAATATTCAGCTAACATCTTACAAGCATGGCGGATTCAATTGGTTTTTGTGGCAAATTAATGGGGTTCGAATAATTTCTTGAACTCTATTCAAACATGATGTTTTACTCAAACTGAACGAGTAAGACTTTCGATATTTCCGGTTGAAGTATTCCATTCGATTTAGGCTTAGGATCGTTCAGATAGGCAATCAACCTGCTGAAGACAATAATGAAATCTTAAAAACATTTTTGTTATTTTCAGCTATTTATGACGAAGCCAAGTCCCGTTATGGAATGTAACCATGAGGTTGATTGTATGAGCTTCATACATTTTATACAGCATGAATATTATTCACCTTTGTCAAGGAGCACTCTGTTTTTTATAGATTCACATGTGAAACATAAAAGCAGTGCCCGAATAATAAAAACTGAACCAGCAAAATATATTTCATGTTAATGAAGCAGAAGCAGGTAAAAGAGAGAGGCCCACAGATAGTGAGGACTTATACGTTTGAATAAAATATAGAAAAAACGAAATTCTGTTAATTCAAGAAAAACAGTGGATTCCGTGAAACTAGCATAATATACCAGTTTATACGAAATTTAGGTTTTATAGAAAAAGTCAAAGATGTATTTTAAAGTTTTTGACATATTGGTTGGAACAGTTTCAATATGCTTTAAACAAAGAAAATATATTAAAAAAAAAGAAAAAAGAAATCGAGTTAAAAAGATAAAAAAAAGTAAGAATATGGGTTCATCCCACACACTACACACACACGTACGCACGCACGCACACACACAAGCACACATATATATATGTATATATATATATATATATACATATGCGTGTATTTAAAAGTATAGTTCCTTATATATCAAAATGAAAAATTGCATCGGATTCTATAGTTTAAAAAAATTGTAATCTTCCACAAGATTGTAAATCATAGAAGATTATGTTTTATATTTGAATAAAACAAAAAAAATGGCTTCAGAATATATTAACATAAATTATTTTAATACTTTCACGCAATTGATTCTCTGCAATGAGCAATTTTTATTGTTGAAGATTACTAGATATATCTAAAAAGTTGTATAAATATTAGCATAATCCTGAGTAACTCATTTGTATATAGGATTTAAAAAGTTAAGCAAAGTATTCTAAATGACATTCATTTATAATTAAAATCACAATTAGAATTTATTCTATAACATCGAATAAGATAAGTGATATTTTAAAAAAAATTTGAATTTGTGTAATTAATTCAAAAAAAGTAATCTATTCTAAAGTCTAAAATCATGTGTTTTGTGTTTTGCAGAATTTATCCGTAATATCACTATAAATCCTGAATAACTAAAAATAGTAAAAATTGGATATAATTATTTTAATTAAAAAGTTTATGTATTTGCATGTTGTAAATTTTTGTGCTTATCATAGAATTCAGGATAAAAAATATCATATACTTCTGGTAATACAGAAGTCCAAATATATATAAACGAAATTATAAATTCCATTATAAAAAAATGTTCCAGTGTTGAAATATGACAGGATGATTAACCGTAAAGTATTTAAAAAATAAAAAAAAAATTACCATTTCCTGACATCTCTTTTAGAGATATAAATTCATAGACGTGATGAAAAGTTTTTAATGTTTATTTCTATACATAAAGTGGGTCAATATCTACAAGTAAATCTTGATTATCACTAATTAAAATTGCTGCCTACAGAGATCTTAAGTCGCATTATTACATTTTGCTTATTTTACGTATTAATGTTATATCTTCTAAATCGAAATACATTATAGAATTCACAAATAAATATCACTAAAACAAAAAAAAAATCCAATCTCAGAGAAGATATCTCTATCTAGCAAATATTTATTTTCTACCTGCATCTTGGGAACGTGAAATTCTAATAAAAGTGTAGTCTCTTAAAAAAAGATTCCAGACGTATATGATATCCATGGGATCAATAAAGAGGACTATTACTTTGTATATGTTCTGGAACTTTGTGCTTAAGCTTCTTTCCTTCGTTATTAAAATTACTTTCAGACTTCAGTCTGTCTGGGATTTGAATTTTGTGTGGGTGTAAGATTTTAAGCCCAGAATTTAAAAGATATGCTATGAATATTTATCGCTTAAACAGGTAAAAAAAGTTTTGAAAATGAATATTTCAGTGAGGCGATACTTTCTTTAGACAAGAATGCCTTGGGTTTACTTATCATAAAAATAAAGTTTTTGTTAAGTAAAAATACTTTTAGAAATGGTATATATAAGTAACTTTTTATAGCATCATATATATACTCTATATATATGTATGTATGTATGTATGTATATAAATGCTGAAAACATTTTATTTCAGCAATTTATTTTAAAGTAAAAGTATTTGTGTTTGTTTTAAGGTTAAAAGCATTTGTAGTAAGAAGCTGTAAAGTGTGCTGAAGTAATTTAGTTTTGATACGTTTCAACTTATAAAAGAACCTAAAAACATATTAATAAAATTAAAATAAAAAGTGTTTATACCCTTGCATTATTTTCAGTCAAGTGTTCCAAAATTAGGGATTTACACCAAATATTTTAGAATATTCTCAATAAAATTATTTTTCTTCAAGATATTTATAGTAAAATTATTTTTCCAAGTCTAACATCACTCTTAAAACTATAAGAATTCATCTTAACATTTTTATTTTTCGGCCAAGGCTTTTTATTTATAATATTTTTAAGAAAATTGAAATTATTATAAGTATTTTAAGAAATTTTATAACTGAGAGAAACGTTAAATGACGATCAGTGCCAGGTTGGTCAAGAATCACATTTTTTCGTCATTACGTACAAGTGTGTCTGGAAATAACTGCTTGATATCATATGAACTGTTGGGCCAGATAAGTGGATTCAGCTTTCAGAATCACATCAGTAGTACAACTGTTGATTTATTTCTTTGTCGTACCGTTAGGTGGAATGTCATTGAACGTAACTAAATAAACAATTGTATTACTTTTTTGCCTGTTTGCTCTGTTTAGTATAATTTACAATAACGATCTCTGGTTACAGAAGTTCTGTCGAAAACATGGATCTCAATCTGCCCATTCAGCATAATGCCTCCCAAGATGGCATCTCCAGGACCAAGGTAACAGTCCCTTTCCGTGATGTTACTGGAATGATTTCGTGTGCCGACCTCTTTCCATTTCAACTGGTGTTGAGAATCGCTTGTAGCATTGAAACGACTCTCATTCGTAAAGAAGGCACGACTCAATTGATGAGATTTCCAGTTCTTGTGCTACTTACACCACTGTAAACGGTGCCGCTGATGGCTAACTTTCAAAGGAATGCAGCGTTGAGGACGATGGGCAAAAACGCCGCCTTGGTGAAGGCGTCTGACTACAGTAATTCGTGACACTTGTCGCCCTGTTAGTGAACACAGTTGCTGAGCATTGGCGCTTACTAACTCGTATCGAGCTCTTTCCTCTTTCAGGACCAATTATCGGTTATCTACTGCAGTTGCTTTCCTAGGGCGATTACCACCAAACTTTCTAACAGCTGTACCTATGGTTTGGAAGGCTTTCCAAAGCGCGCGAAACGACTTTGTTTTTTTTGATTCCGAACTCTTCGGCTACACAGGTGCCTATGCCTGTCATCCACCTTTCCGATCATTCTTCCACTTTCGAAGTTGTCCAGGTGATTTCTTCAAGTCATATTTCGCGAAAGAACTCACTTCCACTTCCAGCGAATGCCTTTAATTTCTCCAATGTTCTTCATTTTATTGTAGTCTTGAGCTGCATACGCATTTTGCGCACACTCTCGTCGCCTATGACGCGTTTTGCTCGTGATTTTTGTTAACACATTAACTTTCCATTCGCTTCCGTGTTCATTGTACAGATCGCAATGACCCTTTTTGTAAAATTTCTTGGCTATCTGTTCAAAACTTATATTGTTGCTTAAGTTTTGTTCTCCATTGTATATCATATGTCCATAACATATAGAATATTAATTCAAATGTAAGATTCTTAAGTTTTTCAATAATATATGTATTTAAAACTTTTATGATATGTTTAAGTTTCATTTTCCATATAAATAAACATAATGAAACGAAGAGTAAGCATAAATAAAGAACATTTTCAGAAAGTTCGAATTGAAATGTGTTCTAGAAAATCAGAACCTAAAAAAAATAAATTTTTCACCAAAAATACATATTGAAAGTAAATTACATTCTGCTGTGTACTGAACTCATATATTCTAATATGTAATTTAAACTATCGAATATTAAGAAAAATATTACAAATATCAATCACATTCAGTCCATATGTTAAGCATATGTATTCAAAGTGTTACACGTATTTAAGCATAAAACAATTACAAGAAAATAAGCAAAATTTAAAACCATACATAGTTGTAAATTGATCTCTTACTAAATGGGAAAGAAAGAATATCATTTAATAAAGAAAATATAAACTGTATAAAAAATTAATAAAAAAGGGGGGAAATACATACTTAAAATTTCGCAAGCATCAAAACTAAAATTGTATCATTGAATAATTCATAAATTTTTTCTCTTAGTAAAAAGGAAAAATAAGTCGGTAAACTGTACCAATTCAATTAATTTTGATTTGAATTTAATCACAGAAACTAATGAAATAAAAACTCAACAAACAATCAAATCCCAGTGCTTTTTATCAAATCATTTGTATAATTATTTTCTGTTTGTATGACACTAAAAGAATAATAAATATGTATCTATTCAAATCTTTTAGATTTAAAATAAATATATAAATCGGTATCTTTCAAAAATCATGGTCAAATATACAAAGTTAAATAGCCCCCTCGAGAATAGTAAGATAATTATTTAACTTCTCATCCAAGTGCATTTACGTATATATTACATTTATAATAAATAAATGTTTTTTCAAAAGGATATAATTTTAGATTCTGTGTATATAAAAAAAATAAGGAAGAGAATAAAATCACTCATGAGAAAAAGCAAATTTAAAATTTTCTCGAAAGTTCTAAGATAATATTTTCACTAAGTAAATAAATATGTATGCGCTACTTATTTTTAGATTCTTAGTTTAGAAAGGAATTAAAGATTAAATTTTATCATAAATTGAATTTGTAAAGAAAAAAGATTTCTATATGTATTTTTCCTCATTTAATTTCGTTTTCTGAGCTATCTATTCCTCTAAAGCAATTTGGAATTTATTTGAATATCTTTCCAAGGAAATAATATTTAAATAACAATGATTTTTTCATGTACTTTAAACACTTACATTAGGATACAAAGGGACTCATTTACCTACTTCAACATAAATTTGAGAATTTATTAGAATAGAAATTACAGTTTGGGTATAATGATTCAATATTGAATAGATTAACAATTACGTTTTCAAAAATATGCAATTTACAGAAATGCAACGTCATTGTTAATTAGAATGTTAACGCACATTTAGAATTATGTTTTAGTCATATTTTTAAAAATACTTCCATTTATTCCTTGTTATTTTTAAGGATAATATTAGAGAGTTATAGAAAATGGAAAGTTAGTCATTACATTTTGATGAATAATGATTTGTACTAAATGAATTTATAAATAAAATTCCTTTGTTGAAGATTCCCAAAAGATACCATTTTAATATGAATGTTATCTGTATGTGTTACGCTTATATTTAATTATGACAGTGACACAAGTCTCTTTATTAAATTAGATAATTTTAATTCATTTCTGAATATGTAACACAGATGCATTGATTAAATGAAACAATACCCATTAAAATAAATCTAAAATTAAAATAAAATGTAGAATCAAATTAAAGTTGTGTGTAAATTACTGAATGAGTTTCTTTAATATATGCATGAGTTTATACATATTTGAATGTTTTATTCGTCTGTAACTGCATTATTTATTTAAAATCTTTTCAGGTTTCAAAAAATATTTCACATGCACATTTATTTGTTTTTTTAAGTATTACGGGAGTGTAGAGTTAAGTTTTAATATTAACTAAGAAATAACTGAGATATTTCGATAAAATTTATTCTGTATATTAATTCATGTTTGTATACATCATTTTGAAAGTTACATTTGTGAAAATTGTTTAATTGTTTAAGGAACGCGTTGAATGAAGCAACTTGCAGTATTGTGATGTCGAAATTAATATCCCTGAAAATCATAGTTTTTATCATTACTGAATTCAATCGAGATAGAAAATTAAGGTATTTTAGGGGTGTTAAACATTTTTCTATATTTTTGAAACAATATGCGACATTTGTCACTTTGTGTTGCACATTTTGATACCAACCATTTGACGATCCACAAAACACTTCAAAATCTAATCAAATAATTGTACCGTATGTTTTCGTAAAATCATTATTTAAAGGGAAATCTCAACTCCACATTTTTTTTTTTAATTCGACGTGTGTTTCAATTCAGTTTGCTTAATAAGACGCGATAAATATTTTAAGCATTAGGATAAATTAGTCGGAAGTTTGAAAAGAAATAAGTCTATATTACCAAATAAAAGACCATCAAACAAAGTAAAAGTTTATATTTGTTAATCTGGAAATTTTCTCAATGTCGATTGAATTTGGTTTTCAATTTTAACAGACTGATTGAAATCTAGTCACTAACATTTATAATGATGAACGTTCAAATAATTACTATTATTTCATCAAAATGTAGCATAAAATGAATAAAAGAAATGAAGGCAGGTGATGCAATGTCAGGTGATGCAGGAAGGCACTGTCAGGTGATGCTAAACCAAACATTAAAAAAACGAACGGGGAATCATTTTTGAGACTGTCGGAACAAAACAAATAACTAAAAAAAAGATAATTGCCCTAGCATATAGATAGCAGAGAAATTATATCGCCAGGAAACATTTTAATTTGCAAATTTCAAAATTTAATTTTATAATTGAGTGTTAAATTTTTAAATGCCTTTTTTCTTCAGTATTTTTCAATTGTTCGCAGGATATTGCAGAATCTGTTATACTTAGATGCTTACAATTTTGTGGAAATAATAAGTATAATACTTTCTTTAGCTTACACCGAAATTTAGCTCTCTCTCTCTCTCTCTCTCTTTATATATATATATATATATATGTGTGTGTGTGGGTGTTTGTGTGTGTGTGTGTGTGAATTATTTTTAAAAAAGCAAGAAAATAATTGAAATTTTGTAATTTTTAAAAGTTTGAATTACTTTAATTTTTTAAAAAGACACTTTGAAAACTTTTTTTTTAAAAATTACTACTAGTAGTTCACTGTCTCCCTATATATATATATATTTTGTTGAATTTTCAGTCGTCAATAAAATACTTTTTATTCATCCACTCAAGCTCAAATGCATTTCTTTAAACTTGTGAAGAATGACACTTGATGTACATACAGTTTTTTTTTCAAGTATTAATTCATTTCATTAAATTTAATTGGTGAAATTCTGTTCAGCCTAACCACATGGAGCGATTTCAAAAATTGCCAAACTTTAATTTTTTTTTTTTTTTTTTTTTTTTTTATGCTGAACGTTAAATCCACTAGGCGGGCTAGGGTAGCCAAATTTGGCAAATTACCACCAAATAATATCTGTCGCCAAGGCAGGTTGGACTAAACAGCATTGCAACCATTTAATTTACCAGATGAATTAGTTAATTGCAGTTTTATATGAGAGAAAACAACTTCCCACTTAATATTATGATTCTATCACATGCAAATACATATTTATATTAATTGTAATTATTTAATAAAAATAAACTAAAATAGTTTTTTTTTGCTGACCTAAGTAGTAAATTACTTTAAGTTTTTTTATATTATTTGCTTTTCATTTGCATAATATGTACACATTAAATAATGCATATATTATACATTCTAAATTATTTTAATGCGAGTGATTAGAACCATTTGTGTACAAAATATCTTGCACGAAGTGAAAACTATTCAAGCTCTCTACAAGAAAGATTTATTATATTTATGAGCTCATAATATAGGAAAATTAAGAATTTATATTTAACTATTTTACACATTTCATAACAGTCATTCATTTATGAAGCATGTGTAAAAACACCTAAGTATTTAATTTCAAGCTCAAAAAATTATAGATAGTCGAAAATATAGTTAGTTTAGTGGTCGAGATAAATCTCTCTTGAGATCAATTTATCTTTATTCATTATACTTCATTCTAAGCCTTTTCAACATCCAGAATAACGCACATTCTTTCCAGCATCTCTTGATCTTTTCGTTATTACAGAACTCAGCAGATTGAATTTAAAATTTTAGATAAACTAGGGCTATCTGAAACCTGATAAATCAATATTAATATATATATGTAATTTATAATGTTAACAACGTAATGATCAATTCATATCTAGACTAAAATTTTTCCAGATATATTTATTGTATCTTAGTAATAATTAAAACTTTAATTTACCCTCTAATAAATATCTTTTAGTTCCTTAAAATTGTTCATTGAAATATATTTTCGATGATTCTTAACAGAAGAATTTCTTAAAAGAATTTTCGATGGTGATTGGTTTTCGACCCTGTAGAAGGGAAAATATTAGATGACTTAAGGGTGTCTGCGGCGTTTCGAATGCTGGATAACTGGATCCGAAGTAAAGTTGACTGATGCTTGTTCCTTTTACTAATCAAGCTAAAAGGGACGTCTCTCTCCGACTAGTTCTTAAGGTGTTTTAACTTCTGGCGAATTAATTGAAGTTAACCACTCCATTATTCCCCTCCAGTATTATCCTTATGGTATTAAGAAAAATTATACTGGTATTTGTAGAGAAGGGTTTCAGCCAATACTACAATTGGTATACATCCCCTTCCTGTAGAATTGGGGTTTTTTGGAACAGTTTCCTCGTGTCGTCATCAAATCTCTTGTTTATTGGTAGGTCTCTTCAACATTTTCGCCGTATCCAGGAAATCACTAATATTATTTATACACTTTATAACAAAGAAAAAACGACGCATCAAGAAGGAGTTGACCGACGGAGATAAACATTGGCTGAGAGGGAAAATATGTACAGAAAAGAAAATGATTTAAATTTCTGAAAAAGCGAATGTTTTATTCCAGTTTTACACAATTAAAAAGTCACGGGCTCAATAAGGTGTTGACCCACCACTAGCAGGATGCAAGCTGCCACACAATGTGTCATAGAGTAATAAAATCCCTAATGGTTTCCTGCGGTATTTCTTGTGAAATTTTCTCCAATTGTCGGGCTCGGTCATCAACATTCCCTAGTAGATGCAGTCGCCTTCCCATCAAATCCCAGACAAGCTCGACTGGAGAGAGAACTAGCTGGCCAAGGACAAGTTCGGCTAGCTGTAACATAGTTCATAGAGATACGTGCCGTATGTAGTCTGACATTATCTTGCTGGAAAATAAGGCCAGGATACTGCAAAAAAAAATAGTGAAACAGTTCTCAGAAAATCAACGACGTACCTCTGTGCTGTATGTGTGCCTCTAATTACGACCAAAGAGGTCCAGTTATCAAGGAAATGGCATAGGCACAGATCATAACTCCTGGTTAGGGGCCTGTGTGGCGTGCAATAGTGAAAGCAGGATCGGCATGCTGCCCTGGGCGTCTCCAGACACGTCTTCGATGATCGTCAGGGCACAGTTGGAAGCGGGTTTCATCGCTAAACACTATACGCCCCCAGTCAGTATTATTCCAACTTGATCGAACGAAGCACCACTGTAATCTGGTTGAAAGTGTACATGTGTGAGTGGTAGGTGACGTAACAGTCGGTACGAGCGTTGATTTTGCTCTTTCGGCCATCTGTGAATAATCATGATGGACATTCGTGTGTGGGTCGCACGTCTGATGGTTGATAACGATGAATCTGGCACTTTGACCGCTGATCTGAGTCTCATTTCTGTCCTCCGGATATGCTGCGGCTCTAGGTCGACAGCTACCATCATGATGCAGAAATCTGCCATTGTCCAACCATTCTTGCCAACATCTTCTAATCACTGCGTCACTTCGACCAGTATGAAAAGGCAATTCTCCGATTTGCTCAACCTGCCTGTTTCAATCCAATGAACACGTAATGAGCTCAAATCTTGCGGCGAGGCTTTTTTCCGTCGTTGAAAGGTATCCTAAATCGCAATGGAACAGAAAATTTGACCATTTGATTGAAAATCGCTTCTTATATACACCTGTTGAGTGAGCAGTTTCGAGGCGATGTAGATCTCGATTTCGTATTCATTGGACACAAATTCTTAAAAATTTGCTTGTTCGGTCCAAATGTCTTTACATAGGAAATTGAATTACAATCGGGGGACTCGTTCCTAGTGCGTAGTTTTCTTTTTTTTTTTTAATCAATGGTATTTTTTAGTTAAACACACAGATACAAGTATATTTGTTTGTGTGTATGTGTCTAGTCAAACGTAACCATTTGTATGGGCTGTTCTGTGATCTAGTGTTGAATTCCTGGGTCACCACTTCAGTGTTAAGTGGTTTTCGACCCCTTGATGAGAATCAAGATTCCCTACCCTTGGGGTCCCTGATGGTGTAACGAATTCTGTGCGAGTGGGTCCAAAGAAAAGTTGATCTATCCCTTTTCTGTGCCTTTACCAAACGGACTAAAGAGACTTTTCTCTCAGGATTGTTATTAAGGAGCTTTAAGTTTTGGCAATGTTGTTGAAGACAGCCAATGTGCTGCTTTTTAATGTATTACTAACAATACTAGTTGATTTCAGGAAGTATTTCATAACATAATTTAATTGATATCTTGAAGGTAGTTTTAAAACTCTTTTACGATAACTATAAATAATGAGTTTCAAAAAGGATTTTGTAACGAATTGATCAAAACTATTTTTTCTCTTTATACGTACATGCAGGTAACCGAGTATTCGTGTTCACAAGTTGATAACTGGCTTTGTTTCCTGGGGTCGTAGATAATGGTCATGAAACATCTAAACACCTATCACGTAGCGGGACTGATGCACTTTAAATCTATCGGTTCTCTATATATTTCCTTTGGGATGTTGTGGAAGTTTTGAGAAGGAATGTTGTTCAGTTGCTGAGATAGTCATTTGGTCTAGCTTTAAAAATAATGTCCATATCCAATTGCTCTCGTGTTGCTTCTAATTGCGATGTTAACAACGAAACAACCAATTTACAAAAAAACGTGTATGCTTACAAAGTGTAAAACACTGTAAATATAATTTCAAAATACTCGATTTTAAGTTTTGTAATGGATCTGTAGAGGTGTAGCTGTCAGAGTCGTGGACTCGTGGCCGGCGGTCCTCATCGAATTATGGATTGCAGCAAATTTGCCACCAAAGACTCATCCTGTAACCTAAACTGATGCAATCTAAATATGTTTGAGGCTCAAAGCCCTCTCGTGGTGTGGTATGGAAGTTCGGAGAGATAGGTGCTAGCTCATGTATCGTCCTCGTCACTTGAGGGAGACTCAAAATTACGAGGTCCGTTGCCAAATGCCATCTTGTTGCTTCTAGTGTAACGTTAATAAAATCAACCGAAACAGTTAATCAAGTATTTAATGAATATTTCAATCTAATTAAAGAAAGATTTCTCAAGAATAAATTTTTTGAGACAAATCTAAAAAAGTCACGTTTGTACTCGACTTTACCAATTGCATATGCCTGTGGTCAAAGATTTTAAAAATCAAGTAAAAAGTAGTTCTGAAGAAATGATATTCGTACATATAATTTAAAATTCTTTGAAAATAGCAAGTCTTTATAAGATAAAGGAAGTCGAAGATTTTTCTATACAATGCAATCTGTCAAACGACTTCTCAATGAAGAAATAATGAACAAAAAAAATACCCCGATAGGCTTCTCATCTCTTCATCATCTAAAAATGATGACGTACTTCATGTTAGAATAAAGTAGAAATAGCGTGTGTTCCCCTAAAGAACTAAGAATATTTTGGGGGAGACGATGAATTAGGCTTTCCTCCCTTTTAGCAGAAACATGTGTAAAGTGAATTTTTTATAATAATGCTTCTTGGAGCGTGAGGTTGCCACACTTGTGTAGAATTTATTTTCTGCTTCAATGAACTTGTTTTTTAAAAAATTTCTAAGCTTGAATGATTTTTCATAAGCACCAGCTTTCAAACTATAGGCACTAGAAACAGGGTGTGGTATTGAACGAATATATTAAATAGACCACTGCATGTTGTTTGAAAGAAGAAAACTTAAACTTACAATCTTTTGTATTTATTAAGCTAAGATACTCCACGGGAAACGGAAAACACAGATTATTAATTAAAACGAATTACAGAGGAGAATTCTCGTGATTATTTAAATATTTGTTTGACTATAATGTAGATATATATCAAACTACTGTTGAAATAAATCGTTTCAATTTAGTCAACCAAAATAGTTTATTTTCTAACATTTAGTTTAAAGTATTATTAATTTATTAAATTGACTAAATAATTTATATTATTTTTGCTTATTAATTAAGACATTTATACCACTGATTTCTATAAAAGTCAAGAGTTTATACAAATATTCGAAAAGATGGAAATGCACTGATTAGTGGAAATGCTAGCGTAAGATTAAATAATTATTTGATTTGTATTTCGTTTGTATTCGTGTTCGCGTTATCCTTGATGTCACAGTTGTGAAGTGGCGGCTGATGGTTTTCGTCGAGTAGTGAGCTCGAGTCTAGAATACCACTGAGGCGTTGACGTGAAGCTACAGCTGATCCACCTTCAATCTCCCAAGGTTCAAAGTTTTCCTGTTTTGCTTTGTTGGAAGTTAGATGTGTAGGTTGCGAATTCAGTTGTCGTCCTCGTTATTTGGCGGAGGCTCAAAATTATGAGATCCATCTCCAATCACTTTCAGATTGATTCTAATGTGTCCTTAAATCAATCAATAATTTTTTTTATTATTCTTAATAATAAAGCTCTTTAAATAAAAACATGTAATTCATTATATAAAAAACAAAATAGCAGAGCATTATATATATATTAAAAATTATATTCAATTGCTTGTGTTATGTTTTTATATATCTCTTGTAAAGCAGTGCAAAAATTTACACTAATGGACAAAAAAATTTGCGCACCAAGAAGGAGACTTCAAAATGAAACGAAATTTTACATACGTAATGACTACTTTGATATAAATAAATGAATAGAAAATCAAAGAAAAAAGATAATTTATTTCAGAGTAAAAGGCAAAAGAATGGATGATTTAATACCCTGTTGATCCCCCTGTAGCGAGAATGCTCAATAAGATACGATCGGGCATTGAGACATGCAAGTTCTGTATGATGTCTTGAGACATTTCGTTCCATAATTGCTGTAACCATGCCTCTAGTTCTTTCAAACTCGTGGGATGCTTAAATGATCCCGGATGTGCTAGAAAGGAGACAAATCTGGGCATCAGGCAGGCAAAAGAAGAGTTGTAACCGTGCAGAGACAGTCTTGTGACACCTTGTCGTGTGAGGCTGAGCATTGTCTACTAGAAAAATGGCTCCTGGGAGCCGTTGCATGAGTGGATATGTGTGTGGATGCAGGATGTCATGGACATATGACTGGGCTGTCATAGTGCCACGGATCAATACTAGGGGTGCCCGTGTATTGTAGGCAATGGCACCCCATACCATCACACCAGCTGTGAGAGCGATGTGTCGCTGTAGAGCAAAGGCAGGATTGAAACGTTCACCACGGGTTCTCTACATAAGAACACGATTGTCATCACTGCTGATATTGAATCTGAATTCGTCGCTAAAGTCGGCCTGCATTCGTCTGTAGTCCAGTTTCCTCGTGCGCGGCACCAATTCAAACGGAGGAGTCGATGGGTGGGTGTCAAGGACAGCACGCTGAATGGGCGCCGCGATCCCAAATGTCCTTCAGTCAGGCGCCTTCGTATGGTTCGAGAAGACACAGGGGCCCCTAGTGAAGGTGTTACCTGTGCCTGGATGGCACAGGTAACACCTGGTGATGAAGCAGTTGGCTGTACGCGAGCATTTCTTACGATGTGGTGGTTTTCTCGACGACTGGTCTGTCGAGGGAGTCCTGAGCCTGGTCTTCGTATAAATGACATCTCTCGGATCCACTGGTCCCAACACCACCTCACAACACAATCAGTGCGGCCTAATTGACGCGCTACTCGCCTAGCTGACTACCCAGCTTCCGTCATGCCGATGATTCTTCCTCTCTCAAACTGCGACAGCTGCTCATATTGTCTTCGAAAACGGCGTAATGGCATATCTACCTCGGCTCTTTCTTTGTAAACGATTTAGCACACTCAAACAAACTTTGGTTACCTATTTTATACTCCACGGAGAACGACGTTAAACGCCCTTTACCAGCTATGCGTAATGTGCAATCACGCTGCATTTCTAATCATTTGCATATCTTTCCAACATGTACCTTCATGCTAAGTTTCGTTACGATCCCGCAATTCTTCCTTGGAGCGCTATTTTTTTTGTCCATGAGTATATAACCCGGGGTATTTGGCTTGTTAACTGTGCAATAAAAATTGGAAAAGTATTTGAAGGGGTAGGATTGGACATGTTTCAAGACTTTGTTGATGTAAGAGCGAAAAGTTATTTTTTGTTCTTTTTATTATAACTTTTATTACCTCTCTGGTCTTTTCTAGTGGCTTTACCAGACGCTTAAGGAAACATTTTGTATGGTTAGGTAGTGACTTTATCGTTTCTTAATGTATTCTTTTGAATGCACTTCCGCGGTGACCAATGGAAAATGACTCGCTGGAGGATGTGGTCTTGAACTGTTTCGGGTCAAGCTTGCCATATACGCATCAATCGCGATAATCGTTCACGTCCGAACGTACGAAATACGCATCAATGGTGAATGAGCTGAGGGACCAAACGATATGTATTCGCATTCTAAGGTGGAGCGTTTTCTAAATATCTCTTGATGGTACTCTGTGTCCATTCATTTTGAACTGAATAGTAATTTTAATTTCTTGACCTTCAGAATGATCACAGTCTGTCTTAATTTACTATTTTGCTAATCAGCTGTTGTGGGGGAGGAATGAAAGCGTAATGTAAACAAATTAAATACGTCTCTTTGTACTTCCATGTGATGCACATCCGTGTTTCTATTTTTCACCAAATGTTTTTTTATTGGTTCTAACTATGTATCTTGTAAAAGCTGTACCTTCAGTAATGTTTGACTTTGCGTTGCTTTTGGATGTTAATTTATTTCCCTCTTTATTTCGGAAAAGTTTGACCATTGCTTATAATTGCGGAAAAACTTTATTTATCTGAAGAATATACTCACATGGCCAATGAGCCAGTTATTAATGAGAGTATGATTAATCTTCTAAAAGGTTTAAAATGAAAACTTCCAGTGATTCAGATGCGGACATTTTGTCAGAGAAGGACGAAACAGGAATCTTTGTGTTTCTTCACTCTTTGAGAATTTCCACATCCTGTCTTCACATTGAGTTTTGTTACTTCTTGTAAATAGTCTTTATTGTATATTTTTTAATTAATTTTAAAGTTTATTGATATTTTTGATGATAAAACTTCACAATAATTTCAATAGTGCTTCTGAAATTATTTCTTAAAGTAAGCCTTTTTCTTTAAATTAAAGGAAAAAGACTACAAGAAATGCTATTTATAAAATATATAACGGCTAAATTAATAATCTGAAATTTTACTAAAAATTATAACATTAGGTAGAAAACTATTTTTTTGTAATTTTTTTTTCTAAGATTAGGTTCAGCGACGTTACCCCCGGACCATGCAACAGTTCCTGTAGATTCACACCGTCCCCAAGGAACGTCTTACGCCAAGACGTTTCGTCCCGAAAGAGAAATAAGCCTTTCCGTGCTTACCCGGGTATTACTGCCTGCTGAATAAGCATATAAGTCTGGTTAAGGTAAAGGAGAATAGGAGTTACGCAAGGGTGAGACAAAAGCATCGTAATATAAATTGAAATGAATAAATCAAACTAATTCATTACTCTAAATTTTTCTAAATTTGTTTCAAAAATTAGAAAAATAATGCTAATAGTTAATTTTTTTGGTGTATTTAGGCAGAAACTTTCAATTTGTAGATTCTGTATTTTAAATTCTTTGATATATGTAAAACAGAGTCTTAAGCATTTAGCAGCTATTTCTATTACCTTATCTCTTGCAACCAATTTCAATTCTTCTCATAGTATAAAAGTAATGCATTTTATTTTAAAATACCACTCATTGCACAATATTTGTGTTTTTAAACTTAAATTTTCACAGCATTTTATATAGTACTACATTTTAAGAAAGACAGTATTGATTCAGAATTAAAATTGCTTTTCCTTGTAAGACTTTGTATTTCGGATATTATTAGTAATGACAAAAAAAAACCTCTTAATTAATAAAGAGTATTCATATAGTCATAAAATAGCAATTTCAATCCGTTTCTTACTTAAGTATGTAAATATGAAACCAAAAATTTTGTTCAGAAAATACATGTCTATTACAAGGAAATGAATTTTTTTTTCAAAGTGTTATTCATCGCAAGTTATACATTTTTCTGGTATCTATGACAATTTCTTGATGCTACTTCAAAAAGACTGTTCCTCTCTTTCAGGCAAACCAGTCATCGAGCCATTTTTATAAGATCTGAAGCAATGTTCAGCAAGTCTGTGTCTCATTGATGCAAATAAGTGAAAATCGGATGGAGCCAATAGGAAATAATCCGCATAGGGATGCAAATAGGGAATAATCCGCATAGGGATGCAAATAGGGAATAATCCGCATGTGAAAGTATTTCCAAATGAAACACCTGAATCATTTGCGTTACTAGTTACGATGTGTGTGACAGTGCATTATCATGAGGTAAAACCAATTTGTGTTACCTCTTCTGATATTCTGGTTATTTTTCACGCAAAGCGTGGTTAAAATACATCATTTACTGTCTTTAGCGTTGAGTTTTAATGGTTTCGCCATTATTTAATCACATAATAGATCACACGTTTCTGATCGGACCCCAAAAAGCATCGAGTTGAGTCCATAGCAATTTGACCATGCAGACGATGTCGTTGGTTCACCTAGAGTTCACCCATGATTTCTTTGGATTCTTGAAATATATACACTTTTCCCCACCAGTAACAATTCGATGGAGAAATGACTATTTTTTGTATCTGCCGAGCAGCATTTTGCGAGTAGCTTTCGGTTTTCCTGCTGAGTTTCATTCCATTCATGTGGAACTCATTTGACCATTTTCTGGAAATTTGCCATGGTTTAATTGATTTGAGGGTTGTGGTGTTTGAACATCATTTTCATCCAACTATACTTATAATTCTCTGTCTTCGAACTTTTTCTCTGGTCTTCCACATTTTTCCAATTCTCACGTCGAAGTCAGCTGATAAATTTAAAAAAAAAGATGGAACAGCAGAAAGATGGCACAAACAAATTTTAAAAGAGATTTTAAAAGAAAAATAATGCATATGAAATGCAAATGAAAAAGAAACTTCTCTTAAGAAAACTTGATCATATGTGCAACAAATGAATTATAACTATTTGATAATTGTGACATGTTTTACATTTGCTAACCAGAAATCAAATTATTTTAAGAAAATATTAATATCATTGGACACATATATTTATTAATTTTCAAAAAATGTTGTTTTTCCTTTACAGAGATTAATGAATAGATATTAGAGCAAACAGGAAAAAAAAAAGAACAAAGCGATTGTTTTATGCTATCACTCAGATAGCCTGAAACTTTCACAAAATATTACTTGTTACTAATTTTCTTTAATATTAATTAATTATTTTATTAATTTCTGCACATCGGTTCGAAAGGCTTTGTATTAAACAAGTATTGTAATTATTGGTATTATCTAAACATCGTCAAAGACATACCATTATTTTAAAGTTTAAAAGAAATAATACATTTAATTTAGATTAATAATAGTTATATTTTAATGAAATAGATAATAGAAAGAAGCTGGTCATTCCTGTAATAATTTATAGACTAAATACATCTCTGGAATATTCAAATTATTTTATTATACTGAGATTTGCATTAAAGATAAAACAACTCATCATTTACGTATTGTAATTCTCATAAACTATTTCTTACTTAAAATTTAATATATAACAATGCTCAGTGTAATTTCCACTATTATAATTGACTAAAGATTTTATTCTGTTATCCTGGATCATCAGAAATTTACGTACTTTTTAAGCAATTACCATTCTAAGCAATACCTTTATACTTTTATTTAAAATAAAGGATTATTTACATTGTAAATAAATCAAAAAACAAGTATTGGAGTCATATTATTACATCTTTAATTAATTCCATAAATTAATGTATGAAATAATAATAATAATATTTTCTACAAGACACATATATACCTTATGAAATTTTATTTTCTATGAAACATAAATTTCTAATCAAATAGTGAAAGAGATACTATTGTATGCTTTCAAAAAGGATTAGTAACAAAACCCGTTGGCTAAGAAATATTATAAGACTTAGAGTAAAAACATCTTTCATCGGTGGCAAAATTACTTTCAGTTATTAAAATGTTTTGAAATTTGCTTGTGAAAAACGTTAAGTTTGGTATATGAGAAATTACTATGTGGGGAATTTCAAAAAAAATATATAGGACAGATTTGTTTGCATGAGCTTGATTGAATTGATATTTTTCTCAAGGATGTGTGTTAATAATTCATAAATGAAAGTTTATTCAATTAAAATATTTGAGAAATAATTCGAATTTGAGAAAAAAAAACATATTGACTAGTATATACGCTTTCATAATGTTTACAAAAATTATTGACATAATTTCGTTTGACCAATTATTGATCTACGTAGATGAACAGCTCAATTTGATTAAAAGCTGAAGAACAACGCAACTCCACGTGAGTTGAGGAAGAATTCAAAATAGCAGAAAGCCGCCATGTTGGCTGGCGTAATGACGACTATAGGAGAGTTTAGTTAGATGTTTGATTATCGTATATTCTTGTGTATTGTGCTACTTTAAAACATAATAAAAGTTTGGTAGCTAAAAATATATAAAGGGACTGCTTATTTGTTGCATAACTACTCTCACCGGTTTTCAAACTTCCCTACAATACCCTAGAATAACGTAATGCATTGCTTAAAAGTAGTAAAGTTATGCTTAGATTTAATTTGCGTATGGACGATGTTACGATTTATTTATCTCAGTTCGAAAGACAGGCCAAAAGAGCCAAATTAGAAATAAATTCAGCTTTGGGTGAAATTGAATATTTCTTAGAAGCTTAGAAATGAAAATTAAGAACAATTTACATGAAGCTGTTTTAGTCACTTGTGCCTTTTTAAAGAGCCCTACCTATGATTTATTACTAAGTTTTTCAGCTTGAACTATGTCCAAAAACGATATCAAACCACACTGGAGCAGCCATTGCTCGAAGATGCCGGGTTTGGAATTAAAAGACCGAAAAATGAAATATCGAGAGATACAATGAGTGGAAAGATGACAAGGACATATTTTCAAATGCAACCAGTGCAGTGTTAACAATGAGTGGAAAGAAATTTGTATAAAATGTAAAGGGAAATCGTATAATAGAATATACCGTCTTAGAGTTTAGAAAACTTCAAGAAGATTTATTGAAGGTTACTGAAAAGAAAAAGCATTTGACATAAAAATTGAGGAACGTACCGAAAGCTGGAAAATCCCCATGAAGATATTGACAACCAAAACAAAAATTCGTCTGAAATGATAGAGAAAGTCGATTCTTTTCAGACTGGAAGTAATGAACTGGGGAAGAAGGGAAATGCAATGCAGCAAAATGTAGCTTTTCTTAAGAATTTATCGATATAGGACTATGGTGTAACATCTATATCAAAAGGAGCTACTATCAATTGTTGTAATAATGTACGAAAGGTCCCACAAAATTTTGTAGACAAAGGAGGAAGCAAGAGCAAATTACCATTTCTTACTTTAGCACGCTTATTCAGAATTTGGATTGCGATAAATCCATTTATAAAGCCTTCGAAGTTAAGTTTGTCAATTAATTATTTTATTAAATTATTGAATGTCTTAACATTAGTACCAAACATGTACAAGAAATGAATCATCAACAACTTCCTGATGAAATTACGTTTATGCTTATAAATATTCTGATGCATAAAGAATATCCTTAATAATACAATTGAATGATACAATTTCCGTGATAAATAGAATAAGCTATTAACCAAATATGAAAAGGAAATGAAGTATATTTTTGGAAAACTTTTATCTATTGCACTTTAGAACTTGTTACATGAATAGAAATGGCGTCTATGGATTGTATTACATAAGAAGTGTATCAGCTATTTCCTACAAGTACTTTGTCTGGTGATTACTTAGGTACGTTAAGTTTGGATTGACACTAGACCAATTTACAGCATGTGTCATAAATTAAGGAGCAAGAAAGGCAGTTGATTCAAAGAGGAAAAACTATTACAAATATTGAAAAAAAAGCCAAATTCACCAAAGTTTCAGAGACATGCAAAATTCAGATACAATAAAGAGCAAGAATAAAGATATATTTGCCAAATTGAAAACAGATATACGTTTAATGAAGGAATAAGTAGCAACTCTGGGATATCACATCATCCTTAAGAGAAACGTTCAACCAGTATTGATTCAAGTCTGAAATCTATGCTGTCAGCTGAACGATCTTTGAATAGTGGGATTCAACAAAATTTACTTGGTCAACTTGTAACAGACCAGAAAAACAATTGGTCAATTAAATGAGTATTTCTATACGATTACCCAAGAAACTGAGGAGGCCCTTCCTGAAAGAGTGGAAAGTACACAAAAGTGATATTCAAGAAGAAATCAATGATGATACCAAAGATTTAGAGAAGACAAGAAAACAGTTAGTACACCTCATAAATAAGGAAAATTATATTCGGTTAATTAGATAATTGAATTCTTTCCTCTCAGAGATATTTGAAAAATACCAAAATCTTCGTTACAAATAATAATATATAAGAAACTGCAGCGGCGTAATTTTAAACTCATGAAATATAACCATAGGATACAGAGAGGCTTGAGATCAGCATCAGTTTTTTGGGCAGAAAGAAAAGCTTTTTGTATCCTAGAGGCATTGAAAAATTTTCATTCATGGATATTTGGGGTGCTAAGATACAAATAATTTCCAATCATAACCCATTTACTTATTTAATTCAAAGTGTCCCTCATGATGCAAAGCATTCTCGCTGGGCGTTAGTTCTAAAACGTTGTAATATGTTCGTTACATATAGAAAGGATAGTGGCCAAGGTAATGCTGAAGCCTTGTCTAGGTTAAAATTTGACTCTTGTTCATTTTAAGATATTATCATTCCATGCATATATATGTTCTTAAATGGTATGGTAATACTATATTACTATTGATTATGTTTTTTTTGTTTCATATTTATAAATTGGTCTGTATTTGTAAATATATTTATACAATTTTTATATTATGCGGGTGCTGCTTGGAAGAAAATCTATCACCTTAATATTTTTTTGCTGTGTGTAGTAGTTACTTATTGCAGTTTTATTTTCTTTTTCAACATCGACACTCCTGTGATGGATGGGCTTTACTCTATGGGAGTAGTAAAGATCTGAGAGGAAGTACAACTCAACTTGACTAAGAGTTTAAGAGCAAGTCACCTCTACGCGAGCTTAGAAAGAATTTAGAATACCTGGTTGCCACTATGTTTGCTGGCCTAAAAGCTATTGTATGATAGTTTAATTAGACACTTGGTTATTGTATGCGTTTGTATATTGTGTTGCCTAAATGCAAAATTAAAGTTTGGTACCTAAAAGAAAATATACAAGTACTGGTTATTTGTTGCAAGACTACTCACTCCACCTTTCAACTAATCGTCCAAGGTTCGGAATTGGTTTACTGATCAGTTACTTAAGAAAAGTAAATTTTGAAAATGGAATATAAGAATAATTGATCAACAAAATTACTTAAATTATCTTCAAATTAAGCATACATTTAACACTTTTTTCCATTTCTTTAATGCCATCATTAGCGCATAAATTGTTTTGTAGCCATGACGTTTCCTATTTGTTATATTATTAAAACACGTTTGAAAGATATTTTCAAACTTATTTTGATAATTTAATAGAAATACGTTTTCAAAGTATCATTTCTTTCTATTTTCAATTTCAATTGATCGTACTAAATACAAATTAAGTTTTACAAAAAAAAAGTATCATACTTTGCTTTTCGTTTTAATGAAATTATTTTTTTTTAAAATAAATCCATACATAAAACAATATTTATAATTACGCTTATTGTTTTAGACTGTGTTATCGATGATGAATTGCAATAGTTGATGAGAGTTATATTGTGCTTCTGTATTAATACCAGTGTTTCAATAGATGCATCTAAGTATGCAGATGTCTTCTTTTAATTGTGAAGATGGAGTTTCTCCTTAAAATTTCTGAACCGGAATAAAGTTTTGGAGCCATTTTCGTTATTGAAAGCAAGTGAGCTAGAGAATTCTTCGAGTATTTATTAGACATTATGATTACAAGGAAGATGAAATCTTGTTTCATGAAGAGGAAATATTTTCTCTCTCGAGAGAGAGACGTAACAAATATTTCCTGAAATCAGCGAACAGGAAAATTAGAGAGAGAGAGAAGTAGATATGAACACAATCTTGCTCTGAAGTTTCATGTTAACTGAAATGAACGACACATCTGTATTCAAAAGCAGTATTGAAACTTCGATTCCAAGAGTTGGTAAGGAACTTCAATATTATGCATAGAATGTAAGTTTGATAATCTTTCTTGAATAAATAGATGTTCCATTAAGAATTGTTAGAAATTTAATTGGGAGAATTTCGCTGAAATGAATGCAAGCAAAATATTATTGAATTAAATATTCTAAGTACATGTAAAGCTTTCATGTAACTAGATTACTACATGTAACTAATGTACAATTAATGGATGGAACATAAAATGTTAAAATGTTGAATTGTCAAACAAGCACAAAAAATTATTTTCAGTTTAAATATAGATTTATTTTTTCTAGCATGTGACACATAATTACCCCAAAAGACGATATTTTCTTCAGGATTTTCTTACAATTTCGTTCATCATGTATTATGTAATTTATTTCTTGATATTTCAATACTTGTAACAGCTGGTTTAAGTTCTAGTCCAAATTAAAAAAAAAAATGTAAAAATAAAATCTCGATCAATGTTTTACATAAAATATAATTTGTTTATTTTCACAAAATCATTTCATTTAGTGAGTTTTAAATAAAATGTAGTAATTTCCTTTAAATGTAACAATTTTCATTTATGTTTCAACATGTACTAAACAATGTATATAATTTGTACCAAATGGAAACTTATTAGCTGTAATCATTTTTGTACTTATTAAAGAAGTTATATTTTAATAAGTTGCAAGGATGACATAAATACTTTCAAAATATAAAATTTTTAAATATTTTCAAAGAATACTTAGTTTCTGTTTTTTCAGAACCTAGACTCATGTGTCAATTAATAAGAACTGCAAAGTTCTTGTTTGTTTTGAATTCATATTTTGAAATCAGTTCCAAAGAGTTTTAAATTGAAAAAATAAATCATAAAATAGTTTATTCTCATATATATAATTAAACATTCTTACATTTATTCAGTATTAACTATATTTCTATTGCATCCATCAAAATAAATACCTTATTCAATATATGCAATTCGATAATGTATTTTCTCGAGTGAAATGTATTATTTTTTATAATATATTTGTTATTGTTTGGTGAATACATACTTCACGTTTTTGTGTTTTCTGTTGATGTATTACTTATTAGAATCGGACTAAGAAAAAAACTCGAATGATATTAGTAATTGAACTCGTAGTTTGAGCCTCGATTAAGTGACGAGATCGACAAATACCTCAGCTGGCACATTCCTCTCGAAATTTCCGCCCTTTCAACGACAGAGTTCAGGATTTGAACCGAGAATTTGCCGAAAACAGAGCCACATTGATATCGTGTACATGACTATTAGACTCAAACAGTCACGTTGTGTTTTCAAATTTAAGTATGTAGTTTGTAATTGATAACTTAACGGGACAAAATGGAATAAATTACACTAATTACGGTTTAGATGTTTCCTGAGATAAAATAAAAAAAATCTTTATTTTAAAATATAAACCCTAGAGCCTCATGTTTCTTAAACTTAGTAATATCATTATTCCAACAAATCTGTTCAAATAATTGGAAAAAATTAATTTATAATTTTAGTTTACGAATATATACGCGCAATTTCATACAATACCATGTAAAAATTCTAAGGTTTTCTTGTATTAAGTGAGCATTAGCTACATATTTCATATTTTCTGCGTAATTTAGAAGAATATTTACATTTGAATGAATTATTTAATTTTTTTTCCTATTATAACCATAAAAACAGGCATATATTGCATGTATATTACCGTAAAACTAGATTCAATAAAAAAATTACTCATTTACTTGGATAAATTGTATTGTTCAATATTCTTCCAAGCTTCTGTCTGAAAAAAATACTCTAAAAACATCTTAGCTTTTGCAACAAGAAGGAATGTTCAACTTTACTAATCAAAAAAAAAAAAAAAAACTTTAATTCTTTATTCTAAATCGTATATTTAATGACATGATTAATTCACAAAATTATTTTTAATTAAATGCTCGTTTAATTCCTCATTAAAAGCATTAATATAACTAGAACCTGAAAAAAAAGCCGTGATAAATAGTTTTCGTGAATAGTTTCATTTGAAGAAAAGAAAAAGTAAAATCAATTAACAGAAAGAAAAAAAACAGGATCTTGGATCTGAAAAAAAGGAAACATTTAATTCTTGTTCCATTCTATTCACATAATTAGTTTTTTTTTTCTTTCTTTGCACCAAAGATTCTAATTGAAACACAGGGTGATAGTGTAGTATTACTGAAAACTTAAGAATTTGTGGTTGGAATACGACAATATATTTTGTGCGATTAAGTTAAATAAAGGCTCAAAAAATTATAAATAGGCTTAAATTCTTCAAGGTTCAATAACATTGTACATGTATTTTGAAAATATGTTTAATATGATTCATTACATTTTCTCAGTTAAAGTGAAACATCTATTAAGACTTTATGGATGCGTAGGAAAAATTACAAATATTGAACTAAATTTGAAATAAGAAAATTATTACGTTTAAATGTTTGTATTTCCTGTAAAATGTACCAGTTACTTTGGGCTGTTCGAGATTTTTCGTTACTAATCCTGGGGAATTTATATAATTTTGATTTGCATAAAATTTTAATTTCATCTCAGAGAAAATGGAACGTCATTATATAAATTCGATGATTAGAATAGTAATGAGATGATATTAAATTATGATTTAGAAATGAAATAGATTAAAAGGAAATTGAAGCTTGATAGAGAATTATGACTTCCTGACAGATAATCATAATTCGGATTGAAATTATTTTATTAGTTTTATGGAATGAAATGGAAATTATAGAATATGTATTAAGATAAGAAGCTATTTAATTTACAATGATTGAATCATAGAAGTGAATGGGCAATCTAAGAATTTATTAGTTAATCCTAACCTAGAATTGATTAGTAAATTTGGGATTCGAGAGGGAGTGATGTTGGCTATTCATCAGTAAATATTTATAAATTGTTTTGGTTTGTTCTACTTATCTTAATTTGGAATTTAGTTTTTATCGCTTAATATATTTTAAAAAAGATATTCGCAAGAGCAGAGTAATAAATACCAAAATTTACAAACCTTTTGAATTACAACTTCTCTTATTACATGACGGGAAAATTATGTAAATCTTAATGTAAATTACAGTTATTTTAAGCTATATATTCATCCATATCTTTCAAATTACTTCCAGAATATCCAGTCAAAGTTAAAATCTTAAATACATCTACTTTTCTATGAATTTCTTCATTATTTTATTTCTATACTTTTTAAAGAATCACTTGAAAATACATAAAATATTTTTTTTTATTATATTTAGTTTTAATTAAGCATGATCCACTAAATTAATTATATAATCTTAACGAGATGATAATAACAATGAATTTCCGAATCTTGAAATAAACATGTAATCAATTATTTGACTACAAGTAAGTTATTTGATTCTTTTAAAGCAGACCTTTATTTCGTCTTTACCTTCAAGTCTTCGGAAATAAAACAAGTTTAATTTTTTTCCCTTTATTTTCCTCGGTTCACTCCAGTTCGTCAATAACAGCGGAGATTCTTTGTCGCTCAAGACATAATGAAACGATACTAACATTTATCTTCTACGATTCCTAAATTCAAACAGACTTTCTCGTTCTAGTTTCTTCTTTCTTTAACTATGGCATTTCTTCTGCAATTCCCTGCTTTCTTCCTCCAGCCGGAAGAACAAATTTCTCTTAGGCTTCGATTTCGTGTTTGGAATAAAAGATGTCAAACTCAATCAATAATCTTTTCAGACTTATTTTTTTTATCCCTCCTGTCTTTGGCGTAGTTTTTGTCTGTTTAGTTTCGTTCCCATACATCCCTCTGTTTAGTCGCTCAATCGAACGAAACGAATACAAACATGTACTGGAAAAGAGATAGGGATGTTGGATTCTGGTTTATTATAAAAAAAATCCATGTAAGAGAAAATGATGAATTTAAACTGTATGTAGGTTAGGTTATGGTGACCATCGCGCGCGTAAAGTTGTTGCCCGTATTGAATTGTCTGGATACAAGGTACAGCTTAATATTTGATAAAGAAGGGAAGAAAATCAAATGAGTTTGGTTAGTGTAAGTGCATTTACATGCTACATCCACCGAATATTGAAATTTAAGTTAAAGAGTTTGGAACATTTTCTAGATGGGAATACTTCTAAATTTTACTTTATCAAAACGAATGTATAGGTAGCAAATTATTTCCGAATATGATTCATTTTGTTTGATTAAGTTATTTTAATTTATGAAATATTTCTCATTATTTCTTCGAATACGTTTGATGCTAAATTAATTTTTTCTTCTGTAAGCAAAAAGGAACTATTTAATATTTAGTTAACATGTTCAAATTTAACGAAAATAGGAAATTAACTAGGTTTAAAGATTTTATCTATGTATTGTATATTAATACTAATATTTTTTTTCACTGCTGAAACTGAATTTTTAGCTTGAATCTTATTCTTTATTATTAAGAAAAGGAAGTGATAAGACACATAACTTACAACTTCTAATTAAAATACGCTGGTTATCGTATACAAATGTATCTGTGTACATTGAACTTATATTTACTTTAATAAGACTAAACATGACAATTTCAAACAATACACATATTGATATTATAGTTCGAAATTGAAGTTAAGAAAAATATGCACTCAGCAGCTCAAATGAGGTCGTTATCAAATAAAATTCAAAATCAGGTTTTTTGTAATCATTATTCGTCTATCAGCCTAGAAGTGATATTAAAATATATCTAATAAAATTATCTAACAGAAATTTGTATTTCAATTATTATTTATATATGTTTAAGTATTGAAGTTTAAAATCTATTTCATACATGTATATAACTTTGGGTTTATAAAGATAACTAGATGATATCCACCCGCTTCGCTGAGCAGACAATAATATTATATTTCACAAACTATACATAAAATATTAAGAAAAATTTCAATTTTTAAACGATAATGATAACCTAAATTTAAAATTTACAGAAATTGCTTGTCTTTAATAATGGTTATCTGGAACTTCTCAGTGGTATTTTGCTAAGTTATATATATAGATTACCTTGCATGTGCGCTACTCTGCATGAAGTAACCATTTTAGTATTTTTCAAAATTCCGCTACGTTGTGGGGCTAAACTACACTTTCACCAACCGTGGGATTCCAAACTGATTTATTTCTATCGGTAGATATGTACGTTTCCTAATTTCCACATGCACAAAATTTGACATAAAGAGCCCCTTCGCTAAAATCTTACCAATCCTCCATCAGCGCTTTAATGTTAAATTATTTGGTATTTTTCCATTTCGCAAGCGCAAATCTCACCAAGTCAACTTAATGGGTGACAATACACAGTATACTTAGAAAATATATATATATTCTGTTTGGAGTCGGTCATATCATTTTGGGCGATAAAGTCGCCAAAGTTTACATAACCGATGGATAAGAGTAGATTAATGGATGAAAATAACATTTTGGATGAGACTTCCGTAAAATCCTTTCTTAGTGAGCGTCTACATCGCAAAATGAGTAACTATGCGAAATTTCAAGTCAATCGGTTGGATAGTCTTAGAGATCTCGTGATGAGTCAGTCAGTGGTATTTTGCTTATAAACTGCTGTTTGTAGAAAATGCAACACCATGAAGGAATCATCAGTGGTATTTCATCAATCAAATGAAATTCGCAGCAAATGTCAATTATAGGATATTATGCAAATTAATAAAGTTTCAGAGCCATCGCGCGTGCGCGGCGCGCGCAGCGCCCTCTGAATTGATGCTGAAAGCGTATAAATAAAGTGTTGTAGCGGGACGTTGAAAAAAGTCTATGATTATTTGTTAGTGGCAAACGTTTAGTGAGACCTGAGTATGCCTCCACGACGGAAGAATAAGAAATTCAAGCAACTTACGGAGTTTGAACGAGGGAGGATAATCGGCCTTCGAGAAGGAGGATTGTCCTATCGCGCAATAGCAGCTCGTATGCAGCGGAACAGTTCCACAGTGATGCGAGTTTGGAAGCAGTGGACCGACGAGCACCGAGCAACTCGAAAAACAGGCACTGGACGACAGAAGGTGACGTCAGAGCGCGATGATCGACACCTGCTCCGCATGGCGGTGAATGATCGCACAGCTTCCTCCAGGCAGCTGGCAGCACGTTGGTCTACTGCTACAGGTGTACAATTGTCGGCTTCGTCAATTCGTCGTCGTCTGCTGCGCCGTGGATTGCGTGCAAGGGTGCCTTTATACAGGATTCCCCTCACGGCGAATCATCGACGGCTGCGTCGGCAGTGGGCTCTTGAGCACAGAGACAGGCGAGCTGATTGGCACCAAGTTGTCTTTTCAGATGAATCACGCTTCAATTTGTGGACCCATGATGGCCGTGTTCGTGTTAGACGTTATGCCGGTCAACGCTGCCTTCCTGAGTGTATTATTGAACGACATAGTGGTCGAACACCCGGAGTTATGGTCTGGGGTGCGATTTCGTATCATGGACGATCCAATTTGATACGAATTGAGGGTAATCTCAATAGCAACAGGTACGTCCGTGAAGTGCTACAGCCCGAAGTCGTTCGTTTGCTTCAAGGCATCCCTGGAGCTATCTTTCAGCAGGATAATGCACGCCCACATGTTGCGCGGACTGTTCGAGACTTCTGTTCAGCACAACGCATGCAACTTCTTCCTTGGCCTGCTTATTCACCGGATATGTCGCCTATTGAGCACGTGTGGGATATGGTTGGTCGGCGTCTCGCTCGTGATCCGCGTCCTGCAGTTTCCAAAGACGAACTTTGGTTGCGCATACAAGCGATATGGAATTCTCTTCCTCAAGCAGATATTCAACATCTGTTTGACTCCATGCCACGTCGTATAGCAGCACTTATTGCAGCGCATGGTGGCTGCACCAAATACTGATTTCGGACGCTTAATTTGTTTCTTTTGTTTTGAAAATTTCATCATTTATTTGTATCAGTACAAGTCGTTTCTGCATTAAATTTCATTTGATTCTGATGATTCTTTCATGGTGTTGCATTTTCTACAAACAGCAGTATATATATATATATATAGATATAAAAAAGGAGTTAACATATACAATTTAGCAATACATAATTGAATTATATTATATACTATTATCTTCAATATTTCTACATTTCAGTAATGGTTGATTCAATTTTATAACGAGACCTTTTATTTAAGGAAACAATGTCACTATAAATTACACAATTGAAAATATGTATCAGCTTTTTTATCAGAATATATTAAAATATGTATCAGCTTTGAAAATATGTATCAGATAAACTTTCGGCGAATAATTGTTTTCTTATCCAAAATTCACCTCATAAAACATTTAATTGAATTTTTCCTTCAGACACACGTCAACAAGTGATGGCTGTAATATATTACAAAATTTTCTTTTATTTTCTTCAGTGTGATTGATAAGTTAATGTATTGGAATATTTAGCAATACACAGAGTTTTCAGTATTTAATTAATAACAATATAAGCCTTTAATTTAATTATAAGCCGTTATTAGTTATGATTATCTATTTTATTTAGAAAGCTCGTAAAATGATTTTATTTTAGTTTTTTTTTTTTCTTTTGTATGGTATATATTCCTAAATATTAAAAGTATTTTAAAGGTAATAAAATAACTATTTGTAAAGTAAATAAAATACAGTAGATTCATGCTAATGTCTTGAGAAAATATAATATATTTATTTAAAGAAGGATAAAAATGAAAATCACTTCCTTGTAGTTATTCCTTTTAAAAATAATATTTACTTTATGATATGAAATAGAGAATGAAAATGATATGAAAATAATATGATTAATTTTTAAATCACTCAAGACAATACTATAAATTATATTATATTTCCTTCAACTGATGAGAGAAAAAAATCCAAATTACGAAACGTTCGAAATTATCAATTACATCAACAATACATTTTGACAGTTTAATTTAGAATCTTCTGATGGCACAGATATATTTTATCTATTTAAAAGCTTAAATTTCAATTTACTTAACTTTATTGTGTTTTTACCAATTCCTAGTGTAAACAGATAATATTCAAATCACTTTTATAAAATGTATCAATATAAGAAATCATGATTGCTTAATTATGAACAAAGCTGAAATATGAGATAATTAATTACCTTGAATCTTTTTAAATTTACTGTTAAAATACGTTTCTCATTTTCCTGACTTCTGTTTTTACTACTACTATTGTTGTAACTGTTAATC